>OZ012735.1:782685908-783185105 GCA_963859935.3 Lathyrus sativus | reverse complement strand
TTTTTTTCTTTTGGAACAAAGTCGTGTGACACTGGTTGTCTTGATTGCTCCGAAAGGATTGTAACTGTCTCACTCCTGATTGGTGAGGTTTAACCAATGTGGTTGACGAGGTACGACCTCTTGAGAGGCATAAACTGTAATTGGTCCTCGAAAGACAACACTCTCCTGTAAGACTTGAATGCTCGGTCAAGCTAACTGACAACTACCCTGCCCCGGGTTAAGATGTGAGGGTTTAAAAGTCCGAAAAAACTTCTACTTCCTGGCTCGAAGTGGTTAACAAGGGACTAACTCCTTATATCTCCAGTGTTTGGGGGATTTGAAACAATGCCTTGTACGTCATCGGCAAGGTTTTATCTGAAAGCATACGATCATTGGTTATGAGTTTATTTCGTCATCCTCCCTCCCATCTTTGCTAATCATGTGACAAAGTAGAGTGAATAAAATGCAAGTGTCAGTGCAATGCAATAAATGAGCGACAGCGACATGATTAATTCAGAAAAATGCATAGTCACCTTATTAATATCACCATTCGAAACATACAATGTTTACAGCAAATAGTAACTGACAGAAAGAAAACTACAAATGCAAATGATGTAAAAGTCTGAGGACTGCCAATGCTGGGGCGCCCGCCTGTCTGAACCACTGGCTTCTGCTAGGGAATACTTCCTGAATCTACGAGCTTAGACAGCTGAGAAGTTGGTATGAACAAACAGAAATCCTTCTCGAAAAGAAATGCAATCTTGGTCGATCAACTGTTGTACCTTTGCCTGAAACGCTTTACAATCTTTAGTTGAATGCCCCGGTGATCCGCCATGATAACCACACTGAACATGGGGATTATACCCAAGAGGGTAAGGTTCTGGCACGGGCTTGAGAGCTTTAGGTTCCACCAAAGAACTCTGGACCAACTGTGGCAAAAGCTGACTGTACGGCACAGGAACTGGATGAGAAGGAGCATTCCTTCGTTCCAAATTGCTACGAGGTCTGTTCTGATTTTGATGCTGAGTCTGATAACCTTGGCCACGAGTTCGCTGATTTGCAAGGGAAGCGACATAAGACTCCTGATATGGTGCCCCAGGCACAGTGGTCTGTCCAGCATAACAAGGCATAGAAGATACTGATCTCTGAGAAGATGAAGAACCAATAAATTTCACCAATTCATCTCGAGGGTACCCAACATCTGGCATGATGGCATTGATCACAACTCCCTCTTCATTCTGATAGCCGTAAAGAGATTCAGTTTCACTAGCCTGACCGCTTGAGACAACCTGAATTTTTCCAATCTTTATAGCATTCTCAATACGTTCTCCAACTCCCACTAATTCGGAGAAGTTCAGCGAAATCCCAAGCAATCTCTCGAAGTACGGGCTTTGCAAGGAGTCTACGAACATGCTTGCTAACTCTCGGTCTAGAAGTGGTGGTTTTACTCTGGCAGCAAATTCCCTCCATCTCTGCGCGTACTTCCTGATAGGTTCATCGTTCTCTTGAGACAATTCTTGCAACTGCACGCGATGAGGAGCCATGTCTAGGTTGTAGTCGTACTGCTTCAGGAAAGCTCTGGCTAAATCCACCCATGATCGAATCTGATTACTCTCTAACTGCATATACCACCTCAAAGATGCCCCAGTCAGACTATACTAAAAGCAATGGATCATCAGCTTGTCATTTTGCACAAACGAAGTCATTCTACGACAGAACATCACCAAATGTTCCTTCGGACAACTATCTCCTTCGTATTTCTCAAACTTCGGCGCTCTGAATTTAGGAGGTAACACTAGGTCAGAAACCAAGCACATATCTGAAGCATTAAGATCAACATCGTTCTTAACTTCCAGGGCTTTGACTTGTTCCTCCAATGCGTGCAACCTCTTAGCTTGCACAAGAGCTAATGGATTATTAGTCCTCACTATCGGAACTTCTCTTCGGGAGATCAAACCAGCAGGAATAACATTCTGATAATTCGCGGCATCAGAAGAAGAACGTTCACTTGGGATGACAAACTGTTGGTGCAGATTTTGGCCTCTAACAGAAGTCTGCACAAGTTGAGCTGCAGTAAGGTTATTCACTTGCGGAAAGCCTTCGTCAGATGTGGAATCATACAAAGGATTGGTCGTCATAATAAAGCCTGACAAGGCATCAGCAATCTGGAAGTCGTTTCCTGACATGACTATCAGCAACTGACAGCACTGCTTGATTCTGCTTGATCCGTTTCAACCCCTTGGTCGTCTTCTAACAATCCACACTTGCCTCGAACAATCCCCCGAGAATCATCCTCTGAATCAAAACAAAGGCTGGATAAGAGCTCTGGCCAGCTAGAGAAATGCTATGCAATATGATGCAAAGATGCTTATGCAAATGCAATGCAATGCAGCAAACACGGGATCACAGCCCCCACAACACGCTCTGAATACTGCTGTATTACTGACGGAGATAATCACTCTGAAGCGAAAACCAAAAAACCGGGTCGTCTGGAGGTTAAGTTTCCTGCAAAAACCCTCCCACTCACAGGTATGGACCTAATCTGACAAGGTACGGCATCCTATGCGGTCATCAGCGTCACAGACTTTCATGAGGAATGATGCGATACCCAGAAGGTGTTGCATCGGCGTCTCATGAAGCGGCCTCACTTAGCTGACTTCCCAATGATCGGTCCCCAGAGTCGACAATCCTCACGTCTGGACTCCTCTCAGATCCTCAGACTGGAAAGAAGCACCTCGGAGAGAATCTCGTCTGAGCGCGGATTTCGTAGGGAACTTGTGTCTGCTCAACAAACAGGTTCGTCTACTAATCTCCACAACTATGTCTAAAATGCATACTCAAGCCCAGGTCCGGCTTATCACTCAAAGTATCACCCTCCCCAGCACAACAGCAACAGATAATAGCAATGAAAAAATAAACACCTAAAAGACAAGCAAACAAACGCTAGGATTGACTCTCTTAGGGGACGTTGGATCCCACATGCATAGGGAACTATCACATTCCCCAGCAGAGTCGCCAGCTGTCGCTACTGCGAAAATCGGCGCCGACTGACAGAAGAGTCGCCACCGTGCGTTATTTATCCCAACAGAGGGAAAGGAAACGCTCGAAGTAAACCTCGCAAAAAACAGGAAAGGTATGGTCGTCGCAACCAAAACCTGGGTTCGGGAGTCGGATACGCAAGGGGAAGGTATTAGCACCCCTCACGTCCGTCGTACTCGACGGGATCCACGCTTGCTTGGTTTGTCTAAAGGATGCAAAAACAATATATCTACGGCTGCTAAATCTAAACGGAAGGGAATTGACTCGATAGAGCGTCGCACTCTATGCCTACGTATTCTCAAGAGAGAAAGTCAGAGTCAACGTAGTTCGGGAAACTACAGGGAATTGGCTCGCCAAGACTTCGCGTCTTGTGCCTACGTACTTCCACGCAGCATGGAAGATCAGAGCTTTCGTAGTTCAGGCTAACTACGGCTAAGCAGGGTGTTCTCACACAGGAGTGAGAAATTAATCTGGTTTTAAAGGTACGGGAACCTATGGGCACTAAAGCTACGGTCTGGTCTCAAATGCACTCGGGCAAGAGAAAGGGATAACATCAGTCGTCAGCGGGAAAGTCTCGATCGCACAGCAGCGAGAGAACAAAAGGTTAGTTGTTAGTGTGCTCGCTAGGATATCGCATCCTATGCCTACATATTCTCGTTCAGTACGAGAAATCAGAGCAGCTGTAGTTCGGCTACTTTCGGGACCACAGCTCAAATCTCATTTTATTGATATTCTAAAAAAATGGTTACAATGATTGGTTACGGAAAATGAAGCTCCTAAAAATACCCTATCCATCTATCATGGAATAATCAAATGAAAAAGTCCCCTAACAAGTGGACGTCTAAACTACCTCTAAAAAGGTGTAAAAGAATTTCTATGAAAAATTATATCCTAAGAGAAATTATCACCTAAATCTATGCTAAACGTTAAAATACATTAGGAAAAATATTAACTAAATTCTTTAAAAGAAATTTAAACTAATCTCCTAAATGAAAATACAAACCTCCCTAAAAATATATCCAAAGAATTGAAGTGAAGCTGAATATTTTTTATCTTCTTTTTCTCAATATTTCTTTTCACATTTTTTTTCATTTCTTCTCAATATCCTTTATTCTTTTTCCTTATATTCCACATACTTTTTTTTCACATATTTTTATCATATTCTTTCCCACTATTCTTTTTCAATATTTTCTCCCATACTCTTTTCTCAAATATTCTTTTCACATTCTTTTCTCAATTATTTATATACTCTCCTTCATATTCTATAATAAAGAACTAAAAGAAACACAAAAAAGAAAATATGAAAGGGGAAGGGGGTACAAAGTCCATACAGGGGTGTGTAAAACCTAAAACTGAACCAGGGCCCAGCCCACTAAACTAAACACACACATAGGGAGGGGGTATACTACTGAAACTGGGAGTGTATTGCCAAAAAAGTATTGTTTGGTTTTAGAGGCCCACATCCACTATCCGTATCCACTTCGTATTACCTCAGTAAACCCTAGGTCACTTTCTTCCCTTTCTACTGTTCATTCCCACCTAGCGCCGTCTCTCTCACTCTCTCTCGTTCTCAACCACTCTTTCTTCGTCTCAAACTTTTGCTTCTTCTTCAAAACTCTTCCCACAATCTTCTTCAACGAAACTCTTTCCTTCTCGTTTCAACCTCTTTTCCCTTCAAATATCGACTACAAACAAAACCTGAAAAAGAAAGATACGAAGATAATGGAGATGAGCGTTTATGGAAAATAGTTCAAGAACATGATGAACACAGGTGGATCCCGGATGGAGATCTATGGGGTTTGGATCCGGTATCGCATATTGATTCGTTAAAGCCCGACGAGTTTTGTTGAAGAACACTGTTGAAGATCTGGAGTTATGGTGGATCGATGGCCATTAACGGAAGATTGAAGATCTATTGTGTTCAGTGATGAAGCTTTCTGGAGAGAAATTATGCTGAATGCATATCAAGATTCGAAGGAAATTTGGAGAAGTATTATGAACAGGATGAGATCTGGAAATCGGATAAAGATTGGTTTGAATGTGGTACGAAGAATTCTGGAAATTGATGAAAATGAGATTAACACCAAGAACTGTATGAATATTGGATGAGTTTATGGGGAAATGATGCAGAATCTGGAAAGAGTTAGAACATGATGAAGATCAGTATGAGTTTATGAAGATTTTTTGTAAAATGGATTAACAAGGTTGAAGATCGCTGGGAAATGGATGAACAAGGTTGAAGAATCTGGGGAAAATGATGAACATTTTGAAGATGATGAATGTCCTTCTAAAACGTTGAATGCTGTTGATGATATTGCTGAATCCAGAAGAAAAATGGCGAACTCGGTGGTGATTAGATGAACATTGATGATGATTGGATCAATTGTTGATGATGATCGGAGGAGATCGGAAAAAAAAGATGAAGATCGGCGGTTTTCTGGGAATTTAGGGTTTCCGGTGGTTTGAACGGTGGCCGGAGTTGGTTGGTGGGTGGCCGGAGTTGGAGGTTGCGGTGGTTGCATGGCCACCGGCCATGCAACCGGTGGAGCTCAGGTGATGACAAGTGGCGGGGTAAGGTGGCAGAGAGTTAGCGCATGTATGCCACGTGGTGTGGAGAGTAGTAGTGGGAGGGTGAAGTGTCAGATTATGGGAGAGTCTGGAAATGAGGTGGCCCCTTGAGAGAGAGACTCGTGGCAGCTTTTATAGGATGACATGTGGCAAAACGTGGACCTAAGCTCTGGGCCTCCAATAGATTGGACCCAACGAAATTGCACCAGAAACTGATTAATGGGACCTAATAATTGGACTAATGAGGACTAACGGATGGTTAACGGAAATATTAAATGGCTAATGAATTAATGACTGATTAAAGAGACTAATTAACAGACTAAACGAATTAAAATGGATTACTAATACAAACCTAATTAATCTACTATCCTAAAAACTGATTAATAGCTACTTAATATCTAATATATCTAAACAAACCATTATACTCTAAAAACAAAGTGGACTCTTAAAATGTTAAAACTATCTATTTAACAAATATCCATATTAAAATCTAAAATAAAATCTATACTAATAAAATAAAAAACTATTTAAATCTATATATTCTAAAAAATCTATAAAATCTATATTAAATCTATACTAATATCTATTAAAAAATAATGTCTAAAAACCTATTAAAAATATTAAAAGAATCTACTTAAATTCTAGAAAATGCTAATAATATCTAATAAAATCCTAATAATTCCAGAGGGAACAAAAGTAGTACAAAACGAAAAAAAAGACCGACGGGATCGCAACAGAACGACCGAAATATCCCCAAAAATAACAGCGCGAGCTAAAAACACCGGGAAGAGCACGAATTCCCAAAAATGCGACTCCGCCTATCCGAACTGATTAAAAAAACACCTGAAATGCGAGGAGAGGGCTGTGATCCCGATAAAATCAAAACAACTGAAAAAATGCACTGTATGCGATATGCGGATGCGAATGCGGTCATGCGTCGAAACATAGGGCTAGATACGGGACCCGGTTGGTCAAATTTTAGGGTGCAACAACGGGGAGGACATGACATGAACTTTATCAGCATAAATCTGGCATTTATGACATCTCTTCTCGAATTTAAAGCAATCCGACTCCATCGTCAGCCAGTAATATCCTGCTCTCAGGATCTTTCTCGTCATAGCATGCTCGTCGGCGTGCGTACCAAATGTGCCTTCATGGACTTCTTCCATGATCATACTCGCCTCTTTCTCATCTACACATCTGAGTAGCACGAGCTCGTGATTTCTTTTATACAAAACTCCATCAGGATTGAGATAAAAATTTCCAGATAGCCTCCTCAGAGTCTTCTTATCTTGGGTTGACGCACCCGCAGGATACTCCTTAGTCATAAGGAAAGTCTGGATGTTATGGAACCATGGCTTGCCGTCGGCGGCTTCCTCGATCGCAAAGACGAATGCAGGTCTATCAAGACGAGAAAGGACAATTCTTGGAGCCTCATTCCAAAAATTGACTTTATACATCGAAGCCAACGTGGCTAAGGCATCAGCCATCTGATTTTCTGCTCTGGGCACATGATGGAGTTCCACTCGATCAAAGAACGGAAGTAGCCTTTTGGCATAATTCATGTACGACACTAAATTCGATTGACGAGTCTCCCACTTCCCTTTAATCTGGTTAATCACAAGCGTCGAGTCACCATGTACGTCTAGGTTCTTGATTCTCAAATCAATTGCTTCTTCTAGACCCATGATGCATGCTTCGTACTCCGCTTCGTTATTGGTGACTGGAAACGTCAGTCTCGCAGTGAACGAGATGTGGGATCCGTGGGGGGTCGTGATGATCGCCCCAATGCCACTTCCATAAGAATTAACCGCCCCGTCAAATATCAATTTCCACTGGGATTTCCTATCTGGACCCTCGTCGGGCAACGGTTCATCGCAATCCTTCGCTTTGAGAAACATAATATCCTCATCAGGGAATTCAAATTTCATCGGCTGATAATCCTCGATCGGCTGTTCGGCAAGGTAATCAGACAATACGCTTCCCTTGATAGCCTTCTGGGAAACGTACTGAATGTCATATTCCGTCAACACCATTTGCCATCTGGCAATCCTGCCCGAAAGCGCTTGCTTCTTGAAGACGTACTTGATCGGATCCATCTTCGAAATTAGCATGGTTGTGTGATTGAGCATGTACTATCGTAAACGTTTGGTAGCCCAGGCTAGTGCATAACACGTCTTCTCTAGCATCGAGTAGCGAGATTCACAGTCTGTGAACTTTTTACTCAAGTAGTAAATGGCATGCTCCTTTCTGCCCGTCTCGTCGTGCTGATCGAGAACACACCCCATACTATTCTCAAGAACTGTCAAATACATGATTAATGGCCGTCCGGCCACTGGGGGTATCAAGATTGGAGGTTCCTGAAGATACTGCTTTATCTTATCGAATGCCTTCTGGAAATCCTCGTTCCAGATAATCGCCTGATCTTTCTTTAAAAGCTTGAACATCGGTTCACACATGGCCGTGAGCTGAGAGATAAACCTTGCAATGTAGTTTATTCTGCCCAGGAAACCACGAACTCCTTTTTTGGTTCTTGGCACTGGCATTTCTTGTATCGCTTTAATCTCCGCAGGATCAACCTCAATGCCTCTTTCACTCACGATAAACCCCAGTAGCTTTCCGGATCGTACTCCGAAAGTACACTTGTTAGGATTCAGCCTCAACCTGAACTTCCTAAGCCTCTCAAAAAGCCTCAGCAAATTGACCAGATGTCCCTCCTCCGTTTGGGACTTCGCAATCATGTCATCAACATAGACTTCAATCTCATTATGAATCATATCATGAAACAAAGTAACCATAACTCGTTGGTAAGTGGCCCCCGCGTTCTTCAGACCAAAAGGCATTACGTTGTAGCAGAATGTTCCCTAGAGAGTGATAAACGTAGTTTTCTCCATGTCCTCTGGCGCCATCTTGATCTGATTGTAACCGGAGAAGCCATCCATGAATGGAAACACGGAGAACTGAGCTGTATTGTCGACTAACACATCAATATGAGGCAGCGGGAAATCATCTTTAGGGCTCGCCCTATTCAAATCCCGATAATCGACGCACATGCGTACCTTACCGTCCTTCTTCGGCACAGGCACTATGTTGGCGACCCACGGAGGGTAAGTAGCGACCGCCAAGAAGCCAGCATCAAGCTGTTTCTGCACTTCTTCTTTGATATTAGCATCCTCCTAAGCTTCTGCTTAACTGGAGGACAATCTTCTCGCAACGGCAAGTGGTGGACCACGATGTCAGTGTCAAGTCCGGTCATATCTTCGTATGACCAAGCAGTATAATTTTCCAGTGTGATGGGCAGAAGAATAATTTTCCTGTGTGATGGGCAGAAGAATAATTTTCCTGTGTCATGGGCAGAAGAATAATTTTCCTGTGTGATGGGCAGAAGAATAATTTTCCTGTGTGATGCGCAGAAGAATAATTTTCCTGTGTGATGGGGAGAAGAATAATTTTCCTTTGTGATGGGCAGAAGAATAATTTTCCTGTGTGATGGGCAGAAGAATAATTTTCCTGTGTGATGGACAGAGGAATAATTTTCCTGTGTGATGGGCAGAAGAATAATTTTCCTGTGTGATGGGCAGAAGAATAATTTTCCTGTTTGATGGGCAGAAGAATAATTTTCCTGTGTGATGGGCAGAAGAATAATTTTCCTGTGTGATGGGCAGAAGAAGATTTTCTTGTGTGATGGGCAGAAGTGTAATTCTCCTGTGTGATGGGCAGAAGTGTAATTTTCTTGTGTGATGGGTAGAAGAAAATTTTCCTGTGATGTAAACAGAATAGTGTTCCTGTATTGGATAGGCGGATGAAGTGTTACCAAATCGGTGCATGTTTCCCGTGAGAGATAGACAGATGAACTCCTCAGTATCTAGACGGATGATTTCCCCGTAAGGAACAAGTATGTGTCCCATGACAAGAAAGAATTATGTTCTTATATTCGACAAAAGTACTTCTCCCAGTGAAGTCAATAAGTTTATTCTGATATTGACAAGATAGTGTTGAAATCAGATTTGTAGATAGTGTTCCCCAAGTAGTGGTGCAGTTTATTTCGCAATTTATTTTTGCAGTTGGCAAATTTCCGGGTTTATTGGTATTCAACCGTCTCGTACCTCGATTGTCCGAAGGCTCCGGGCGTTTCACCCAGTCGGGTCCAAGCCGTTTGAATAGGGGCAGCTGTTGCACCCTAAAATTTGACCAACTTGTTTTACCTGATTTGTGTTTTCATAGCTTTATCATTTGCATAGTAGATCATATACATAGTTCATTCATTTGTATAGCATAGCATGGGTAAGCCATCCAACAAGGGATCAAGTGCCATTGTCATCTCAAGAAGCATATCCAAAAGGTTTTTATTCGAGTTCAAGAGTATCCAAGTCACCAGGAAAGAAATTGAAGCTTTGAGAAGTTAAAAGGTCAAGCAGTGGATCTATCTCCTATCTTGAGGGTATTTGAAGATCATCAAAGAGGTTGTGAGCTATGAATTGAGGCATGGAATGTGTATCGACCTCATGGAAGACCTAAAGGGTCATTTTGAAGATGAGACAAGTCATTGGTATGGTTACAAGAACTACAGTTGAAGACAGTCAACTAGGGTTTCACTTGGGTCAACCCTAGGTCAACCCTAGGTCTAATGCTTGATTGAAGGGCATCATGGCCTACTTAAAGGATTTGGGATTCATCTTTTGACATGTGGATATGGATGTGGTGTTGTGCCAAGGAGAAATCAAAAGAAATCAAGAAGAAGAGAAGTTTCTAAATTAGGGTTTCTGAGTAAAATCCCCTGGTTTAGGTCAAACTTCCAAGCAAAATAATTCAAAATGCAATTCTCAAATGGATCCTTTGCCAACATGAAACTTGTAGAGCATCTCAAGGCCTTTAATTTGAGTGGTGGAAGGCATCAAGTAGGTTTATAGAACTCAAGTTATGGTTCTTGCAAGTTACAGGTCATCTGAGGACACTAAAGTTTATCTGTGAAAGTTACTTGACTTCCAAGCAACTTTTTCCCCACAAGGAGTTGTCAAATGGATTCTTGGTAAACATGAGAGTTGTTCCTCATGATCGTAGATTTCTAGAAAGGTATGGTATGCCTCATTCTGATTTGTGGAACCCTACTTATGATCTTGACAAGCTAGGGGTATTTTGGGAAAGTAAGATTATAGGTCATTTCAAGCATATGCCTAAAACTCCTACTTGCAAACTTCAAATGAAAAAATTTTCAACACAAAACTTGCTCAAAATGATGTTTTGAGTCTAGGTAAGAGGTCATGATAGTTTATAAATGCATGGAACTCAAAATGATAAAATTGACCAAATATGGAAGGTAAAAGTCCATTTTCAAGTGACCAAATTCGGGATTTTTTGATCCAAGGCTAAAATGCATCATGTGATATACCAAATTGAAGGGAAAATACATTTTGAGATGATTGACATCATTAGATTTTGAATTTAAGGTTAAGAAATTGGACTTATCATTGGTTACTTATATAAGAAGTCACACTTGCCAAATCAAGCTAGGGGTAAATTGTAAGGCAAATGACCACTCTAACACACTCTAATTCTCATTTTCTTCAGAATCAATCCAATTTCTTGATTGAACTCAATTCAATAATCATCAATGAGTGTGTAGAGATCAAAACCAGAGTGAATCATTGGCCAAATCGTGTTCTTGAGTTTTCACATATCCAACTGCAAGTGAAATTCTGTTATGGTGATTCAAGTCGTTTGAGCGAGATCCATTGCATATAGAAGCAAGATATCAATTCCTTGAGTGATTCTGGAGCATCACAGGCCTTGGATTGAAGCATTTCACCATCTTTTTTCATCAATTTCACAGGTTAGTAACTTTCTTCTTCTGGCTCGAATTAGGCAGAATTAGCAAAGATATATAGGTTAGAAGCAATGTAGGTGGTTAGATGATGCTTTCTGGCAAGTTTGACACGATTTGGTGAAGGTTGACATGTGCACACAAATTCTGTTTGGACCTAGAACTCCATGGATATGCAAGTAGAACCTTAGGTTTTTAGTTGTAATTGACCAGTGATGAACAAGGAAGAGATTAGTGACATTAGTTTGCTGATTGGAATTTTGAGTATTTCTGAGCGCAGTTATTTTCTACACCCCCTGAGTGTTCTTTTTATTTTTTCTTTTATTCATCTTATTTCAACTTTAGAAAATTCATAAAAAATTAGAAAATGGTTGTTTTAATCTGGGAATTTTTGCAATAGGTTGATTTTGATCTTAAGAAAATTGTAGATAATAAAATATTAGTTTAGGCACTTTCTTTATTTTTGCTATTATTTTATATTTAGTTGTTTTTTATTGAATATAGTTGGTACATAATTTTGTAGATTTTTGTTTAGCTAGCTCCCTTTACATTTTAGTGCTGTTCTTTTTAGATTAATTAGATATAAACTTGAGCTCCCCCCTGGATTTATTCCATGATTTTATAATTGGGTTTTGATTAGTTTTGATTAGGTGATATTAGGATGGTTAGATTAGGGTTTATACACAACATAGGTGCACTTGAACATTTTATTTTTGGGTTTTTAGATTGAATTAGAGTATGGGACCTATGGGGTATATAGGGTAGATATAGTACTCCCCTTAGAATTAATATTAGGCTTGTAAATATTATATTACTATTTGTAATATATTTTACAATTGTGTGATTGTTTGGTTTGCCCATTTTTGGGGTTTATTTTGTTGTATGGGCTTTTTGGGCATTTGCTTGGGGTGTGGGCTTGGTTTGAAGAGCATGATGGTGGAGCCTAATGAAGACAAGGTTGAAGATCAAAATCAAAGCTTGATGAAGATTGCTTGGCTTGCTTGGAGTTGTTTGAAGACCATAGGACATAGGGTATAGGTGGAGCCTTAGAATAGAAATTTTCTTCATAAACATGGATGGTTTCTTTTGCCTCCATTCTTCTCAATGATTAAAAGTATCTCCTTAATACTCACATCCCTCCTTTGGAAGGATTAGTGATTGTATCTAGGAGATAGAACTTTGAGAGAAACAGTTTGTATTATGTTAACTTTCTGTAGGCCACCTTTGGTGTGCAACAGACTGTTTAACATTCAAAATCCTCTTATAATCATTTCTCTGTCGGAGAGTTTGCTTTGAAGAATCCCTTGAAGATTGAGGATGAAGTACATTGCCTTGAAGACTGTTAGAAGAAGGAGCTAGTGCTGTCAGAGCTGTGCAACTGTTTGAAGTAGGACTTACTGCTGCTTAGCTGTTTGATGCTTTCTACTGTCTAGAGTTTCTGCTTGTTGTAGCTTGCTGTTTTCCTTGTAGATTGGATGCTTACTTGAAGCTTGTAGAGGGATAAAGACCTTGCTTGAAGATGTTGATGGTTTTTGCTGTTTAGAGCTATTGGTGTTGTTTAGAGCTGTTGATGTATTGTTTGAGTTTTCTTTGCTGTATTGTTTGTTAATTTTCCCATAGGGTTGAGGTGAAGTTGTTTCACTTTTCCCATTGTTTTCTAGGTTCGAGGTTGAGTGGGACTCCATTGCCTCGCTTGTACTGCTGCATTCATGCATTTTACTGCTTTACTGTATATATGTTGTTGCTTTTTCGTCCATCCCATAGGATCTCTGTTTCTCTCTGCGCAAGAGAGAAATATGACAGACATTAGGTTCTCACCCATGCATGACAACATTAGGGTAGATTTGGATTCCCTTTTCAACCGTAGGTTTTAGAGTTGCTATTTCTCTTCTATCTCAAAACAATCAAAAAACACAATAAACATTTCAAACACCATAAAAGACAGTTCTTGCGTAAAAGACTGTAAACCAATCAAAAAACGTCATTTTTGTCCGCTTGGACGCGTAATCATGAAAAAACCTTTTTCAGAAGGATAAAAAAACAGTCAGACAAATTTGTGTCTTCCATAGCCTGAACAACATTTGCTCTGATCTTTCATGCTGTATGAAAGTACGTAGGCATAGGATGCGATATCCTAGCGAGCAACCTTCCCCTCCTTTCCCGTAGGTAGGCGAACTACGTTGAATCTGATTTCTCGTTCCAGACGGGAATACGTAGGCATAAAGTGCGATACTTTGCCGAGTCAGTTTATTTTCTTTTAACCCCAGACCTATAGAGTAGATAGAATAACAATCCGTACCAGAAAACAAGCGTGAATCCCGTCGAGTACGACGGACGTGAGGGGTGCTAATACCTTCCCCTTGCGTAACCGACTCCCAAATCCAGGATTTGGTTGCGATGACCATTCCTTTCCCGTCTTTGCGGTAGGTTTACTCTGAGTGTTTCCTTTCCCTATGTTGGGATAAATAACGCACGGTGGCGACTCTTCTGTTCAGCCGACGCCGATTTTCACGGTAGCGACAATATCCAACATGTTCTTGATCCAAACAGAAATTGTGTCACCTCATTGTTCATCACGAAATCCTCTCTATGTTTCCAGAAACGATCTCCTAACCGCATACTATCAATCTAACCTAACAAAATGAGGTAATTCTTCTTAAATTAAGGTGAGGGATGAAAGTTACCAACCTGTGAATTCTTGAGTAACAGATGTAGCAATTCTTCACTTCAACCCTTATACAGCTCCAAAATCATTCAATGTACCAAGTTCTTGCTTCTGTATGCAAGAGAATTGATGGAAAACGCCTGGAACTCCAAATCCGATAGTGACTTGCAGGTGCTGAAATTCAATTGCTCATACACGATTCAGCCATGGATTTGCTATGGGATTGATCTGGAATCATTCAGTATCCTCAATAGAAGTTGTTGAGATCAAAAGAAAGATAAAAAATGGTGTAGAATGCAGAAACTGATTTCAATTTGCAATGAACAATGTGAAGTTGCAAACTCTCTTCTCTCCCTCAATTCTCACCAACCTTTCATCTAAACCTCTTCTACTCAATATATAGAACATGTTGGACCTCTCTAGAACCTTCTGGAATCATCCAAGGAGATGTTGAATTTCTCATGTCATCCAAAATACCATCTCATGCCATACTCACCCCAATTCTGGTTTCACTTGTTGCAGCAGCTTTTTATGATCCCAAAATCTCTCCAAGTGAGATATTAGATCTGTTGCAAGGCCTTGGAAGCTTGTGTATTGATCTCTCATGTGTTTTGCAAATGTTACTTAATATGCAAGCAATTACTCTTCAAAGCAAGTCAAAAAATTAGACCTCAAATCAAAAATCTGGCTAAACCAATGTTCTTAAAATGCTTTTTAGAGTCAAAATGATATATCACATGCCTTGGTTTGGGTGTGTGGATTGAAAATATCAATTTCCAACTTTGGTTTATTTAACTTATACCCTTATTTTAGGTCATTTTGGCATCTTTGAGCTACAAGCCTTTCCAACATCTCATGATCTCTTTACTAGACTTAAAACATCATTTTGAACAAGTTTTATGTTGAACATTTTTCCATTTGAAGCTTGGAAATAGGAGTTATGGCCTTAAGGTTAAAATGACCTATAATCTCCAAATGACCAAAATGCCCTTGACTTGTCAAAGCCATAACTTGAGTTCTACAAATCCTATCAAGGACTTCTGGTACTCTCTAGAATTCTAAGAGGATAAGAAACAACATTCATGTTGACCAAAAGTTCATAGGAATCATCCTTCTTAGGCAAAAGTTTGATGCAAGTTGGGTAACTTTCAAGCCCCCAAATTCACATACCTCAGATGACCTGTAACTTGTCACAGTCATAACTTGAGTTCTACAAATCCTATCAAGGACTTATAGTAATCAAATTAAATCTAAGAGAATGCTCTACAACATTCATGTTGGGGGCAAGATGAGATGACAATCACATCTTGAGCTAAACTGCCTTGAAGATAGGGGTCAAACTAGGGGATTTTACACTGTCAAGCCTTAGAAACCCTAGCTTGAAACTTCTCAAACTCTTCAATCATGATGAGTTGACCTTGGAATCATCCTTATAACATCTCAATGTATCAATCCATGATTACATGGCCTTTGAATTAGGTCTCAACCTTTTTCAAATCATTAGTTGACCTAGGGTTGACCCAGTCAAACCCTAATTGCACCACTCATGGTTGAGCCTTCTTAATCTTGCACAATGACCTATCTAGGCCTCAAAGTGATCTTCAAAACTTCTCATGAGCTCTCTCAAGACCTCAGGTCCAACTTCATGGCTTCAAAATCATCTGAGGACTTTCCACAACTCTCAAGTTAGGAGGCACACACTCTTGGTTTCAACCATTCTCTCTGAGGATCTTTTAACTTCTCTGACAAGGATATCAACTCTTGAACACTTGAATAAGCTTCTTAACTGGCTTCAAACTCTTGTGTAGTCCTTGATTGGTAATCATACCTCTTGATCTCCTACATACATGTCAATGAAATGCAAATGATAATGCTAATGTGAATGAAATGAAACACAAGCTAGGCAAAGAAAATGTTGGGCAAATTTTGGGGTGCAACAGCTGCCCCTATTCAAACGGCTTGGACCTGACTAGGTGAGAAGCGAACGAATCTCAAACAATCAAGGTAAAAGATGGTTGAATACCAACAAACCCGGAAATTTGCCAACTGCACAAGTACACGGTACTCTGATGGGAACAAATCTTCGAAAATTAAATATTAGCTGCACGACAACTAGCTGGGGAATTGGTCACACGGTAACCGGTGATACAGGGTCGATCATGCCGTCAGGCATCAGGATTCCTCGGGACTCATCAGGTCAACTATTAAGTTAACCATGCCATCGGGCATTCAAAGCAGTTTTTGGGCTTCAACCGCACTTCGTCACTAAGTCGGGAATAGAATTCTCAGTCAATCATGAACCAGTTGGGGATATCCAAACTTCTACCATCAGGCACTCCGCATCGGCTGAGAAAACTGCTTTGTTAATACGGTTGGACTTCAATCATTAAGTCTTCGGGGGAAGTTTCAACTTCGCTGTTCGGAAACCTGCTGGGGGTGACGCATCTCCGCTGGGGATTCTGGAGAACTATCAAGTAACTCTGCTTCGAGGATCCAGAAATCATTTTGGGTGAGTCACCTCTGCTGAGGACATCAAGAATCATCTTGGAGGAATAACTCTGTGGGGACTTCAAGAATCATCCTGAACCCATAACTCTGTTGGAGATTTTAGGAATCATCTTGAGCAAACACTCTGCCGGGGACTCAAAGCATCAACTTGAGCAACCAACCCTTTCGACTTCGCTGGGGATTTCAAGAATCATCTTGAGCAAACGAATTTGCTGGGGAACACCTGCAAAACAAGAACGGTAACGACCTAGCTCATGTTTCATATGCATATGCTTTGATAACGGCGTAATGCTCCACACGGTAGATATGCTACGCGTTTATGATAAATGCTATGCAATCATGCACAATGCTGCGATCCCGTCAGCAAAATAAATGCTGAACGGAGAATCCTCCTGTCAAGGAGAAAGAACCACTCTGGTGGGGGAAGGAATCATCCTACCACGGAGAAAAGGTCACGCCAATCCCAATTGGACTCTGCCTGGGGAAGCAAGCTTCAGTCGACTGCTGCAGGGGGACGAAGCTCTACGAGAACCTGAACCTGCTCATCTGGGTATACGAACCACGACCTGCTGAGGAAATGATATCAATCGCAGAAATAAACTGTGCGGCCTTCGCGGCTAAACTTTCCTGGAGATAACGACTCCGGTGGGGAAATACAACATCAGCTATTCAGCACTCTTACTGGGGAAAACCAATCATGGTCCTAACTGCTTTCCAAGGACTCGGCTCTCTTGGGGATCTACAAATTCGGCTGGGGAAGAAGGAATCGTCCTGCTTATTGGGGAGAGTACGACTCTGTGGGGAATTTCAATTCTCCTGGAGTCTTCGGTCCGAAACTATCCATTGCTGCACACTTCAGTGAATAGTCTCCTACAAGACCTGCACTTGTGACCCGGTGCTGGGGAGATGACATTCTTTCAGGATGCCTCTGATTGGGGAGAGAATCTTCTCTGCTAGGGGAAAACATATCAATGCTTACGATCTCCGGTTCAGACTCTGCGGGGCGGGGCTGCTGAACTTGCTGGAGAAGAAAGAATCATCCTGCTTGGGGACGCGTACGGCGCACTGCCTGGAGTATGCCATACCTGCAACAACACAAACAAACACGACAAGATACCCTTCTCCCAGGGACCTATCAAGGTTATCATCTTGTGACAATGTTCAAGTAATTCATTGTTTCAACAATCAGTGGCCTAGGCCAGTAAGTTTATGTATGCGCATTTTGTCAAAAACATCGGCGTTCTTTTTCGCAAACAAAACAGGTAAATGCTAAACAAACAAACATAATTGCTGAATAGTATACATTTTATTGATAACGAACCCCTGAATGGGTAAAAACGTTTTACAACAGATGCAAGCTCCTGGAATGAGGAAGCTGCGCAAAAAATAAAACATAAATATACATCAGTATATACACAAATGTTGGCAACGAGGCGTAGACGAACACCATGAGTTGATCCCTCTATGACAAACTCGACTTCGATACTTCTCCGAGGCTTCAGCTTCAGAAGAGATTGATTCAGATAAACGGCCCTCAGGTCTTCCAAACCACTAAATAATGAAAGTCCACACGTGGAACGCAGTTATTTGCTTTTTCAAATCCCTAACTTTTGCCTGAATCGCCCTTCCGGGTTTTCGATTCACCGGGATACCCTTTTTTGCCAAAGTCGCCCATCCGGGTTTTCGACTTTGCGGGTGTACATTCTTTTCTTTTATATCCCTAATTTTTGCCAAACCTTTTTCCTTTTCTATGGTTCGCCGGGATGCCCCATTTTTGCCTGGATACTCTTTTTCTTTCCAGCGGGTCATTCTTTAAGCAAAGTATTTTTTAACTGTGTCTGCGTTCACCGGGGATGCAAAATCTTCGCCATCCATCGTGGATAACAACAAAGCTCCTCCCGAGAAGACCTTGCCGACGACGTACGAACCTTCGTAATTGGGAGTCCACTTGCCCCGGTGATCGGAGTGTGGAGGAAGAATCTTCTTCAGGACGAGATCACCCGTCTGAAATCTCCTAGGACGCACCTTCTTATCATAAGCTTTCTTCATTCGGCTTTGGTACAAACGTCCATACGCAATCGATGCTAATCTCTTCTCGTCCATCAGGCTGAGTTGGTTTAGTCGGTTCTTAATCCTTTCTGCCTCGTCGAGTTTCACATCAACCAAAACTCGCAAAGAAGGGATCTCCACTTCTAACGGTAGGACCGCCTCCATACCGTACACCAAGGAGAAAGGAGTTGCCCCGGTTGACGTACGTACCGTTGTACGATAACCGTGCAGTGCAAATGGCAGCATCTCGTGCCAATCTTTATAGGTCACAACCATCTTCTGAACAATCTTCTTGATGTTCTTATTGGCTGCTTCAACGGTGCCATTCATCTTCGGCCGGTAAGGAGATGAGTTGTGGTGTTCAATCTTGAAACTCTGGCACAACTCCTTCATCATCTTGCTATTCAGATTCGAACCATTATCAGTGATGATCCGCTCGGGAATTCCGTAACGACAGATGATGTCCCTCTTTATGAACTTAGCCACCACCTGCTTGGTCACATTAGCATATGAGGCTGCCTCCACCCACTTGGTGAAGTAGTCGATAGCTACCAGAATGAAGCGATGACCGTTGGATGCAGTGGGCTCGATCTTGCCTATCATGTCGATGCCCCACATGGAGAACGGCCACGGGGAGGACATGACATTCAACGGACACGGCGGCACATGAACTTTATCAGCATAAATCTGGCATTTATGACATCTCTTTGCAAATTTAAAGCAATCCGACTCCATCGTCAGCCAGTAATATCCTGCTCTCAGGATCTTTCTCGTCATGGCATGCCCGCCGGCGTGCATACCGAATGTGCCTTCATGGACTTCTTCCATGAGCATACTCGCTTCTTTCTCATCTAAACATCTAAGTAGCACGAGATCGTGGTTTCTTTTATACAAAACTCCATCAGGATTGAGATAAAAATTTCCAAACAGCCTCCTCAGAGTCTTCTTATCCTGGGTTGACGCTCCCGCAGGATACTCCTTAGTCGTAAGGAAAGTCTGGATGTCATGGAACCATGGCCTGCCGTCGGAGGCTTCCTCGATTGCAAAGACGAATGCAGGTCTATCAAGACGAGAAAGGACAATTCTTGGAGCTTCATTCCAAAAATTGACTTTATACATTGAAGCCAACGTGGCTAAGGCATCAGCCATCTGGTTCTCGGCCCTGGGCACATGATGGAGTTCCACTCGATCAAAGAACGGAAGTAGCCTTCTGGCATAGTTCATGTACGGCACCAAATTCGATTGACGAGTCTCCCACTCCCCTTTAATCTGGTTAATCACGAGTGCTGAGTCACCATATACGTCTAGGTTCTTGATTCTCAAATCAATTGCCTCTTATAGACCCATGATGCATGCTTCGTACTCCGCTTCATTATTGGTGACTGGAAACGTCAGTCTCGCAGTAAACGGGATGTGGGATCCGTGGGGAGTCGTGATGATTGCCCCAATGCCACTTCCGTAAGAGTTAATCATCCCGTCAAATATCAATTTCCATTGGGATTTCCTATCTGGACCCTCATCGGGAAACGGTTCATCGCAATCCTTCGCTTTGAGAAACATGATATCCTCATCAGGGAACTCAAATTTCATAGGCTGATAATCTTCGATCGGCTGTTCGGCCAGGTATTCAGACAACACGCTTCCCTTGATGGCCTTCTGGGAAACGTACTGAATGTCATATTCCGTCAACACCATTTGCCATCTGGCAATCCTGCCCGAAAGCGCTTGCTTCACGAAGATGTACTTGATCGGATCCATCTTTGAAATTAGCATTGTGGTGTGGTTGAGCATGTACTGTCGTAAACGTTTGGCAGCCCAGGCTAGTACACAACACGTTTTCTCTAGCATCGAGTAACGAGATTCACACTCTGTGAACTTTTTACTCAAGTAGTAAATGGCATGCTCCTTTCTGCCTTTCTCGTCGTGTTGACCGAGAACACACCCCATACTATTATCAAGAACTGTCAAGTACATGATTAAAGGCCGTCTGGCCACCGGGGGTATCAAGATCGGAGGTTCCTGCAGATACTTTTTTATCTTATCGAATTCCTTCTGGCAATCCTCGTTCCAGATAATCGCTTGATTTTTCTTTAACAGTTTGAACATCGGTTCACACGTGGCCGTGAGCTAAGAAATAAACCTTGCAATGTAGTTTATTCTGCCTAGGAAACCACGAACTTCTTTTTCTGTTTTTGGCACTGGCATTTCTTGTATCGCTTTAATCTTCGCAGGATCAACCTCAATGCCTCTTTCACTCACGATAAACCCCAGTAACTTTCCAGACCGTACTCCGAAAGTACACTTGTTAGGATTCAGCCTCAACCTGAACTTCCTAAGCCTCTCAAAAAGCTTCAGCAAATTGACCAGATGCCCCTCCTCCGTTTGGGACTTCGCAATCACGTCATCGACATAGACTTCAATCTCATGATGAATCATGTCATGAAATAAAGTAACCATTGCTCGTTGGTAAGTGGCCCCTGCATTCTTCAGACCGAAAGGCATTACCTTATAGCAAAATGTTCCCCAAGGTGTGATAAACGTAGTTTTCTCCATGTCTTCCGGCGCCATCTTGATCTGGTTGTAGCCGGAGAAGCCATCCATGAACAAAAACACGGAGAACTGAGCTATATTGTTGACCAACACATCAATATGGGGCAGCGGGAAATCATCTTTAGGGCTCTCCCTATTCAAATCCCGATAATCGACGCACATTCGCACCTTACCATCCTTCTTCGGTACCGACACTATGTTGGCGACCCACGGAGGGTAAGTAGTGACCGCCAAGAAGCCAACATCAAGCTACTTTTGCACCTCTTCTTTGATCTTAACGGCTATATCTGGTCGTGTCCTCCTAAGCTTTTGCTTGATGGGAGGACAATCTTCTCGCAGCGGCAAGTGATGAACCACGATGTCAGTATCAAGTCCGGGCATATCTTCGTATGACCAAGCGAAGACGTCACTATACTCTCTCAGCGTCTCGACCAATCTCTGCTTGACATCACTCTGCAATGCAGCCCCTATCCTGACGTTCCTGACAAGTTCTTTAGAACCCAGATTCACGATCTCAATTTCTTCTTCGTGAGGCAGAATAACTTTCTCTTCTTGTTTCAACAAGCAGGCCAACTCTTCGGGAAAGTCTTCGTCTTCATCAATCTCTTCTTCGGCTTGATAGATCGAGCAATCGAAGTCGAAGTGAGTCGTAGAAGGTCCAGAGTCGATGTCATCTGCTATGTGGATCCTGCAATAACAAGGGTTAAGCTTAAAACAAGGATATGCAGGTTATCACAAACCTCATTGCCATTTTATTGTTTTTCAAAACAAATATAAAACAGGAATAACAAAGATCACAACATTTGAATACGAAGAAAAACGCCTTTTGATTTATTGATAAAATGCATGTACATAATCAAACAAGGCCCTGAAAATAAAACCACTATGCCCCGGGTAGGACATAGGGTTGTACAATGATTGGAAAAAGTAAATCATTACTCTTCGCTTGTCATCTAGATGATATCCTTGACAGACCAGTTGTTGAGGCTCTCGCCTGGCTTGCTTGGCTGGATCCAAGAGTCTAGGTCACAGTCGCTATCCCCGCTGTCTTCAGACACTGCGTTGACGCTTTCAAATATCACCCCGCCGCTGGCAAACTGGATCAGCCCTTTACCTCGCGACACACTGCTAGAAGAAGAGGCTTCAGCCGCAGGAGAATATCCCAACCCAAACTTGTCTTGCTTGTTAGGTATCTCCAAAATTCGCCCCCAGCCTGGGGTAGATCCGGCTTGGACAACGACCCGGGCTTCCTTGAAGGAAGAGAGAGTCATCTCTGGCTTCTCAGTGACTACAGGAGCTACGTCCTTGACTATAACAGCTTCGAACGCTTGGCATAGGGTTTCGTGGATTTCCCCATCCATCTAGACATACTTGAAGGAAGACAAATGGCTCACCATTATGTCTTCCTCGCTGCAAACGGTCACGATGCTACTTCCGACAGCATACTTGAGTTTCTGGTGCAACGTGGAGGTCACGGCACCCGCCGAATGGATCCATGGTCGGCCCAAGAGACAACTGTAGGCAGGCATGATGTCCATAATGTAAAAGACCGCGTCGAATGTTTCCGGCCCGACTTGGATTGGCAACGTCACCTCCCCAAAAACATGGCGTTTGGTTCCATCAAACGCTTTCACAACCAGATCGCTGGGTGTGCAAATCACTCTGCGAGTATCTAACTTCATTAATGCCTTCTTCGGAAGAACATTGAGTGACGACCCCGTGTCCACCAACACGTGGGACATAATTGTTCCCCTACACTCTATCGAGATGTGCAAGGCGCTATTGTGGTTCCTCCCCTTCGGCGTCAGCTCTAGGTTAGTGAACCCTAACCCATTTCCAGCATTTACGTGGGCTACGACCTCTTCCAACTGGTTTACCGATATCTCCTACGGTACATATGTGGCGTTCAACACCTTCAGCAGTGCGTTGCGGTGTGCCTCCGAACACAGCAACAGATTCAGGATGGAAATCTTCGAGGGTGTCTGATGGAGATGATCCACGATCTTGTAGTCACTCTTTTTAATCAACCTCATAAATTCCTCGGCATCTTTAACAAGTAAGTCTTTTTCTACCCCACGAGGGGTCTCTTCAACGACTTTACTTTTACCTTTATCAGTTGCATCAGCTCTGTCCGTTTTGTCTGCCACGACCTCAGGTGGTGCAAACACTCTCCCGCTACGAGTAATTCCGCTAACGCCCGCCAGGTTATCCACAGACGACCCAAACGGTTCTAGTTCCAACTTCTGTCCGTTGCAGTAGACTTCAGCCCCATAATGCCATGGGATAGCATTAGTGCTTTCGAACGGTATTGGCCCAGCTTTGGTGATGGTAATCGTGGGCGTCCTGGGTGCAGAAATAGTTATCGTCTGGAAAGGGATGGTGATGGTGGCAACCTCATCATCTTGCTTCAGCATTACCTCACCTGATCCGCTTTCGGCCCTCCGGATAAACTGCAGGATTCCCTCAGTCATCAGACTTTGAATCCCCTATACCAACTGTTCACATCCATCAGGACTTGTCGCACAGCCCATACATAGCTCTCCACAACTTGGAAAGAAACCTCTTTTCATCAACTTAGCTTTAACGAAGCTAAGCAGCGTCTTCAGATCTCTGACGTCAGTCAACAAATCCAAACTCTCGTCTTCAATAATGGCGTTTACTCCACCTCCCCTATGATTCGGCATAGGGTTCTTCGTGACGTTTGGCACATTATCCGAGAAATTGATGATCTTGGCATCCACCATGTCCTGCACCTTGTGCTTGAAGGCTTTGCAATTCTCTATTGTGTGGCTTGGTGCCCCTGAGTGAAACTCACAAGTCACATTCGCGTCATAACCTGGCGGAGGTGCCCCTGTCAAGGGAGCCAAGGTTCTCTTCTGGATCAACTGTAGCTGAAGCAAAGTCTGTAAAAGCTGCACGTACAACATGGGCGGTGTCTCGAGGTGACGACTCGATAGAGGTGCCTGATTCTGATACTTTCTGTATCCTTGTTGATTTGGTTGCTGCTGCTGTGGCTGTTGAACTGCCGGGATAGTTATGCTGGCCACCTGCTGGTGAGGGCCTTTACCCTTCCTTCGAGTGTTAGTCACGGCGCTCATTTCTCCTTCCCGTCTTTTGACACCATAAGGTTTCTTTCCGCCTCCTCCAGCTGAGGATGAATCACCTTGAATTTTCCCCAGTTTGATCCCATTTTCAATGTGCTCACCTGTGATAATGAGATTTGAGAAGGTTCCAGACATACCGCTGACCAATTTCTCATAATAAACCCCTGGGAGGGTGGCTACGAACATCTGCACAAGCTCGCGTTCAACCATCGGCGGCTGAACCCTGGCTGCCAACTCACGCCATCGCTGGGCGTATTCCTTGAACCCTTCGTTGTTCCTCTGCGACAAATTCTGCAGTTGGACTCGGTTCAGAGCCAAGTCACTGTTATATTGGTAGTGATGCACGAATGCTTCCGCAAGTTCCTTCCACGTGCGCACACTGGTAGGTTCCAGACTCATGTACCACTCCAAGGATGGCCCGGACAAGCTATCCTGAAAGAAGTGCATCAACAACTTCTCGTCTTCAGAGTGAGCTGACATTTTCCGGTAGTATGATCTCAGATGGATGCGAGGGCAAGTGGTGCCTTTGTATTTTTCAAAGTCAGGTACCTTGAACTTGGGAGGCACCTTGAAATCAGCGATCAGTCCCAACTTAGACATATCAACACCCAGGGTGTTCTGGTTCTCGATACTCCTCATCTTATCCTCGAGTGCCTTGAACCTTAGACGTGCTTCAGCAGTCAGCTCCCCTTCAGCACCTCTCTGAGAGAACACATCGTCTTGACGGTCTTCTAACCATGGCTGAGGCCCGAACAGATTTCCAACACCTACATTGCCGTTGCCCAGCCCAGCATTGACATTAGCTTCAAAATTTCAATTACCGACGCCCGTCGTATTACCATTAAGTCCCATGTTAGCTATCACATTGTTGTTGGCACTGCCATTCCCCCCGGTCACGGGGACGCCATTCTGAGGGGTTTCAACTGGTGGAGGGGTAGGCACAGTCCCACCATAGAGTACGCCATTGCTATCGACCCTTGAAATCAGAGGCTGAACTAAGGTTCTGAGCTGATCCTGGCCATTGGCGACCGCTTGCATGAGCTCCATGAAGCGATCCATTCTTTCGCGGAGTTCTTGAACATCAGTTTGCACTTGCTCCATGATTCTGGTTTGATTTGCTCTGGTCGGATAGCGGTGGATAGGCCTTTGATCAATCCTGGAACACCCTGAAACAACCTGAAAACAAAAAAGGTTAGGAAAAACGAAAAAGTGCTCGTTATGCGAATGCTTCATGCAAATGCAAACGTGTGTCTGTGTGCTAGGGAGGTATCCCCCGATCCTAGTGCCTGAGTTCCAGTGCTGATAATAAGAAGTCCGAGTCCAGTCATGGAAATAACATCTCATATATAAAGAAAGCCCATCAAGGCGGTACACAACGTCAGTGAGTACAAGATGAATCAATAGCATGACCTCAACTAATAAGCCTGGTGATGGTCAGCATACATCAATGATCAAACAAAAGGAATACAAACAGTCAAGCACGGCCACGGGCGCGAAACTCTTCTAACAACCCCTTCGTTTTCGGATGATCAGGCCGAGTGAGAAACCCTTTGACGAGTAACTCCCTCTGCATAATAGTGTACTGAAGACCTTCGACCGAATCTTCCCATGCTCCTTCGCCGAAACAATCTTCTAGCTTCCGCTTCTTGGACTCAAACGTCAGTTTGCGCTCCTTCAGGTTTGCAAGAGCCCTGTTGAGCTGGCCTTCAGTGGCATATCTGCGAGCGGTTTCTTCATCAAACCTCTTCTCACTAGCCTTTACCTGGGCTTTCAGCTTGGAGATCTGTTGCATCAGCTTATCCTCCCGCTCTTTTCTGTTGGCTTGGGAGGCCTTCCAGTGTTGGTTAAACTTGGATATCCTCCGATACGCTTCGTCCAAGTGCTGCTTCTTCGTGGCCAGTACATCGTTGACAGCTTTGAAGTCTCGACCCATGCGCTCGCGCTCAGCTATCTGCTTAGTCAAGTCTGTCCCCAACTGGTTCACCAGCTCGGTCTGCCTCTTGAAGGAATGAACGGCTTCGCTTCTCTCGCTTCTGAGTTGCACCAATTCTTTCTCCAATTCTTCATTTGCGCTCTTCAATTCATCTCTCTCAGCTTACGCCTGATTATGTTGCTGAATGGGCACGGTAGTAGGCTCTTCAATCATTGGAGGGCTTTCTGGCTTGGCAGGTGGGAACGGCATCCCCATAGCATCTGCTCTGGCTCTGATCCACGTCACGTAGGGAGCGTAGGCTTGACTATTACTTTTCCCCATCAATGGTTTTCCCCGCTTACTGATACCATTCCAAGCGCGCTGAAGCTTGGATAACATATCCCCCTCTAGAAGACCAGTGAGGTATAGAGATTCCTGCACCTCTTCATCCTTCGGCGGAGCTCTCAAAGCATAAGCAAACGGTCGGACCAGCAAAGACAGATTATAGTTTATACAGCCCTTCCTGCCTATCAAAGGCACGTTAGGGAACCCGCTGCAGCTGAAGATGATATCGGTACCCAACCTATCTCTATCAAACCAGTCAATATCCTCCACTGATAGACTCATCAAACGCTCGGACCACTCAGCCGTGGCTGCAGACGAAGCAAAGGGACCCCTCTTGGGTAGATGACTATCAAGCCATTTATAAAGCAGGGGCACACAGCATGAGACATTCTTACCCCTTCTGTTCTTGTTTTTGTAGTGGATGGAATGGTAGACATCTCTTATCAAGGTAGGGACTGGATTCCCTGAACCAAAGATGCGGAAGGCGTCGAAGTCTACAAAATCGGGCATATTGGGGAACAGAATGATGCCATATATGCACAGAGCGAGAATGGCGTTGAACACGACCCAACATCCGTATTTGGCGCACTGCTGAGCCTTTCCCACTAAGAACTGCAAGGAGAAACCGGGAACCTTGTTCCAACTAGACAACACCAACTCGGAGGCATCCAGATGAAGTGAGGGAGCTAGACTAGTCAGATTAGGCTCAGCATCCATATGAACAAAGGGCATCTGACTCTTGATAGGCACACCTAACAAATCAACATACTCCTCTAGCGTGGGTGCAAGAACAAAATCCTAGAAAGTAAAGCATCTCAACGGAGGATCGTAGAACTGCAGCAGAGCATGCAACTCGTTCAACTCAAGCGCAGAAGGTTTACGAACCAAACTGAGCAGTTTACCGTAAGACTTTCTGAATTCATCTCTCACAGAATCATCTGCTAAAGCAATCAAACCAGTCAGCTGAACCACATAAGGGGCAGGGAGCTTGTAAGCCACAGTCTTCCTCAGAGAACCCATAACAATACAATAGGAGGCAAGAAATCCTGGATCGTGGAAAACGGTACCTGCAACACAGACACACGTTAATGAAATGAAAATGAGTATGCAAAACAATATAAAATGCAATCATGCAGCAGGAGATCAAGGCAACTATGCTGTGGAGATTTTGTATCAACAAAACCATAATCTTGCTCTATCAAGAACAACCACTATATCTGATAATAAGAAAACCCAGATATCAGACCATAAATCTGCTCTGTCAAGAACACACATCTAATAATAAGGACCTCTGATACAGGACCAAAAACTCTGCTCTGTCAAGAACAAATATCTGATAATAAGGACCTCGGATACAGGACCAAAAACTCTGCTCTGTTCTCCAAAAACTCTGCTCTGTCAAGAACAAATATACATCTGCTGATGAGATCTTCTGATCCCAACCATGAACCTGCTCTGTCAAGAACAAATACACATCTGCTGATGAGATCCTCTGATCCCAACCATCAATCTGCTCTGTCAAGAAATATCATATCTGCTGATGAGATCCTCTGATCCCAACCATCAATCTGCTCTGTCAAGAACAATCATATCTGAAGATAAGGTCCTTTGATACAGGACCATAACTCTGCTCTGTCAAGAACAATCATATATCTGATGATGAGAACCTCCGGTACCAACAAAACTGATTCACTATCAAGAAAACCATGTAGTCGGAAGGTTAAGGTTTCCTGAAACAAACCCAACCCTGCTCACAGGTATGGACCTAAACTGACACAAGTTTGGCATCCTATGCGGTCATCAGCGTCACAGACATTCAAGAGGGGTGATACGATACCCAGAAGGTGTGGCATCACTAGCTCATGAAGCGGCCTCACTCGGCTGAATCCCAAATGATCGGTCCCCAGAGTCGACAATCCTCCAAACCAACAACCCCCTCAACCCAAAGGGTTGAAAAAGAATTCAACCGGGAGAACATCGTCTGAGCGTGGATTTTATGAGACACTAGTGCCTGCCAAGCAAGCACGCGCCCACTAATTTCCACAACTAATGCAATGTTCACTCAAGCCTGGGTCTGGCTTCTCACTCATCAGAATGCCCCTCCCACAACAGCACAGATAATCATATCATACTGGAAAATGAAGTGCGGGAAATAAAAATGCGATAAATAAACACAACCCAACAAGTAATCATACAAGCGCTAGGATTGACTCTCGCAGGGGACGTCGGATCCCCAAACTGACTCGCATTCGGGACGTTGGATCCCAGGAAACTATCAATTCCCCAGCAGAGTCGCCAGCTGTCGCTTCCGCGAAAATAAGGTGCCGGCAAAGCAGAAGAGTCTCCACCTTTCGTTATTTATCCCTCAGAACGGGAAAGGAAACGATCGGAAAAACATGACGAAAAGGGTATAAGACAAGGTCATCGCAACCGTTGTCTGGGTTCGGGAGTCGGTTACGCAAGGGGAAGGTATTAGCACCCCTCACATCTGTCGTACTCGACGGGATCCATGCTTGTTGTGTTTACTAGACGAGTTGGTTTATCTATCTACCTATCAAGGCTGGCTTAAAAAAAGAAGAAAAATGACTCGGCAAAGCGTCGCACTCTATGCCTACGTATTCTCATCAGAGAATGAGAAATCAGAGTCAACATAGTTCGACTAACTACGGGTTGCAGGGAAGGTGGCTTGCCAATACGTCAGTATTGTGCCTACGTACTCTCAACAGGCTTAAGAGATCAGAGCTTACGTATTTCGGGATAATACGGATTACGGGAATTCAGATTCATCTGTTTTATCGAGTAGGGTTAAACAACAGTTCCAGCAATTAGGGACAAAGCCTGTTTGCGGTGGCGCTGAAGTTTAACGACACTCTTTTCTTCAGAAAAGCTTTCCTTTGAATTACGGGCCCACGGGGCAAAAAGGTTTGAAGTTTGTTTTCTGTCTTTTACGAAAGAACTGTTTTTTATTGTGTTTGCAATTTCAATCGCACTAAAGACTATGACCTGAGAATGAATGCGTCGCATGTCACCCAAAGGGTGCCATACTAAACATCCAGATTGTTGAAAAGGAGCTCTCCAACAATCCTTTCTCAGATAGCTTAAGGCTCGTAACGTACGAAAGAAATCATTCATGATTACTGTATCTTAAGCTGTTTTGAGATGAGAAGAGAAGGGGCTCAACTAAAGGGAGACTATAAAGTCCTACTGTTGTCATGCCAAGGATTCATCCTATGGTTGAGGTTTGAAACAGGGAGCTCCTGGAAGTTATCATGCATAGGTTTCAACCTAAAGTACTATCATCACTTCCTTATCAAAGGAAGTGAGATTCCTTAGGGATCATGTCAATGATAAATAGAAACAGATAAAGCATCAGCTTAAACAGTAAACAATAAACGACTGTAAAATGCATGCAATTCAAGTGAGGGAGGAAATGTGTGTGGGGCAGCAGCCTCCACAAGCTCATCTCAACCTCAAGCCAAATATGAATAACAGTAATCATACAGAAGAAATAACATGTTATCAAGAAAAATACAATAAACTGCAATCATACAGTGAAAATAACATGCTATCAAGCAAACAGAAACCACATGGGCAAGGGAGCAGGGCTCTACCGAATACCCGCAAGCAAAGCCATACAGTAAAAATACAAACAGAGGGAGCAACTCAACCTCTAGTGCAATCATGCTCCTAGCTTACATCAGTCTAGATATGGACTTATTCTAATGCATCAAGCAAAACAAACAAGGCACATCAATACAGAGAAGAAAACAAACAAGAAAGCAGATCAACAACTCCATCTTTCAATTTCAGGCTTCAGCTCTTCTAACAGCAATCCAGTCTTCAGACTTCAACCACCCTTCAAGGCTATTGGCTTCACTAGCAAGTATCAACTTGCTTCTCTAAGGTTTCAATCCATCAAACCTAAGTATCAACTTGATTCCTTCAGACTCTCCATGCATCAGTGTAGGTGTCAACTTATTCGTTATTCCTCAAGCCTCAGCTCTACACTCAATCTCAATTGAATCCTCTTCATAAGTATCAACTTACTCTTCAAGCTTCAACTCTCTTTGCTTTACCAGTATCAACTTGGTCTTCTTCTCCTACAAGCTTCAGCTTCTCAGAGTAGTCTTCAATCACCTGGAAGTGCCAACTTCATCCTTCAATTCTTTAAGCCTCATCTCTTCACTCAATCTCCATTGGATCTTCAAGTATCAACTTGCTCTTCTTGCTCTGCAAGCTTCAGCTGCAATGGCAATGATCAAGGAATCATCCTCTTCCACACTCTTCAATGAAGTCCTCATCTTCAAACTCAAGTCCAACATCTTTCAAGATACTCAACCTAGAATACAATTGATTTAACAGAATGAGTGGAAATGATAAACATCTTATTGACAACCAAAGGAAGCCTGTAAGGGTTCATCATTATGAGAGACTGGTTCCCTCAAAGTTCTACTTCCCAGATAAGGCCACTCATCCCTCCAAAGGAGGGATGTGAATATCTTAGAAGGACTTTTAGTCATTGGGAGGAATGGAAGCACAAGATGCTTTCCCTGTTTGTGAAAGAAGTCATTCTAACTCTAAGGCTCTCGCTATGTCTCCTACCTCCTTAATCTTCATCAGACACCTTCAGGCACAAGCAACTCCAAACTCCAAGCAACTTCAAGCATCCTTACCTTGTCTTCAATCTCAACCAAAGGCAAACAAAGCAAAACCCTAATCTAAGGAGACTAAAGAAGTTAATCTAGTTGAGTTAGCAAGTTAGGATCACCTAAAACCTAGTACTAAAGTTAGTCCTAACTAAAATACTAAAACCAATTGTAAAATCCTACAAAAATAACTATGGGAACCTAGGTCAATCATGACTCTACCATATTAATTCCAGAGATCAAATCATCAAATAAGACCTAGAAATAAATTCTACACTACAAGGTACTAAACCTAAACCCTAAAAGGAAGCACCTAAATCTCAATCTAGAAAGCACACCTATTTTCATCACAAAAATGTGAGACAAATACTATGGGAGTGTACATGTCTAAACTAATCACACACAAAAAATTAGGATCAAAATCATCACCACATGATCACACAAAATTCCACAAAATTAAGTATCAAACATAATCATTTTAATATCAATTAAAATACAAAATTCCCATAAAATCAGAAAATTCATGAAATGAAAATATTTTTTCTCTAAACAATACTAGACTCAATCATGAATATAATGCAAAAAGAATGGGATTAATTGGATTAATTTTCAATTTATTATGAATTAATCAATAACCATGTATAAAATGAAAAAATAATGAAAATAAAAAAAAATGGACAAGCACACGGTGCAGATAGAAACTAAAATCAGTTCATTCTATGGATTAGGCCATGAGGGGGGGTGTGGATATCAGTTATTTCACTAAGCCCAAAACAACTCAATTAATGAAACGGTGTGTTTCATTCTAATGTCTCTCTTCAGAATTTTCAAACAGATCGTGGTTTTCCATTTCATGCTTGAGTCAAGGGTCAAACCTACATCCAACGGGCATGCGTCATCGTCCCAGATTTAAACTCAAATGGAGGGAACTCTTCAGACGGTGGCCTGAGTTGCAGCGCCACCGTCTTCTCCGGTGAACCAACCTCCCCAGATCATCAAGATCCACAAAACCAATCACTATCCTACTCCAAATTCGATGCTGAACACAAATCCACCCTAAGAATTCTCTAATTCCCTCTCTAACTCAAAACCCGATGACATTCTCAGATTTCACTCAAATCTTGATCTTCACCATTCTCTAAATTAAAGGTCACAAATTGATCCTCACTCTACACTGATCAATTCTTGCTATAATACTCACATTATCTCTCAATATCCAACATGTTCTTGATCCAAACAGAAATTGTGTCACCTCATTGATCATCACGAAATCCTCTCTAAGTTTCCAGAAACGATCTCCTAACCGCATACTATCAATCTAACCTAACAAAATGAGGTAATTCTTCTTAAATTAAGGTGAGGGATGAAAGTTACCAACCTGTGAATTCTTGAGTAACAGATGTAGCAATTCTTCACTTCAACCCTTCTACAGCTCCAAAATCATTCAATGTACCAAGTTCTTGCTTCTGTATGCAAGAGAATTGATGGAAAATGCCTGGAACTCCAAATCCGATAGTGACTTGCAGGTGCTGAAATTCAATTGCTCGTACACGATTCAGCCATGGATTTGCTATGGAATTGATCTGGAATCATTCAGTATCCTCAATAGAAGTTGTTGAGATCAAAAGAAAGATCAAAAATGGTGTAGAATGCAGAAACTGATTTCAATTTGCAATGAACAATGTGAAGTTGCAAACTCTCTTCTCTCCCTCAATTCTCACCAACCTTTCATCTGAACCTCTTCTACTCAATATATAGAACATGTTGGACCTCTCTAGAACCTTCTGGAATCATCCAAGGAGATGTTGAATTTCTCATGTCATCCAAAATACCATCTCATGCCATACTCACCCCAATTCTGGTTTCACTTGTTGCAGCAGCTTGTTATGATCCCAAAATCTCTCCAAGTGAGATATTATATGTGTTACAATGCCTTGGAAGCTTGTGTATTGATCTCTCATGTGTTTTGCAAATGTTACTTAATATGCAAGCAATTACTCTTCAAAGCAAGTCCACAAATTAGACCTCAAATCAAAAATGTGGCTAAACCAATGTTCTTAAAATGCTTTTTAGAGTCAAAATGATATATTACATGCCTTGGTTTGGGTGTGTGGATTGAAAATATCAATTTCCAACTTTGGTTTATTTAACTTATACCCTTATTTTAGGTCATTTTGGCAACTTTGAGCTACAAGCCTTTCCAACATCTCATGACCTCCTTAATAGCCTTAAAACATCATTTTGAACAAGTTTGATGTTGAACATTTTTCCATTTGAAGCTTGGAAATAGGAGTTATGGCCTTATGGTTGAAATGACCTATAATCTCCAAATGACCAAAATGCCCTTGACTTGTCAAAGCCATAACTTGAGTTCTACAAATCCTATCAAGGACTTCTAGTACTCTATAGAAATATAAGAGGATAAGGAACAACATTCATTTTGACGAAAAGTTCATAGGAATCATCCTTCTTGGGCAAAAGTTTGATGCAAGTTGGGTAACTTTCAAGCCCCCAGATTCACATACCTCAGATGACCTGTAACTTGTCACAGTCATAACTTGAGTTCTACAAATACTATCAAGGACTTCTAGTACTCAAATTAAATCTAAGAGCATGCTCTACAACATTCATGATGGGGGCAAGATGAGATGACAATGACATCTTGAGCTAAACTGCCTTGAAGATAGGGGTCAAACTAGGGGATTTTACACTGTCAAGCCTTAGAAACCCTAGCTTGAAACTTCTCAAACTCTTCAATAATGATGAGTTGACCTTGGAATCATCCTTATAACATCTCAATGTATCAATCCATGATCACATGGCCTTTGAATTAGGTCTCAACCTTGTTCAAATCATTAGTTGACCTAGGGTTGACCCAGTCAAACCCTAATTGCACCACTCATGACTGAGCCTTCTTAATCTTGCACAATGACCTATCTAGGCCTCAAAGTGACCTTCAAAACTTCTCATGGGCTCTCTCAAGACCTCAGGTCCAACTTCATGGCTTCAGAATCATCTGAGGACTTTCCACAACTCTCAAGTTAGGAGGCACACACTCTTGGTTTCAACCATTCTCTCTGAGGATCTTTTACTTCTCTGACAAAGATATCAACCCTTGAACACTTGAATAAGCTTCTTAACTGGCTTCAAACTCTTGTGTAGCCCTTGATTGGTAATCATACCTCTTGAGCTCCTGCATACATGTCAAAGAAATGCAAATGATAATGCTAATGTGAATGAAATGAAACACAAGCTAGGCAAAGAAATGTTGGGCAAATTTTGGGGTGCAACAGAGGGCATTCGACAAGATAAAACAGTATATGTAGGAACCTCCAATTTTGATACCCCTAGTGGCTGGAAGGCCATTAATCATGTATTTGACAGTTCTGGAGAATAGCATGGGTTGCATCGTCGGTCAACATGACGAGACTGGCAGAAAGGAGCACGCAATTTATTACTTGAGTAAAAAGTTCACAGACTGTGAATCCTGTTACTCAATGATGGAGAAAACGTGTTGTGCACTCGCGTGGGCTCCCAAACGTTTACGACAGTACATGCTCAGTCACACGACCATGCTAATTTCAAAGATGGATCCGATAAAATACGTCTTCGAGAAGCAGGCTCTTTCCGGGAGGATTGCCAGATGGCAAATGGTACTGATGAAATATGACATCCAGTATGTATCCCAGAAAGCTATCAAAAGGAGTATTCTGTCAGAGTACCTTGCTGAGCAGCCTATCGAAGACTATCATCCAATGAAATTTGAATTCCCTGATGAGGATATCATGTTCCTCAAGATGAAGAACCGCGACGAGCTGCTACCCGACGAAGGACCATAGCTGGGCTCTTAGTGGGAATTGATTTTCGACGGTGCAGTTAATTCGTATGGTAGTGGAATCAGGGCAATCATTACGACTCCCCATGGGTCTCATATCCCATTCACGGTCAGATTAACATTCTCATGCACCAACAACGAAGCAGAGTATGAGGCATGCATCATGGGTTTGGAAGAAGCCATTGATCTGAGGATCAAGAACTTTTATGTATACGGTGACTCAGCGCTTGTTGTCAATCAGATCAAAGGCGAACGGGAGACCAGACAACCGAATCTGATCCCGTACATGAACTACGCCCGAAGGCTGCTACCTTTCTTCAATTGGGTAGAATTCCATCACGTGTCTAGAGCTGAGAATCAAATGGTTGATGCCTTGGCGACTGTGTCCTCGATGTACAAGGTTAATTTTTGGAATGAAGCTCTGAGAATTGTTATCTCTTGCCTTGATAGGCCTGCATACATTTTCGCCATTGAGGAAGCCGCCGATGGCAGACCATGGTTCTATGATATCCAAAAATTCCTTATTACTAAGGAGTATCCGGTGGGCGAGTCAACTTAGGATAAGAAGACTCTGAGGCGGCTATCTAGAAATTTCTACTTGAATCCTGATGGAGTTTTGTACAAGAGAAATCACGATCTAGTGCTACTCAAATGTGTGGACGAGAGAGAAGCAGGATTGCTTATGGAAGAAGTCCATGAAGGCACATTTGGTATGCACACCGGCGGGCATGCTATGACTCGAAAGATACTACAAGCTGGGTATTATTGGCTAACAATGGAGTCAGATTGCTTCAAATTCGCGAAGAAGTGCCATAAATGCCAGATTTATGCTGATAAGATTCATGTGCCGCCGTGCTCGTTGAATGTCATGTCCTCCCCGTGGTCGTTCTCTATTTGGGGCATTGATATGATCGGCAAGATCGAACCCACTGCGTCTAATGGACATCGCTTCATTCTGGTGGTTATCGATTACTTCACCAAGTGGGTCGAAGCATCATCGTATGCTAACGTTACCAAGCAAGTGGTAGCGCGATTCATAAAGAGGGATATCATCTGTCGATACGGAATTCCCGAACGAATCATTACTGACAATGGTTTGAATCTAAATAACAAGATGATGAAGGAGTTATGCCAGAACTTCAAGATCGAACATCACAACTCATCGCCCTATCGATCGAAGATGAATGGCGCGGTTGAAGCGGCCAACAAGAACATCAAACGGATAGTGCAAAAGATGGTTGTGACCTACAAAGATTGGCACGAGATGTTGCCATTTGCATTGCACAGTTATCGTACAACTATACGCACATCAACCGGTGCAACTCCTTTCTCGTTGGTGTACGCTATGGAAGCAGTCCTACCACTGGAGGTGCAGATCCCATCTTTACGAGTTTTGGTCGACGTCAAGCTTGATGAGGCAGAATGGGTGAGAAACCGATTGCATCAACTCAGCCTGATGGATGAGAAGAGATTAGAAATGATTGCTTACGGTCGGCTGTATCAGAGTCAAATGAAGAAAGCTTATGACAAGAAGGTGCGCCCTCGATGCTTTCAAACGGGTGATCTCGTATTGAAGAAGATTCTTCCACCACATTCCAATCACAGGGGCAAATGGACACCTAACTACGAAGGTCCCAATGTCGTCAGAAAGGTCTTATCAGGAGGAGCCTTACTGTTATCCACGATGGATGGCGAAGATTTCACATCCCCTATGAACGCGGACGCAGTCAAAAAATACTTGGCTTAAAATGACCCGCTGGATAGAAAAAGAATATCCAAGCAAAAATGGGGCATCCCGATGAACCAGAAGGTTCAGGCAAGAGTTAGGGATATAAACAAAAGATGTACACCCACAAAGTCGAAAACCTGAAGGGGCGACTTTGGAAAAAAAGGGTATCCCGGTGAATCGAAAACCCGAAAGGGCGGTTCAGGAAAAAGTTAGGGATTGAAAAAGCAAACGACTGCGTTCCACATAGGAACTTTCATTGCTTAGTGGTTTGGGAAGACCTGAGGGCCGTTAATCCAAGTCAATCTCTTCTGAAGAAGAAGCGTCAGAGAAGTATCGAAGTCGAGTGAGTTATAGAGGGACCAGCTCATGGTGTTCGTCTTCACCACATCGCCGACATTTGTATATGCTGATGTATATTTATGTTTTTACTTGCACAACTTCCTCATTCCAGGAGCATGCATCTGTTGTAAAACATTTGGCCTATTCAGTGGCTCATTTATCAATAAACATATATTATTCAGTATCTTGTTGCTTTATGCTTGTTTGCATTTATCTATTTTGTTTGTGAAAAACGCCTGATGTTTTTGTTAAAATGCGCATACATAAACTTGCAGGCCTAGGCCAATAATTGTTGAAACAATGATTCACTTGAGCAAAATCACAGATGATAACCTTGATAGGTCCCTTTGTGAAGGGTATCTTGTCTGTTTGTTCATTTTTGCAGGGTCGTAGCTCTCAGGACACTATGCTATGGATGTATCCTCGACATGATCATGTTATCTCCAGCTGAGGCATGTGCAAAAACCTCATCCAGTGGATTTCCCCAGTGAGTCCCCAAACAGATCTAATGATCGTGTCTCCGTTCCCAGCAGTTGGCTGGTACACACTTTATCTTCTCAGAGTACAGGTACTAGACTGACTCTCCAGCAAGTCAAGCAGGGCTAGGAAGGTGGAGCCTCTCCTAGCGAGCAGGTTGCGACTTCTCCTCAAAGTTTGAGCACATGATTGTGTCGTTAACTCGCTTCCCCGAGCAGAAGCAGTTTCCCCCGTGGGGAAGTTTCAGAGATTCAGGTGAAGATGGATTCTTCTCCCCAGCCGAGTGAATCTCCGATAAGTCAGCAGAGCGGGTTCGTTCCTCGAATGTTGTTGCATACCCTAGAAGAATTCTGGTATTCTAGGAGGCTATTCAGGGCTTTCCTCCCCATCGAAGCAGACGATTTCAACGGTCGATCCTGATTTCCCCTTAGAGCTGATGTTTCTACGGCAGGTGAGAGTGGTGGTGTAGCTGATGCTATATTTCCCCAGCGGAGTCCGTATCTCCAGGAAGTTATATCTGCGAAAGGCCGTTCATGGCGCCTTTTCCTCACCAGTGCGTGGTTCGTATACCCAGTTGAGCAGATACAGGTTCTCGTAGAACTTTATTCCCTAGTCGCCAGGTTAGGTCCAATTGAGATTGGCATGTTTCGGCAGGATGATTCCTTGTCCCCGTCAGGATGACTCCTGTTCCCCGGGAAGATGATTCCAGTTGAGCAGATACAGGTTCTCGTAGAACTTTATTCCCTAGTCGCCAGGTTAGGTCCAATTGAGATTGGCATGTTTCGGCAGGATGATTCCTTGTCCCCGTCAGGATGACTCCTGTTCCCCGGGAAGATGATTCCTTTTCCCCTGTGTCATACCCTAAATGTGTCCTACTTATAAATTACCTTTCACTTGTATGCCCAGTCACTAAAATTAACCAGAAAATCCGAAAAATGTTACTTCCATCATAAGATTAAGTTGAATTGGATCAGGTTTCGCTCGAGGTTCATTAAGTCAAGAATAAGTGCAATATATGCTGAAGTTCATTGGTTCTTACTTAATTTTCTAGTTAGACGAGGGTTGATCAAAAGGAGAATGGGTTTGCGAGATCATTGGACCAATATAGGGGATTCAAATTGTTGTGGTAAAGGATCCAATGCAAAAGATGATTAAGTTATTTCTTTGAGTCACGCCATGGTTGAATTTGCGTTAGGTTGGTTTTAAGCCATGTGATCAAATCGTTCAAAGTATAACTAACTTGTGTTCAAGCCAAATAATCAAAATTTGTTTCAAGTTTTTCTAAACTTTGTGATCAAAATGTCGAGTTAGTATTAGAAGATCGAGCAAGGGTGCAAATGGTGCATTTAGATCACGAAAAGGCAAAATTGCTACACAAAAAGAAAAAAGAAAACCAATGTTAAGTCATATTTTGTTTCACATATACATTTGCATCAACAAAAATAAAAGCCCATTCCAATATATTTACCAATTTCAAGGGGGTTAATTTCAACTAGGAAAGTTTATGTTCTTGTACATGACTTTTCTATTATTATTATTATTACAAAGGTAATAAAATGTGCATGCTACATATGGATATCAGGATATCAAGTCACAATATTATTATGTTGTATGCTATGGGAAACTTCACACCACACATTAGTTTCCATGTCCCCTGTAATATCACAAATACTCATTTCAAGGTCCAAATTGAATTGATAACAACAAGTATATGACTAATATCCAAGTCTTGCCTTAAAAGAAAAACGTACATCATCATTAAAAAAAGATTATTATTACAACAGGTTTTATATACATAGTCCATGATGACCATCAAAGTTTCTTCATGTTTTTTTTACTAAGCTTGGACCAACTCCTTCACCAGGTTATGTTTTCCTCCCAAACTCCATCATCATCATGAATCTGCAATTTACATCAGATAAAAGAAAGAAAAATCCCGCAGCTCCAACCTCGGTAGCAGGTCTGTGCAATGAACCATAGCAGTGTATCACCTATTCCCAAGTTGCAGCAGACCTGCGGAAAAAACAGAGATGAGACAGAATTCCTAACAGCACAAAAACTTGCAAATATACACAGACCACTCTGCACAAACCAGTACAGCTTGTCCTGCAAATCCAAAGAGAAGCAAAATCAACTTATATGAAACACAAAATAACAGCACATGGGGTTTCACTACTTACCTCGTACCATTTACCACAAGCCACGCCACGCCATACCAACAAACATGTCCTTGCTACCAATCAGCCCCTAAACCTACCACGCGGGTCTGTACGTTCCAAAATAGAGAAACACAGCAAGCAGGTAGAAGGTGCGTACAAGGAAAATTGGTGCAGCTGGTAAAACGATAAAAATAGAGAGGAACTGAGAGGAGGAGAAAAAGCCAACTCTGTGAAATATCTCTCTCAAAGGCCCTTACCTATTACAAAAAGTAAACCTTATTGAACTTCACCTTTCACGGAAAATTCCAACAACAACGATAAAACCCTAGCCGCCACCTCCTTCAATAACTCCCCTCTTTCTCATAACTTCAGATCCACAAAAATCAAACGAAAACAGGAGAGGAGAACAAACCTTGAAACGAATAAAATCACTCTTCTTCCTCTAACCCCACCACCCTTTCAATGCCTCTTAAACCACAAATCACAGCAAAAACTTGAACCAAAGCAGCAACCACCACCATCACATAAACAATTTCTTCTCTTCCAAATCCCCAAACAAACCTCAAACATAAGACCGCTCCTTACCCAAACTCTTTCAAAAATACCCTCAACTACGCTTCAAAATCACCCAAAACTCTTCAATCTTCCTCTTCTTCATCAACCTTCAAAAACCCCTACCTTGCTATTCAACAACGCCTCACTCCCTTCTTCCACCTCCATCGTTAATTCTTCAAACCAATCCCAACCTCAACCTTTCTTCAAAAACTTTCAGAACAAAACCTTTATCCTCCCATAACCAGAAAACAGAATTGAATAAGAATAGAAGAAGATGATTTGAAACCCCAGATTAAACCTTTTTTCGGACCACCTTTAACAAGCAAACAGATTCAAGGAAAAAAGGAAAAGTTGAGACGAAGAGAGAGTGGGAAGGTAAATCGCGTTGAAGTCGAGTAAAGAATCGAGGGTGAGGCGCCATGTGTATTGCTTGTGCGATGAAGATGGTGAGTCTGAGCACATGTTTTTTCCATTTTCCTTGATTCATGTTGATCTTCTGGGTTCCAAGTTTTTTTCTTCTTCGTACGTGGGGGTAGATCTGAATTTCTTGTCTTTTTTTAAGTTGTTTTTTTTTCTAAAAAATAAAGAAAGAAATCATAAGGATTCACGGGTTCCATCATTCTTTTGGTTATTGCTGACTGATGGATGCTGGGCTTCGGCCCGCATACCCCTTGTACCAAGCTTCACCTCCACCTTTTTTTTTCCTTTCTTGAATTTCTTTTTAAAAGTTTTAATATAATGTTTTTTTAATTATTTTCTTAAAATAATTTTGATAAAATTTTATTAAGATCTCATTTATTTTATGTACATATTTATTTTGTCAAGATTTTCAATTAATATTGGATATACTTTTGATTATATTTTCATTTTTTTCATTTTGTCATGTTTAGGGTCGATGACGAGATTACCAACGTTTAACCGTCGAATTATTGGCATGAAACAAAGGATCTGACACCACCTTCTTTTTCCGATTTTATTTCGATTTTTGGATCGATGAAGTCTTTTATTCGTAAGCGTCGCGTATCGAAGTTGATAACCTTCTCGACTTCAAATCTATGGTGAATAACCATTGGGGTCATTTTCCGTACTTTAGGATCGTGATAGGCTACCTTCGATTAATCGGCATTATGTTTGCGATTAAGACGAGATCCATTCTCTCGTGTCCCGATTCGATTCACTAACCATTAAATTTAATTTCCGTTAAATATTATTATTATATCTATCTTGCCATATTATTATTGTCATACTCATTATTCATATTTATTAACCCATATTCGAAAATACATAATAAACTATCGAAATCCTAAAAGCCAAATTGGTGGACTGTTGTATCATTGGTTATTTGTAAGTATCTTAATTTTAAGTCGTGCCCGACTTTGCTCAAGGCGTAGTTTAGGACACAAAAGCACACACACGACTTTCTCTTGGGCTACCTGACAATGAGACCCCTTTATTTCGTGCAGTTCCGTGTAAATTACATGTACCCCTCTCCCATTCCGATGTATATTTCGCATTTCTTTGATTATTAGTTTATCTTCTAGGAGCACCCATAGGGACTAGAGCGGATCAAACTATTTTCAAACTAATTCTCGATTCATCATCGAGCCATTTTCAAACCCTTGTAAGTCGAGTGCTCATACGCATTCGCCATCAACCTATTACATAACTCGACCCTTGATGCGTAAGTCAAGTCGGTCACGTTTCTCAAACCATGTACATTACACGCTTCGTACGCGATAATAAGTCAAACCCTTGATCCAACGTCAAGTGAATTTTTGTAACAAACTATCAATCAATTAACAATTATTCAATTCTTTTCAAGGTGTAAAGAGTAGGTTCAAGTCTTTGATCTTGCTTTCCATTGTTTATATGCGAGTTATCTTATTCGTGTGTGAGCAATTGACGCCTTTAAATAATATTAACAAACTCGATAATACTCAACCATCTCCAATTATTCATCCTTTCACTCACTTTTCAAACAACTTCTTTTACGATGAAAAAGAGAGTGTCCCAAGTCTTTGGTTCGCTTTCCCGACTACTTGGATCCGAGAAGCCTTTCTCAAGCTTCAAGTAGTCGTCATCCGACCAATCTCATCCTTTTATACACCTTTTCAAATTCAAACAACCTTCTTTTACGATGAAAAAGAAAGTGTTCCAAGTCTTTGGTTCGCTTTCCCGATTACTTGGGGTCTGTGAAGTCTTTCTTAGGCTTCAAGTGATCGTCATTATTTCAACCTTATCCTTTCAAACACATCATTCCTTCATGATGAAAAAGAGAGTGTTCCAAGTCTTTGGTTCGCTCTCCCGATTACTTGGGTCCAAGAAGTCTTTCTTAAACTTCGAGTAATCGTCATCCGTACCCACATCAAATCCAATTCAAACCCGTTTCTTTCGTGGTCGTTACCACGAACTACGAACGCTTTGATTCTTTATTCACTCTTGAATGTAAGATACATAGGCACAAGATTGCGATGATCTTGGTGAGCACAATCCCATCCATCTTCCGTTTCCCCCATCCTTTCCCGTAGTCGAACTACGACGCTCTGATTTCTCATTCTCGTCCGAATGAGTATACGTAGGCACAAGGGCCCCAATCCTTGGCGAGCACCCTATCCTCTAACCATCCCCTTTCCCCTAGTGTCTTTATCCCTTTATAGTATCCTTTAGCATTTAATAGTTAGAAGAGAAGAATTAAGTTCAGCTAACATCCATCACAACTCGGATTAAGAGGTTCTCGTCGAGTACGACGGACGTGAGGGGTGCTAATACCTTCCCCTCGCGTAACCGACTCTCAAACCTAGGAATATGGCTGCACCAGCCCTATTCCTATCCTTTCGTTTTTAAGAGGTTTTCTCGATATTTTCCTCTCCCATTCATTCGGGGAAAATAAAGTTCGGTGGCGACTCTGTCGAACCGCATTTTCGCGCCTTTTGTGCGAGGGTCGTATGTTCGAAATGAATTTTCGAGGTGCGACACCCGGCAGAGTGGTTCTCTCTCCAGCATTTATTTTGCTGATTTTGAGTTCCATAGCATTGTAGCATGCATGCATAACATCTACCCTAAATGTGTAGCATTTCCATTTCGTATGGAGCATTACGCCATTGTCAAACATGTGCACGTAAAAGCATGAGCTAGGTGGTTACCGTTCCTGTGTGCAGGTGTTCCTTAGCAGGGTTATTCGGTCAGGATGACTCCAGAATCCCTAAGAGCAAAGTCCTTTGGTTAAATTTCTCTTCATCTCCTCAGAGTATCGTGGTTGAAACCACTCTTTGCGAGTATCTAATGGTGATGTTAGTAGTTACCAATCCAGCGGTGATGTTGGAGTATTATCGACGAAGATGTGACGGCGAGGTCAGAAAGGGAGTTCTCTAGTAGGTCGACTGACGGTGAGGTCAGAAATGTTTTCCCCAACAGAGGATTGACGACGAGGTCAGATTTTTCCTTTCGACTTGAGGTCGATACGTGACGGCGATGTCAGATTTCTCCTTTCGACTTGAGGTCGATATTCGAAGAAGATACTTGAAGAAAATCCCCAGTGAAGTTTATCTTCCCCCAGCGAGACTGACGACGAGGTCAGGTGTTTTCTTTTGACTTGAGGTCAATACCCGACAGTAGTGCCAAACTCCCCATAGACTTGATGATGAAGTCCGACTGATGTCGAAGAGTTCCTCTGACTGATACAGAGCGCCTGATGGTAGATTTAGATGGGTTAATGAGTGACCAACGATTCTCTTTCCAGACTTGATGACGAAGTCCGACTGATGTCAAAGAGTTCCTCTGGCTGATGTAGAGTGCCTGATGGCATATTTAGATTGGTTAAGGAATGACCAACGATTCTCTTTCCAGACTTGATAACGAAGTCCGACTGATGTCGAAGAGTTCCTCTAACTGATGCAGAGCGCCTGATGGCAGATTTAGATAGGTTAATGAGTGACCAATGATTCTCTTTCCAGACTTGATGACGAAGTCCGACTGATGTCGAAGAGTTCCTCTGGTTGATGCAGAGTGCTTGATGGAAAAATTAGATATCCTTATTGGTTCATAATTGACCAAGGATTATGTTCCCATACTTGATGATGAAGTTCAACTGCGAGGTCAGAAATATTTCCTGCAGACTTGATGACAAAGTCCTACAGTGAATCAGATGATTCTGATCAGTATTTCACCAGCAAGTTGTCGTGCAACTATCATTTCAGTCTCCAGAGTTGTCCTTATTAGAGTGCAATTTATTTTTGCGATTGGCAAATTTCTGGGTTTGTTGGTATTCAACTGTCTTTCACCTTGATTGTTTGATAGCCGTTCGCTTCTCACCCAGTTAGGTCCAAGCCGTTTGAATAAGGGCAGCTGTTGCACCCCAAAATTTGCCTAACCTTTCTCATCACCTAGCTTATCTTTCATTAGCATTAGCATATGCATTACATTGATATGTATGCAGGGATCAAGAGATGTGATCATCAAGAGAAGGTTATTCAAGAGGTTTATTCAAGTATTCAAAGGGTTGACATCCTTATCAAGTCACTAGAAGAAAGCAAAGATTCCTAGAAGAGTGGCTAGACAGTTGTGTGCATATCTCCTAACTTGAGGGTTATGGGAGGCCATCAGATGATTCTGAATCCATGGATATGAACCTAGAGCCTTAAGAGAGCCCATAAGATGTCTTGAGAGTCATTATGGAGCTTGGGCATACAACCAAGATTGGTGAATTAGGGTTTTCATTTGGTCAACCCTAAGTCAATTGTTGAATTTGAAGAGCTGAGACTCAATTCCAAAGGAGAAATGACCATGGAGTAATGTGTTGAGACACCTATAAGATGATTCTAAGGTCAACTCATCAATACTCAAGAGTGTGTGAAGTTGCTAGGCTAGGGTTTCTAAGCTTGACAGTGTAAAATCCCTTAGTTTGGTGCCTAACTTCAAGACCATATAGCTCAAGATGCCAGCCTTATCTCATATTAACGCCAACATGAAACATGTAGAGCATGTTCATAGCTTTGTTTTGAGTACTAGAAGTCCTTGATAGGATTTATAGAACTCGAGTTATGAAGCTGGCAAGTTACAGGTCATCAGATGAATGTGATTTTGGTACTTGAAAGTCAGCCAACCTGCATACCATTTTTGACCAAGAAGGAGGTCTCACCTATCCTTGACCCCAACATGAATGTTGTTCCTTATCATCTTAGATTTCCAAAAAGTCCTATAAGTCCTTGATAGGATTTGTAGAACTCAAGATATGCTGCTTACAAGCCAAGGGCATTTTGGGAAATTTGGATTAAAGGTCACTTATGGTTATAAGTCCATTTCACCATCTTGCATACCTCAAATGAAAATCTTTCCAACTTGAAAGTTTCTTATAATGGGGTTATTTGATCAACCAAACAACAAGGAACCATTGATATGGCTTGGATTGAAGATTTGTTGAAGAAATTTTCATGGAAGAAGCTTTAAAGGCATTAAAAAGTCAAAAATGAAAATTAATTCAAAATGGATGATTCCAAGACATGTTTGTGCATATTTTGAGTGTGCTTTCCATTTCAAAGAAAATGGCATTCATGGATTTGATTTTTGAGCCGTAAAAACACACCATTTTTCATGTTTCTTAAGCTTGAAGAAACATAACCAACATCAACCATTGATCCAAAGCAAGGAGATAATCCCATCCATTCATGTTCACAACACCACAAAAATTGAATGGGACCATTTTTGGAATTTCTTACAAGCATTTTCGTGTAAACCACAAAGCTTCAAAGTAAGGAAGTTGGATTTTCCATCGGGCCAAACCAGCCACTATTGGGCTTCATATCGATTCCAGTTTAGTTCTATATAAGATTTGGATCATTTCCATGGCTAAGGATATGAAGTTTGGTGCCAGAAACGGTTAGAAGTAGTTAGAGAAAAGAAGGTGAGAGTGAAATTCGAGTTTCAAGAATTAAGCACAACTAAGGCAAATTGAAGATCAAGAAAGCTTTAGGAGGTTCCATTGAAGCTTTCTGGATTGATTTGAGCAAGAATCATCAACAGATTACACCTCTGTGCAAGCTTCAAAACAAGTTCTTTTCTTTCAAAATTTCTCATGATTCTAGACAAATTAGCATGTGATATTTATGTGGTTAAGTTCCCTAAGACTCATAGATGAATTTAGGATAGGCTTGAAGGCTGATTGTTGCAACGTTTTCCATGACACAATTTCTTGATATACTTGGTTTAGATGATTCTTAGGCTTGAAATGATTTTCAATGGTGGATTATTGATGTATGAAGTGCAAGGATTTGATTGATATCAAAAAATCTAGGTTTCATGAAGTTTCGTAACCTGGTATAGTGCCTTCCCACCGGAGAAGACGATCAGAGTCTTCTCCGGCCACCACTGTGTAGTTCACTCCATTCTCCCATTTAAAATTGCCAGAATTAATGTGGACCCTTAGATCTTGATGATTCCTTAACTTGGTCCATTCATCCAACGCCCATGAGTGAGTTTTAATTAGGCTGACTTTGACTTATTGAGGTGGCAGCATGAGAAGCGTATGATTAGATTACTTAGAGCTTGTAAGGTGGAGAGTAAGACGTAGTGTGGTCTAATGTTGACTGAAACACACGTGATCCCTCAGGTTTTCTAAAAAAGAATTAGATTTGGGCTTTTTTAGTTGATAATTACACCCCCTTAGAAGAGGCCCAGGCGTTTTAACTTGGTTTTGTTGCTATTTGCCACGCGCGTTTATTTCTTTTTCAATTCTTTTTCTTTATTTTTATGTTTTAATGCATGATTGTTTTAATTCATTAAAAATAGTGAAATACATCCATAATTCTTGATTTTTTTCCTATCATTTCTCATTATGTTAATTGATTTTAAATGGTGTTGGATTATTTTTAAAGCATTTTCTCAATTTAATTTGATTTTGCCATGATTGTTCATTTCTTTAATTGAGAAAAATGGTATGATTACTTGTAGGATTTTATTTCTTATGCATTGCTTAGAATAAATTCCTAATTTTTTGTAGGTTGTTTCTAGATACCTTAAGTGACCTTTAGGTATTTTTATCCTGATTTTTAGGTTTCATTTGATTAGGGTTAGAAGTAGGTCTTTAGTACCCTTCCCATTTGCATTCTCCATAGCACACTTCATGGTTTTGCATTCTGTTAGTGCCCTTAGGCTTAGAGACTTGGCCTGAAATTTTAACCATAGCTTCCTAATATCTTGAGGATACCTTAGGATTGTTATTAGAATTTTTAGGATTTTTTTCCTATATTTACTAGAATTTGCATGCTGGCTGGTTTTAGGGTGTTCCCAACTTAGCATACCACCTAGTTTTGCCCTAAAAGTGATCTTTTTGCAAACCCTAGGCATCCAATAAATGAATTATCCCCTAATACATAGGTTGACACCTTTGTAATATCATTTTCAAGTCCTTACCATGTCATTAGCTCCCTTAGGATAGACTTTCTTTAGAGCTTAACTGTTAGGGTTTCTTTAGAGGCTTTTGGTGGATGATTCCTCTCCTCTTTGTGCTTCCTTTTGCCTTGATCAATTTAAGTCATTCCAATATCTCCTAGTACTTATCATGAGATCCCTCTTGTGAGAGCCTGGTCTTCCATAGGAAGTACCCTGGGCATTCCACAAAGAGGTTGAACCATTAAGGACTATTCTTCATCAAGATGAATTTGGTTGAATACCATGGTGATTTTAGGTTTTCACTATGGATCCCATCATCACCCAATAAATCTTTGTCCTATTGACATAGGATCCCTCTTGTGAGAGCTTGGTCTTCCATAGGAAGCACCCTGTGCATTCCATAAAGAGGTTGAGCCCATGAATGGACTCCTAGAGTTGAAACACACTGACCTAACCCTTTAGACAAACTCTAGGTTCTTAATCACCCACTCTTTGTCATATTGACATAGGATCCCTCTTGTGAGAGCCTGGTCTTCCATAGGAAGTACCCTGTGCATTCCAAAAAGAGGTTGAGCCCATGATGGACTCCTGTGTTGATGCACATCAAATCAAAACCTTAGATTGATATCTAGGTTCCTCCTCAATAGTTTCTTTGTCCTATTGACATAGGATCCCTCTTGTGAGAGCCTAGTCTTCCATAGGAAGCACCATGTGCATTCGATGAAGAGGTTGAGCCCATGAATGGACTCCTATGCTGAGGAACATTAACTCAAAACCTTAGATTGACATCTAGGATCCACACTTCTTTTCTTTGTCCTATTGACATAGGATCCCTCTTGTGAGAGCATGGTCTTCCATAGGAAGTACCCTGTGCATTCCATGAAGAGGTTGAGCCCTTGATGGACTCTTGTGTTGATACACATCTAACTTCATGAAGCCTAGGGATGATTTCCTTGTTGCTCACCTTGTTTACCCTTCTTTCCTTCCCTGATAGTTGGATTGTTTGCATGATTGCATTGATTGATTGCTTGCATGAGTATATACTTATGTGCTTAGGTGCATGATTGCATTGACTGACTGATGCATGTTTGCTGTGATGTATTAGGATAGAATTGCATGAGTAGATACTCTTGTGTTTAGGTGCATGACTGCATTGAAAGGTTGAGGTGTCCTCCCTTTGCTTGGTTGTTTTCTTTTCTTATGTGCATGTCATGTTTGCATTAGAAGTTGAGGTTTCCTCTTTCTGCTTGTGTTGATGCATTGCATATCCATACATGTTCTTATCTGAGTAGCTTGATAGCTTTACTCACTTTCTTAATGATTTTTGCTTGTGTTTCCCTTTGACATGTTCCCTTAGGAGTCTCACATCCTTGTTTTAGGATAGTGATGACAGACATTTGGATGAATCCATACATAATAACATTAGGGTAGATTCCCTTTTCAAACTCAACACTAGGTCCATATTGCATGACAACATTAAGGTTCTTGATAGTCCCCCTGTAGAGTCCTTTTCTATTCTCATCTTCATACAAAATCAAAATACTTAATAAAGGTTAACTAGTATTGTGTGTTACGAGCCTTAAGCTACTCAGGAAGTGGTGAGTGGGGGCTTCTTCTCAATTACCTAAAGTTTTTAGTACACGCCCTTAGGGAGATGTGCGTCGCATTCGTTCCTAAGTCATGGTCTCTAGTGCAATAAGAGTTACAAACATTCATAAAAAAAACTTCTTCTCCTAAAAGACAAAAACAAAAAAATTCAAACTCCTTTTGCCCTGTGGGGTCTTTAATCAGGAAAACATTTTCAGACAAAAGAGCATTGTTAAACTTCAGTTCTACCGCAAACAGGCATTGTCCCTAATTGCTGGAACTGTAGTTTAACTGTACTCGGATAAAATTTACGAACAAACCTGTGTTCCGTTTTATCTCGAATTATGTTCGCTCTGATCTCTCATACCTGTTGAGAGTACGTAGGCACAAGATATGATATCTTGGCGAGCCACCCTCCCCCATCTGCTACCTGTAGTTAGCCGAACTATGTTGACTCTGACTTTCTCTGACAAGAATACGTATGCCCAGAGCGGCAATGCTCTGTCGAGTCCTTTTTCTTTTCTTTTGAACCAACCTTGATAGGTAGATAGATAAACAACCCGTCAGATAAACACAGCTAGCATGGATCCCGTTGAGTACAACGAACGTGAGGGGTGTTAATACCTTCCCCTTGCGTAACCGACTCCCGAACCCCGAGATTTGGTTGCGACGACCTGTCTTTTCCTTTTCGCTAGGTTTCTTTGGTTTTTTCCTTTCCCTTCCCGTGGGGTAAATAACGATAGGTGGCGACTCTTCTATCTTGCCGACTCCTTTTTTCGTAGTAGCGACACCCATATGTTCTGCTCGCGCGGTATGTGCTGAACCTCCGCGGAGTCGAAACTTTGCATTTTTTCTCTTATGAAAGCTGGTTACTCGGCTAGGTTGTCACTCTTTGCCTGGTATTCTCCCTGCACTTACGAGGCTACCAGCTGAGAGTCAGTGAAGATTCTTATTTCCTTGGCCTTGAGATCCTCTACTAGGCGGAGCCCGGCCAGGAATGCCTCGTATTCGACTTGGTTATTTGTCGTTGGAAATGCTAGGGTTAGGGAAACTTCTACGGTGGTGCCTTCCTCATTTTCGAGGATGATGCCGGCGCCACTTCCCGAGGAGTTTGAGGAGCCATCGACGAAGATGGTCCATTTTTGATTTCCTGGGGTTGATTCTGGGGAGGGAGTCATTTCGGTGACGAAGTCGGCCAGGACTTGACCCTTGAGGGTTTTCCTTCCTTCGTAGACGACGTCGAACTCAGATAGTTCCAGTGACCATTTTAGCATTCGCCCAACCATGTCTGGTCGGCCGAGAAGCTGCTTGACGGGCTGCTCGGTCCTGACCACGATGGTGTGGACCAGAAAATAGTGTCGGAGACGTCAGGCGGTGATAACAAGGGCTAAGGTGACCTTCTCGATCTGTTGGTACCTCACTTTGGGATCGTGGAGGGCCTTTCTCGTGAAATAGATCGGCTTTTGCCCCTCGGGGGTTTCCCTGATCAGCACAACACTGACGGCCTCGTTCGCAACAGCCAGATATAAGTACGACGTTTCACTGACCTCCGGTCGCGTTAGCACGGGCTGTTCCGATAGGACACGTTTGAGGTCGTGGAGGGCTTGCTCGCATTCCTCCGTCCATTTGAACGCGGCTTCCTTTCTAAGTAATTTAAAGAACGGGAGGGCATGCTGTGCGGATTTGGCGATGAAGCGGGAAAGTGAGCGAGCACCCCATTGAGGGACTGTATGGATTTCTTCGAGTTTGGCGTAGCGATATTGGAGAAAGCTCGACACTTGTCCGGATTTTCCTCGATTCCTCGTTCTGTCAAATAGAAACTGAGGAATTTCCCTACTCGGACCCCGAATGTGCATTTTTCTGGGTTGAAGCGCATCCTGAACCTCCTCGCCGTTTCGAAGACTTTCCTGAGGTAAGCCGTGTGATCAACCTCTGTGTAGGACTTGACGATCATGTCATCCATATATACTTCGAGCATGTCGCCAATATCTCCTCAGAAGACGTTGTTCATCATCCAATGGTAGGTGGCGCCGGCGTTCTTCAGGCCGAAGGGCATTACGTTGTAGTAGTAATTTCCCGACTCCGTCATGAAGGTCGTGCTCTTCTTGTCGTGCTCAGCCATGGGGATCTGGTTGTATCCCGAGTACGCGTCCATGAAGGATAGAAGTTTTAAGTCCGCCGAGTTGTCGACGAGTTTGTTGATGTTGGGGAGGGGATAGGCGTCCTTAGGATATGCCCGATTGAGATCGGTGTAATCAAGCACACATGTGCCACTTTCCATTATTATTTTTAACAAGTACAACGTTGGACAGCCAGGTTGAATATCGGTCTTCCGAGATATATTTTTCCTCTAGGAGGTCTTTTATAGCTTTTTCGGCAGCCGCCGATTTTTCGGGGGACTGCCTACGCCTACGTTGTGTTATGGCCCTAGGGGCCGGGTTGATGGAAAGCTGGTGACAGGTGACCTCGGGGTCGATTCCAGGCATCTCCGAGGCGCTCCAGGCGAAGAGATCTGCATTCTCGCGGAGGCAGGCTTGCAACTATCTCCTCACGAGACCGGGCGTCCCTGCTCCTATCTTCACGGTCATTGAAGCGTCGTCTCCTAGGGTTACGACCTCAAATTCCCCGTCAGGAATGGGGCGCGTCGAGTGGATAGGCTTCCCGGAAGATGATGAAGGAGTGTCGCTGGCGTCGTCCTCGTGATCTGACTCTTCGACGAATCGGCTGTCAAGGTCAACGGAGTCAACATGGCTTGTCGGCTCAATCTTCGGGGCAGTGGAGAGTGTTTCCTTTTTGCTCGCTGGGCCGATCGTACTCAGGCCCTTCATTGCCGCCTCGAAGCATCAAAAGGCAGTTTCGATGTCACCATTGAGCGTGACGACGGCCCCCGTCCTGGTGTAGTACTTCATCTTCAGATGGACGGTAGAGGGTACCGCGGTGAGGTCCTCCATCGTCGTTCTGCCCAGAATGCAATTGTAGAGTGATGGGCATTCCACGACCAGGAACTTGAAGTTGATCTCCCTCGCTATCTCACTCTCACTAAAGGTGACTTTGAGCTCTACGTACCCCCATGGTTTGGTCGTTGTACCGTTGAAACCCTGGAGGTCGGAGCCCAGGTAGGGGGACAAGTTGGACTCGTCGAGCTGAAGCATCGTGAAGAGAAGGGTGTACATGATGTCCACCGAGCTCCCACCATTAACCAAGATGCGTCTGATGTCGAAATTTTCCATATATGCCTGTATCAGCAAGGGGATGTTCGAGTTTGGGGTACCCCGGGGAGCTCCTCGAGATAGAATGTGATAGGGTTAAACAACCCTCGGAACTTGTTGAGTGTGCTCATCTTCCCGGAACTGTTGCTGATGAGCTCCTCGAACTTCCGCTTCACTGATCCGATGGAAAGTTTGCCCGGGGTTCTGCCGGAGATGAACATTCCTCTCGAGAAGTATTCCCACCGGCTATTGGGGCGCACTAGCTCTTCGGGCAGCTCGAGTCGGCTGGGAGTCCAAATTCCCTGAGAGTAAACCAATCTTCGGGTTGACTGACACTGAGGGCGACCTGAAGTCTGGAATCATTGTCGGGGATGGGAAAGTCTTCGACTCTTTTAGCTTCAGGGGCATCTTTCCGCGGGGGCTCTCCTTACCGGGTGTATCTCTTTAGGTGCCCTTCCTTGATCAAAATCTCAGTCGCATCCTTCAAGTTGATGCAGTCTTCAGTTACGTGCCTGTGGCTTTTGTGGAAGCAGCAAAACTTCAACTTGTTCATGTTGGGTTTTGGGGGTGTCGGCTTGGGGAAGCGGACACCTCCCTAGAAAAATTATGTTTTCGTGAATTTGGCCAGTATGCGCTCGCGGGAAGCGACTAGGGTTGTGTACTCTGTGAAGCGGACAGCCGGCCCTCGCTATTCGTGGGGTTCCCGGGGGAGGTCTTCCCGTCGTCAGTCTCCTCCGCGTTGGTGATACGAGGCTCCGTCCTCTCGGGACCCGCGTGGGGTTTCCCTGTCTCTGGTGTTAACGACGGAGTTGGCCTCCTGAGTCTCCTCGAACCGGATGTAGTATGTAGCTTTGTCGAGGAAGTCTTGTAGAGAACCTGGTCGGTGGATGGCCACAACTTCATAGAATTTGCAGTCGCGGCGTAGGCCCTGCTCCATTAGGTAATGTTTCATCTCTTCTGATGTTTTCACCTGTACCGCCTCCCGGGTGAACCTCTCGATGTAGTTCCTGAGGGGTTCATCGGGGGCCTGGATTAATGCCCCCAGCGCGACCTCTTTCTTCGGGTGGCGCCTGGACGCCGTGAAGTGTCGCGAAAAGAGGTCCTTTAGGACCCTCCACAACGTGACGGACTCTGGCTCCAGGCTGTTGTACCAAGTCATGTCACTTTGCCTCAGTGTCGTCAGGATGAGTCTGCACTTGATGGCTCCCCGGACGTTGCGGTAATCGAGCATGGCCTCGATATCCTCCAGGTGGTCGTCCGGATCGGAGGTGCATCATATGTCGAGAGCACTGGGGGCTTCTCCATCCCGTGGGGGATGAGAGCTGCCATGATCTCTCGAGACAAGGGAGTCTTGTAGTTGTCCTCATCACTGAGAATCGGGGAGCGATAGGGCCCTTATCGGTGACGGCCTTGATTTCGTACCCTCAGTTGCCTGACTGGGGGCTCTGCCCGCGGTTGATTAGCCGGTGGGTCTGCCCTCGTTATCCATGGCTCCAGGGCTCGCCTCTCCTTATGTGGTAGCGACCTAGGCCTTTTCTTGGAGGCCACAGGTTGGGGCATTTCCAGCTGTGGTCGGCGATTTCTAGGACGGGGAGATAAATTCCTCGAGTTTCCGTTCTGGTCTTCCCGCGGAGGGGACTGGAACGGGGCTTCGTGCTCCAACGCACGAATGCGCTCGTTCTGTTGGAACAATAACTGATTTGTTTTGTTGATGGCTGCAAAGAGGGAGGCCATCGTTGGGTCTGCTCCGACTAGAACGGGGATGGAATGGAATTCTGCCGGGCTCCTCGTCTAAGGAATGGTGTGATGTGGAGCTTCGTCGGATAAAGGGGAGGCAGTTTGGCCGTCCCTCTCGTCCGAGGACGCCGTTCATAACCTCGTGGTGTGGGCTAGACATGATCGTGAAGTATCAAGGTAACTTTGGTTCTCGGCTCGGAGGAACGGGGTAGTTTGGTTCCCATAGACGGCGCTATTGATCTGACCTGATCAGAAGGGGATCGCTGGCTGGCCACACCCTGTTGGACTACTGCCTGTTCACTGGTGTTTGAGAAGGAGATGGGGGGTGTACCTACAAGAGACTCTGATGCCAAAGTGAGAGATTGGACAGAGTGATAGCAAATACAGAAAAAGGGCAAGAAGTGAATACCTGACCCTCCGGTGAAAAGAGGGTATTTATAGTGAGACCCCAGCGTAGGGCCAACGATCATTTAAGTTGGGCTGGATGGCCAGGCCTAACTCAAGTGACTGATAGGGCTTACGTGGCGTAGTGAAGACCAGCACGTGGTCTTCGCCTTAGTTCAACTGTCTCGTGATCTCCGGAAAGTGGGTTGACCTGCTCTTTCGGAGGTGGGTAGTTGGCTAATGACGTGTCCCCACAGAGGGGAGCACGTGGAGAACGTGTGGAAGACATGTTGCTTTGCCCGACAGGAGGAAGGTTCTTCCCGGCGGGGGCAGCGTTTGGCCGAAAGGGGACCTTGTGCTCGACGTAGATGGTACAAGCCTAATTGGGCCTTCCCAAGTTATCATTGGGCTGGGCCTGCTCGTTTGTGTCGAGGCCCAGTCCAGAACAAATATATATATATATATATATATATATATATATATATATATATATATATATATATATATATATATATATATATATATATATATATATATATATATATATATATATATATATATATATATATATATATATATATATATATATATATATATATATATATATATATGATGTTTTCACAAAATATTAATTTGGGTTCTTGATAGAGAAACTATGCTTGATCCCATGGTTGTCTTTGCCCTACTCTTTGGAAGTGAATTGTTTTAGGACTACGTTGAGCATCTAATTGTTGCTCAATAGCTTCTTCTGAACTAGCCCATATAAGTGAAGATTTTCAGGAAATATAAAGGCAAGTGTGTTCTGAAATTCAGTTTTTATCATGTTATAACTTTGTTTATCTCGAGGTAATTTTGGTAAAAGAAAAAACCCCATGCCTTTTTTCTAGGCTTAATTATTTATATTTTCAAAGTTCTTTCTACATGTTTTTAGAACATAATATCATTATTGATAATTAGCCTGGTAGAAGTTGTTCATCTTTGGTTTCAGTAAAACTCCCACAAATGTTGAGTCCGGAGATTGTGTGTTGACACAAGGTACATAAAAGTGTGACTAGGAGACGCTTGTAGAAGCTTAGCATCTAGATATTCGGAGTTATGAGGGACAAGTACATCCAACCCAACCTTTTTCGACGAAGTTATTTGTAAATTTTGTGTGGCAATATAAGTTATGTTTCTTCAACGAATGATGAGTATTCACGTGGGAGGGTAATTACGGCCATCACACAATTACTAGATATTACGAGGGACAAATATGTCTAACCTAATATTTTTCATTCATGAAAGAGTAAACTCTATTCAGTTATTTAATGTGTGTTGATGATCGCGACTTTCTATGTCTAACTCAATTAACTGCAAGTACACAGTCTATCGTGTAGTAATAATAGATATCGATCCCACAAGGACTCGTAATCAAACTAGTATTATCGGGTGTTACGGTGTTTAGCTAGGTTGGTAATGTTTTAAGGGAATAAAAACAAAATAAGTGTGTAAACTAAAGGGAACTAAAGCTTTTACTTAAGGTATGAATGCTTGAATCGGTATGTAATATGTTATTTCCTTAGGGATTCTATAGGTCACCGGTGTCTTTAGGTTTTCAAAAATAATTTAAGAAGAAAATGATGGTTTAAAGACCTTTGTCTCACGATGGTTATTGACGCTAGTCGCAACTCTAAGGCGGAACGTATGCTGTCGCTATCCCATTCGGGGTTAAAGTTACTTTTTGAAAACTATTAGGTTCTAATTCCTTTTAAAGCGCTGTCGCTGTTTTTAAAATGAATGCCTAGTTTTTACTATCTGGTCTTAGCCTCAGCTGTCGCTTGTTGGTTCGTACCTTTATGAATTTTCCACTGTCGTGGCAAAACTACTGTAAATAATTTCTCGCTGTCGCGACGAAGGTTTATTTAGAAAAGTAAAATTTAAAAACTGAAGCCATAAATAAGTTCTTGAAAAGGTAGACATAAACCGATTAATTATTGAATCCCATTAGATTATTTATTACATACCGATTACTTAAGATTTAGCCAGACATGGAATATAAATAAACAGAACGTAAATAATGGCAGAAAATAATAATATTCATTACAATAGGAAATAACAATTCAATTACGATTAGAATAGAAACCTGTAAATAATTTGATTTGGCTTTTGGGAAATCCTCCAAAATGGCGGCAGGATTTTGTCTTTATGCCAATTTCTCATACAGAATGGAAATGGGGAGTAAAACAAGAATTTCAAGGAAAGAAAGACACAGGAAATAAAACAACGATAAGAAAAATGGGAATTTGAATAATTGCTCTGAAGGTAAATTGGCAGCACTTCGTTTCTTCAATACGGCTCCCTTTTCTGGTACCAGCTAGCTCCTTTTATAGATGGGATATTCCACGATTTATTTCTTCGGGAAGTGGGAGTGATATCAGAGAATATAGGAGTTAGTGGTACCACTTCTCTTTGGCACTTTCACAATTTGACAGCACGTGCAGAAAACTGTATTTTAACTGCATGACAGTCGTCATGGACCTGTGACGATCGTCACACGCATGACGGTCGTCACATCAGCAGAACTGGTTTTTGCTGCTTTTTGGCCTGATTTTCACTTGGTTTTCACCTGTAAATGCTTCTTTTCTTTATCTTGCTCAATTTGAGCATGGACCTCGAATACCTGCAAAATACTGGGCAAATAGTGTGGAAATATCCGAATTCGGAGTGAAAACGCTCGCCGATTAGTAGAAAAGTACATCATTATATATATATATATATATATATATATATATATATATATATATATATATATATATATATATATATATATATATATATATATATATATATATATATATATATATATATATATATATATATATATATATATATATATATATATATATATATATATATATATATATATATATATATATATATATATATATATATGATTTCGCGTTATCAAACTCCCCTAAACTTGAATCTTTGCTTGTCCTCAAGTAAAGGTAGGAAAATTTTAAAGTTCGGCAAGCACGCGACACTCTCTTCCCTTGATCAGATTTTCTCGAATGCCAAGTTGAGAAGAACCGGGGATCCAATGGAAACAAAGCATATACAGCGACGACACTTGATTGTAAGTCTTCGAAGGCCTCTCTTTTATGCAGGCCAGTGTCAACCATGTTACTGCAGCTCAGCTTCAAGTCTCTCGCTACAAATTTTACCCGGCTTCGTTCTGGCACAGTCACATTAAGCTCGTTATCCACACATGTTCATGGCAAGAAAACCTGTTGGTGATTTTGATCTCTCTGCTAGTTTGATTTTTTTCTTTGCACATATGCTTATTCTACTATAAATCCGCAAGAGTTTCGTACCGTTGGGCTAAATGCTCGGGTGAGGAGCACCTAACTTAGAAGGGACATATCTCTGTATTCATGCAATATGGATTTTCTTTTCTTTCAAGATTATTGAATTTTTACTAGAGATCATACACTTATTTGCATCAGTTTCTTGCTTAGAAGAGTTTAGGATGGTGCTGACTGCTCGTATAAACTACTGGGGGCTCCGTTCGAGTTGGGACTTAAGGCTTTGATACGAGTAAGCGGTGAGACTGACTCGCATAAACCAGAGGTCTAAGGTGTCAGGGCGTAGAAGCTTTGTTAAAATTTTCTTCTCGGAAATTCCAACTTGGTAAGGTTTAGGCGTATCGCGTGATGCTTTGGAGAGGATAAAAGTTTCTTTGTATATGTCATATGAAGCGCGGGGAGTTCACATAACGGAGATATATATATATATATATATATATATATATATATATATATATATATATATATATATATATATATATATATATATATATATATATATATATATATATATATATATATATATATATATATATATATATATATATATATATATATATATATATATATATATATATATATATATATATATATATATATATATATATATATAAGAGCTTATTTGCCGAAAATTAAAATTACTTTAGACGGAGAATTCGAAAGAAAAAGTACAATAGGAAATGGGAAATAAAATGGAAAAAGGGAAATGAAAAGGGAAATAACGGTCCGCTCCCACACTATCTCAATCAGTGTCCTCACTGATTTGAAAGAATGCGGAAGGGAGGAATACAAAGGAAATAAATAAAGAAAACAAAATGACATAAATGAAAAATACTACTACTCCCGTCCTCGTCCTCGATCTCTGGCTGGGGCGTCGCGTGCGGCGAGGTTCAGAGCTCTAGTGTGGAATATGTAATCACAGAGGTTGTCGACTCGCACAGTGAGGTGTGCCATCTCATCGGCCATGCCAGAATGGATATCGTGCATCAACTACAAAGATTGCTGAATTTGACCGGTTTGCTCTCTCTGCCATGCTTCAAATTCCTCAGCCCTTCGGTTCTGCTGCTCCATCATAAGCATCATCTGGTTCTGTTGCTCGATGCAGCGGAGGAGGGCCTTGGATGTGTCATCAGTGGTAGGACGGGGGCGGCGGCGCACGGAAGGGCCTTCAGCAGCAGGTGCTTGTGATGGCTCAGGCTGGTCGGCTCTGTCTAGCTCCTCTTGAACTTCGTCCCTAGGCTCTTGGATATTATCTTGTGTTGGGGCAGCAGGGGCAGTGGTATCGAAGAGCCAGTTGGCTCTATCCTCTGGATGCATTCGGGTGCGTGAAGGCATGATGATGCTCTGGATAGTGCGGCCTCGCACTACCGGATGATATCTCCCATCACGGCGGGCCTTGATGAGGTGGGAGGCGCGGCAGTGGTCGGTGTCCAGAAAGACAGGGGGCATCTGGCGGAGTGTCTGGAGGTGGTCTCCAAGACCGAGGCCTATGGCAATGGATGTGATGATGCCACCGAAATAGAAAGGTTTAGAGTCGCGGTTACAATTGGCTTGAATGTGATCCAAGAGAAACGGGGCGGCGTTAACAGGTTCCGAAGCGAACACGCAACAGAGGAAAAATAACTTCTTCGAGTTTACCTTATGGTTACTGTCACGAGCGAATATTGTGTTGCTCAACACGCGGTGGAAGTAGCGGATAGTTGGGTTGTGGATATGAGTGGAGTTTAGAGTTTCCCAACTTTATGGAGTGGTTCCGGTCACTCGGTTCCAGAGAGGGAAGGCCTCTTGGTAGAACTGATCGGAGATGCGGCGGTGAGCATCGTCGCTATGAGATAACTGTAGAATGACGATGATGCGGTCCTGGGGGACCTGATATTCAGTGCCGAACAGACGAAAGCAGGCGGCGCCGTTAAGTGGGTTGGTATCGCAGGATGATGTTGCGTATGCGAAGGAGCTGAGAAACTCCAGAGTGTGTTGCTCGTAGGTGGGTTGGGGATTGGTGCAGAGATGCCAGATGCCGGCTCTCTGCAACATCCAAGTTACGCCATCGAGAATCCCGAGTTCCATCAGAGAATCCAGGTGAGCATATCGGGTCGGCTGAAGCGACCGTTGATGGAATGCTAGGAAGTTAGTCTGCTGTCGTTCGCTGGCCTCTCCTTCTCGGAAAGTGATGGTGCTCAAATCAGGGTTTGCACTGGTTTGTCTGGCCATTTTGGTGGGAGAAGTGCAGAGGTTTGAGAATAGGGAGTTTCGGAGAATGGTGAGGTAAGGGAATGCAAAGGGTAATATATAAGGGTGAATTGGAAGTTGAAAATGGTGGAGGTTTAATGGGGGATTCGGAGGGTTTTTAGTGGGTTTTAATTTTGGGATAATGGGAAATTAGGGGAGAGGAAGTGGAGAGGTGTGTTGCACCCCAAAATTTGCTCAACATTTTTTACCTGGTTTATGTTTCATTGTATTATCATTTGCATAGTTCTATCATTTGCATATCATGGCATATCATTCATCCAACAGGGGATCAAGTGTGATTATTATCAAGAGAAGCCTAGCAAGAAATCTTATCCAAGCTTGAGAGGTCATCCAAGTCATCAGAAGGTGGTGGGAGGTCTTGATTATCTGAAGACCATCAATGGGATGTGAAGCATGAGGTGTGAATATAAGATGTGTATAGAGCTCATGGAGTGTTTAGAGGGCCGTGTTGGAGTTCAATCAAGACATCAATTCAAGTGCAAGAGCCACAGTTGAAGTGCAGACAATTAGGGTTTCATCTGGGTCAACCCTAGGTCAATTATGCAATTGAAAAGCATTCAAGCCTACTTGGAGGTCATGGAGTACATGGAATGATATGTTAAGAAATTTGTGCTGTTTTTCCAAGATCAAATCAAGAAGAGTCAAAAATGTGGGAAGTTGCTAAATAGGGGTTTCAGTGCAAATTACCCTATTTAGTGCCTAACTTCCAAGGCACATAAGTTAAGATACAAGTTTCAAATGGATCTTTGGCCAACATGAAACTTGTAGAGAATCTCAATACCTTTAATTTGAGTATTATAAGTCCTCCATTGGATTTGTAGAACTCAAGCTATGGTCCAGACAAGTTACAGGTCACCAGATGAATGTGAAATTTATCTGTGAAAGTCACTTGACTTCCAAGCAACCTTTGACCTAGAAATAGTTTTCGCATGAACTTTTGGCCAACATTAAAGTTGTTCCTCATGATCTTAGCTTTCTAAATTGTACTATAAGTCATCCATCTGATTTGTAGAACTCAAGTTATGAGGTTTACAAGTCAGGGATATTTTGGGAAAGTGAGATTATAGGTCATTTTCAAGCATAGGCCAAATCTCCAACTTGCAAGCTTCAAATGGAAAATTTCTAAACATGAAAGTTGCTTGGAATGATGTTTTGAGTGTAACCAAGTGGTCATGATAGCTTTTTTTGGCTCATATCAAAAATACATTTGAAATGGCTTGAAAATGAAGAATTTTCAAATATGAAAAGGAGGGGAAAATGGAATTTTGTGTTACAAAACCAAAACCAAGCAAGTAAGTGCATTTTTTGATTGGAAATTGCATTCTAAGATCATTGGCAATACCAGAATTTAGAGTTTAGTTCAAGTTTTGAGAGATAGCATATGGTTACTTCACTTGTAAGTTACATATGCAAAATCAAGGTACAAGGCAATTCAGGCCAATTTCTCCATCCAAACTCATTCTAAATGACATGTGAAAGGTGTGAGAACATTCTAGAACCACTGCCAAGCTTGCAAGGCACGACTGTCATATTGAATTTTGAAGGAAAATCAGAAAAATGCAAATCACTGTTTTGGGCTTCAACTTGGATCCATAGGCCCATGAAACTCTTCTATATATTCATTAGAGTGAGTTCAGATCAATTTTGAGCATCATTTCGCGCCAGAGCAAGCAAATTTTCTCAATTGCAAGTGGAAATCAAATTCTTAGATTCAGACCAATTCAAGCCAAATTGAGGTGTGCAATCTCTTCCTTGTGGATCATTGAAGCTATTTGGAGCATTTGGAAGCAAGCCACGAGCTCTAGATACCTCTGTTGCAAGATCTATACCAGGTTTGCATTTCTTAAAATTTAGCATGATTCAGTTAGATTTGAACTTGTGGTTAGGATCTAGACATGACATAGATCGTTTTAGGCTTGATTTGAACTCAATTGGTGATGATTGAAGATCACATATCTGATCTGTTTGGACTTGAATCTCTTGATTCATAAGGTTTCAATGTTAGTTGATTAGATCAGGTTGATGTACGCAATGAGGTGAAGAGATCTATATCATTAATTTTGAGTTTAATGAAAGTAGTTGAAGATGCTATTTCTGAACTTTGCTTCGTGTTTGATTATGTGTTGAGAATTGGATGATTTTGATGATGGACTTGGAATGTACGTGAAAAACTGAGTGGATTTGGTATTTTGTTTGTCATTTTTGGTTTCCTGAACCTGGACCTTCGCCGGAGAAGACGGCCGGAGTCTTCTCTGGCCACCACCAACCACCAGCCTGAATCTCCACCTGGCCTGCCTGAGACTTGGAGAAGATGATGTTTGGACCATAGGATCTTGCCTTGACCTTTGACTTCTGATCAGATCCAACGCTTGTGTTTTAATCTGAGATTGGAGAGTTTTAATTCAAAACGTTGCGTTTAAATTAATGTGCTGGCAAGCTGTGGCGCTTCCAGATCCTTGACTTGTTGACTGATCCAATGGCTTGTGTTTTATTTCAGCTTTAATTCATTTTTATTCCATTTTGTTTTATTTTAATTTCTTTGTTATTCTAAAAATCATATAAATTCCAATTTTGATCACAAAATTAATTTAAAAATATCCTCATGATCCTTATGGAATTTGTGATTTTCTGGGATTAACAAAATACAATTTCATGCATTTTTCAATTTAATGTGATTTTTCTCATTTTATTTTATTCTTTTATTTTTGCATAATTTGTTATCTGTTTTGTTGAATTTAATTCTCCCATTTGGTTTAGAGTTTGGCTTTGATTTTTTAATATGTGTTAGGATAGACATGTATGTTCCCTTAGAATTTTTCTTCGATTTTTAGAACAAAATTAGGATCTATTTTAGGGATTGAGATTAGGACCCTCTCAAACTTGTAGATCACCTTGTCCTATCTCAATGAAGAAATTGTTTAGATAACTTAGAAGTTGATTTAGGCTTCAATATTTTTACATTAGGCTGTTCAAACATTCATGTTCCCTTAGGAATTTTATTAGGTTTTTGCAACTTGATTTTCTATTTTAGTTGTATTTTGCAAGTGGCTTGTGTTTATGATTTCCTCTCTTGAGTGCTTTGGTTTGTTTGGCTTGGTTGGCTGCCTTGGAGTTGGTTTGAGCTTGAGTTATTTTTTTTGGAGCTTCTGGATTCATTGAAGATGCTTGGGATGAAGGATTGGAGCTTGGAGTTGATTGCTTTTCCTCTTGTGGAGCTTTTGTTTAGGAGTTCAGAGAATTAGGGTTTTAGGAAGTCCCTTAGACCTAGTTTTGATTATTTCTTCAAACATAGAGTGCATTGTTTGCCTCTATTCTATCCAATGACATAAAGTCCTTCTTGGGAAGCTCCATGTATCCTTAGGAGGGATGAGTGGTATGCCCAAGTGAGTAGAACTTTGAGGATACCTTTCATTTGCAATGTTGAGTTCTTAGTGATTTCCTTTGGTTGTCATTAAGTTTCTTAACATTATAATTTGATCTTGATGATTAATCCTCTTCTTGGAGTGTGCTTGTGGGAGCTTGAAGATTGATGGGGATTGAAGATAGAAGCTTGATTGAAGATGAGGCTTTGCTGTCAACTTTGCTGTCAATCCAACTTTGCTGTTCAGAGCTGCTGTTGATGTTTGCTGTTTAGAGCTTGAATTTGCTGCTGCCTGAGCTGCCTCCCCTGAGTCTTTTGTTTTTCTCTGTTTTGTCTGTTTAATTGTGCTGTTGACCTCTAGGTTTGAGGTGGAGCTTGTCTCCTCTTGCCTATTGTTTTCCCTCTTGCCTTATTGGTATTGCTGCATTTCATGCATGTTTACTGTTTACTATATTGCTTGCTGTTTTTGCTGTTTATCCCCTAGGATCTCTGATTTCATCTGCGCAGGAGGAAATTATGACAGACATTAGGTTTGTGAACCATGCATGATAACTGTAGGTAGATTACCTTTTAACCATAGTTTTAGGGTCTTTCTCTTCTCATCTCAAAACAATTCAAAAACACAATAATAAGGATAACGTGTACTGTACGCTACGAGCCTTAAGCTATTTGAGAAAAGGTTGCTGGAGGGTCACTCTTTAGTAATCTGGTTGCTTAGTATGGTACCCTTAGGGTGAAATGCGATGTAGTCACTCTAAGATCACAAGTCTTTAGTGCAGTACAAGTTGCAAACAGACTAAAAAAACATTTCTTTCGTAAAAACCTCAAACAAACATTCAAACTCTGTTTTATCCTCTTGGACCCTTAATCAGGAAAACCCTTTTCAGAAGGAGATAAAAAACTGTCAGACAAGCTTATGTCCTCCGTAGCCCGAACTACGTTTGCTCTGATCTTTCATGCTGTATGAAAGTACGTAGGCATAGGATGCGATATCCTAGCGAGCAACCTTCCCTTCCTTACCCGTAGTTAGGCGAACTACGTTGACTCTGATTTCTCGTTCCAGACGGGAATACGTAGGCATAAAGTGCGATACTTTGCCGAGTCATTTTCTTTTCTTTTTAACCCAGACCTATAGAGTAGATAGAATAACACACCCTTAGATAGAAAACAAGCGTGGATCCCGTCGAGTACGACGGACGTGAGGGGTGCTAATACCTTCCCCTTGCGTAACCGACTCCCGAATCCAGGATTTGGTTGCGATAATCGTTCCTTTCCCTCTTTGCGTTAGGTTTACTCTGAGAGTTTCCTTTCCCTCTTGTGGGATAAATAACGCACGGTGGCGACTCTTCTGTCATAGACGGCGCCGATTTTCGCAATAGTGATAGCTGGCGACTCTGCTGGGGATTTTTTGTTCCCTATGCGAGTCAATCCTAATGCTTGTTTTCCCGTCTGGGGTTTTGTATGTATTTACCTTTTTGCCTTTACTTTCAGTACTATATTATTGTTGTTGTGCTGGGAAGAGGGTTAGATTGAGAGATAAGCTGGACCCGGGCTTGAGTTTGCATATAGACTTAGAAGTAGAGAGTAGTGGTTAGCCTGCTTGCTTAGCTTGCACCAGCTAGCCGCAAAACTTGCGCTTGGACCAGATTCTCTTTGATGCTTCTTGCCTGGCCCTTAGGGCTCGACAAGTTGTCTGACCCGAGGATTGTCGACTCTGGGGACCTATCAATTGGGATTCAGCTAAGTGAGGCCGCTTCAAGGGATGATGATGCCACACCTTCTGGGTATCGTATCATTGCTCTTGAAAGTTTGTGACGTTGAACCCGCATAGGATGTCGTACCTCGTCTGCGAGTTAAGTACATACCTGTGAGGGGTAGGTAGGTCTGTTTGCAGGAAACCTTTGACCTCAGAGTACCTGGTTTATCTATGTCAGTGAGATGTGGTTACAGGGTTCATTTGAGTGGTTGGTCTGGTTTGAGGTGAAGATTTGATGGTTCTCAGGCTTCAATATGGAGCAGCACAATGCATCAGCATTGCACTTGATCTCCTGTTTGCATATGCATGTGCATTTTCATGTTTTCATTTCATTAACGTGTATTTATGTTGCAGGTGTGATCATTCCCCTCTGATTCTAGTGTATTTTCTGGCCAGACATGGAGTCCATGAAGAGGACAATTTCTTACCGGTTGCATTCGCCAAATATCAGTTCCTTGCTGGGATTAGTTGCTCTAGCAGATTAGAGAGTGAGGGCTGAGTTCAGAGTATCTTATGGGAGATTGCTTAGTTTCTTGTACAGGCCTTCAGCATTTGAGACGACTGGGGTGTATACTTTGATGCAGTTTTATGAGCCTCAGTTGAGATGTTTCCTATTCCCCGACTATATTTTGGCGCCCACTTTGGAGGAGTATTCTGATATGCTAGGAGTGCCTGTGTTAGACCAGATGCCCTTTATACATGTTGATGTTGAGCCTGAGTTGGCTACACTTGCTGAGATTATCAGTTTAGACGTTTCTGAGTTCCCTGGAGGTTTGGTCAAGCTTATGGTTTTCACCTGTCTGTCCTGGTTGAGAAGGCTACACAGTGCGCGAAGAGTGGATGTTGGGTTGCCTTTAGTGCCATTCTAGCTGTCTGCATCTATGGGATTGTCTTGTTTCCCAATGTGCCAGATTTTGTTAACTCAGATGCTTTCTTGATTCTTGCCTTGAAGAATCCAGTTCCTACTCTCTTGGGCGATGTTTATCATTCTATTCACTATAAGAATGAGAAACTTCGTGGCAAGAATGTTTCCTGCTGTCTTTCTCTTTTGTACAAATGGTTCCAGGGACATCTTCCGAAGACAGAACTTTTTGTTGATGTTGTTGATACTTTTGATTGGTCTTCCAGGTTGATGGGGCTGTCAGTTGAGAACATCATTTGGTTTGATTAGAGTATGCTTGGCACCGATATTATATATAGTTGCAGTGGCTTTCCGAATGTCCCTTTGATTGGACGGAAAGGCTGTATCAACTATAACCCTTCTCTGCTGGTGAGACAGTTTGGTTATGCCTTGAGAGATGCTCCTATCGAGGTTGAGATACAGGAATCTCTGTATTTCACAGGCTTATTAGGCGAGGCTGTTTTGATCAGGTTAAGACATGCATAGGCTAACATCCGTAAGAGAGGGAAAGCTTTGCTTGGTAAGAGCAACAGCAAAGCTTATGATCCTTATTTGGCTTGGATCCACGAGAGAGCTAGGATTTCCTTGATGCCATATCCTACTGTGGAACCTTTGTATCTTCCAGTGATTGATGTACCTACTTCGGTAGAGATTGAGAAGTATAACAAATTGTGGGCTGAACACGAAGAATTGAAGAAAGCCAATGATGAGTTAGAGAAAGAGATCTTCCAGTTGCGTCATGAATAGAATGAAGCTACCTTCATTGTGAAGGAACAGATTGAGTTGATTAATAGGTTGGGTTCAGATTTGACTGAAGAGACCAACAAGAGGGAAAAGGTGGGAGTAGCCTTGAACGGTGTTAGCAAGGTGCGTGCTTCCAAGAAGGAACTCTTGAACAAAGCTTATTCCCGACTCGGCAAGTGGGAAATATTGTGGAATACCATGCTTACCAAGCAGAAAGAGCGTGAAGATGAGTTGAAGCTACAGATTGCCACGCTGGAGGCGCAGATTAGAGCCCAGGATGCGAAGGTTGCTGAAGAGACACCACTTAGGAGCACTGTTGAGCTTAAAGTAAGTAACCTTGGCAAGGAGTTGAGAGGTCGTGAATCGAAGGCCGGCTACAAGAGATGCAGACTTGACGAGTGTTTCGGCGAAGGAACCTGCAAGGACGATGCCAAAAAGCTGAGATCCACTGTTGAGCGACATGAATTACTGATACAGGAGCTAATCTCTAAACTAGGTCATTCGAAGACGTTAAGGATATTGGAAGATGTCAGAGCGCGCCATTTGGCCTGATTTATCTTTGCCTTGCATTTGTTATTTGTACTTGTATTTTGACCATCGCCAGGCTTGTTGGCCGAGGTCTCCTCAGTTGTATTCAGTTGTATTCTTGTACTTTGCCTCTTAGCATTTGTTTATGTATGAGGTTTTTCTGATTCCTTGCATTCTTGATTGGGACTCCGTTGTCGTGATGGCCTTCTCTCTGAAACTAGAATCGGGGGGGGGGGGGGGGGGGGGGAATATAACATGTAGCATGTTTATACATTTGCATCTGCATACTCATATTGCATGACCAGTGTTTTTGAATCTGTATCTTATTTCCTGTATCTTACCAGGTTTCAGGATTGACAACCCGAGAACGCACCGTTATTCTACCAGGAACAACTGCAAGAGAATCATGGATGAAGTTCAAGTCGAGATGCAGGAAATTCGTGAGAAGTTGGCACTTTTCATGCAAGCAATGGAAACTGTGGTCAAAGGCCAGGAGAATCTCCAGACTCTGGTGCAACCGCTGCTGGTGCGGGCGAATGGAAATACTGATTATCACTCTGTTGGAACTCCTCACAGGGAAGACAGGATACCTACAGTGGTCGTTCCCACAAGTGGTGGAGTTGGTGCTGGTGATGGCAATGGCAATGGAAATACTGGTGCTGGTGCTGGTAATGGTAACACTGGTAATGGTAACATTGGTACTGGAAACGCTGGAAATGGTGATGGGAATGTTGTTAACAATACTGGCAATGTTGGAGATGCTGATCAAGGGTTAGGTGACAACACTGGTTTTGGGAACAACAATCAAGGGTTTGGCAATGGTAATCGTGATGGTAATTTTGGTTTCAACAATCAAGGCTTTGGCTACAATGGCTATGGTAACAACAATCAAGGGTATGGAAATGGTGATGTTGGCTTTGGTAACATGAACAACAACGGTGCTGGGGTGGTGCCTTTCAACACTGGTTATGGACTAGGTGGGGTCAACCAAGGATTCGGTAACAGAGGACGGGGTCCTATTCTCAATCAACAGGGATATGGCTATAATGCTGGTTACGAGGAATATGGCAATGAGAATCTGAACTGGGGCGAGGATCGCCAGGAAGATGCTTTCTCTGGACAAGGCGTGGGATTTGAAAGGCCTAATGATAATGATAGGAGATTCAAAATGCTGGAAGAGCAGATCAAAGGGATAGCCAATCAGAACTTTGTTGGGTTAGATATGACCACCATGGGACTAGTGCCTGGGCTGAGGGTGCCTTTGAAATTCAAAGCTCCCACATTTGACAAGTATAAGGGGGATACATGCCCTAGAGTTCATGTACGTTCTTATTACAGAAGAATGTCTGCATACTCTGACGACGAGAAGATGCTTATGCATTTCTCTCAAGACAGTTTATCGGGGCCATCGCTAGAATGGTATATGGGGCTGGAGCCCACCCAAATTAGAAGCTGGAAAGAATTGGCTGATGTTTTTGTTAAACATTACCAGTATAATAGTGACTTGGCGCCAAACAGGGTTCAGCTGCAGAGTTTGTCTCAGAAGAATGGTGAGAGCTTCAAGGAGTACGCGTAGCGCTGGCGTGATATTGCGGCTAGGGTTCATCCCCCTTTGGTTGAAAGAGAGTTGATTGATATGTTTATTGGAACATTCTCTAGAATGTATTACGACAAATTGCTCAATGTCTCGATGGGTAGTTTCTCCGACATGATTCTCATAGGAGAACGAATTGAAAACGAAATTAAGATTGGGAAAATTCAGGCAGGTGAATCCACCTCAGCTGGAGGTGCAAGGAAAGCCTTTGGTGGAAGGAGACAAGGCGACGCCAGTGCGGTATATAGTGGTCGAGGTCGTGGAAGAGGTAGGAATCAGTATCAGCCACAGCAAGTTGCTAGTGTTACTATCCTGATACCTCAGCAAAAACAACAGCAACAACAGCAACAACAACAACAGCCGCTGCAACAGAGGATGCACCTTGCTCAGCGTAGAATTCAAGAGGGTAGGCCAAAGAGAATATTTGAAGCACCTCCTTCAACTTATGCCGAACTTCTTCAAACGCTGTTGGGTTTGAATCTGGTTGAAAAGAGAACGATGGCCCCATTGACAGGCACTCCTCCATTTGGTTTTGACGCTGGTAAACATTGTGATTTTCATTCTGGTGTGCCCGGACATGATATTGAAGGTTGCCATGCTTTCAAACATAAGGTTCAAGATTTGCTTGATAGTAAGGCCATTAACTTTGGTCAGGATGGTCCCAATATTGTACAACAACCCATACCGAATCATGGAGCGAATGCTATCCTAACGGAAGAGAATTTGAACTTGGTTATGGATGTGAATGAATTAAAGACACCATTGAGCTGTGTTAAAAGTAGATTGTTGAAAGGGGGTGTATTCCTCGGATGTGACGAATATAGTCTGGATTGCTGGACCCAACCAGAGGGTTGCTCTGATTTGAAAAGAGGTATCCAAGCCATGATAGATGAGGGGATTTTGCAATTTGATCGGACTGCTGTTGAGAAGCCTGTTGAGGCATTGTTTGAAAAGCAGAATGAGATTGCAACAGTTACGATCCCAAGGAAGACTATCACGATATTGGCGCCCGCTAAGCGGCCGACTATCACAATAACAAAAGCAGGACCTGTTCCTTTTGAGAGTACAAAAGTTGTTCCATGGACATATGGGTTAGAAGCGTACTGTAATGGAGAAAAGATTGAGGTGAATAGCCAGCCGGCAAGGGCAGTTGGCAATGTTGTTGGAACGGGAGGCATGACCCGTAGTGGAAGAATCTTCACCGCACCTGAAGTTGAAGTAGAGAGGATTGCTAAAGGCAAGGCCAAGGTGAATGAAAATGGACCATCCCAGTTGAAAGAGAAACACATGTCGCTCAAGGACGTAGAAGAGTTCATGAGGCTAATTTGCAAGAGTGATTATAAGATTGTTGAGCACTTACAACAGACAGCCTCAAAAATTTCAATCCTATCTTTGTTGCTGTGTTATGAGGCTTACCGAAATGCTTTGTTGAAGATATTGGACACGTCATTTGTACCTCAGGAGGTTTCTGTCAACCAGTTAGAGGGGGTACTGGCACATGTCAATGCAGGACATAGTTTGGGTTTCACTGATTTTGATCTAACACCCAGAGGTCGAGAGCATAATATGGCTTTGCACATATCGGTGGAGTGTCGGGGCACTGTAATGTCGCATGTTCTTGTGGATACCGGATCATCTCTGAATGTATTTCCTAAGAAGGCTATGATGAAGTTGGATATCCGGGGAATTATTTGCACGCCAAGTGATTTGGTTGTGAGGGCGTTTGATGGAACGAGAAGGTCGGTGTTTGGATCGATAACATTGCCGCTGCAGGCTGGGCCGGAAATATTTGATACTGAATTTTATATCATGGATATTCATCCAGCTTACAGTTGTTTGTTGGGGCGTCCATGGATACACTCTACAGGGGTTGTGACGTCCACGCTACATCAGAAGCTTAAGTTTGAAGCCGGTGGTGGCATCGTTACTATTTGTGGGGAAGAGGACATCTTGGTCAGTCATCTCTCATCATTCAAGTACGTTGAAGTGGATGGAGAAATCCACGAAACGCCTTGCCAAGTCTTCGAAGGGTTGCAAATCAAAGACAAGTCCAATATTCCCAGCAAAGTGCCGGAGGTTGCTGTAGCTTCGTACGAAGACGCTCAAGCGCTGGTTCAGACTGGTGAGACCAAGGGTTGGGGTCGAGTGCTGGAAATTCCTGTCAAGATGGACAAGTTTGGACTAGGGTATCGCCCAACATCAGCACCTTCCGCATCAGGCGCGCCCAAGTTCAAAGGACCGGTAGTGATTACTCCAAAGGGAGTCTGCTTTAAGACGATTAATGCTGTTTCTGACTCTAAAGACGGAGATAGTGACTGCGATATGGACGCGTGGATCAAGCCTAGCGTGCCAGGACAAAGTCTCTGCAACTGGTCCATCCAGGAAATTGTTCCAGTGACTATAAAACATTAATGATTTGTTTTCTTGATTATTGGATAATCCTGTGTCCTACCCGGGGCACAGTGATTTTGTTTTAAGGCCACCTACTTATGTGTATGCATTGTTTAATCATTGAATAAAGGCGTTTTTCTCATACAAATTTTGTGTTCCCTGTTTTTTCCTGTTTTTATATTAACAATAAATGGCAACGTGGTTATGAGCTTTTTTTGCACTCATTTAAAGCATTTAACCATTTCCTTTGCAGGATTGATATTTCAGATGACGCCAAACACGAACTTCCTATGACTCGCTTTGACTTTGAGCACCTGGTATTTCAAGCTGAGGAAGAGATTGTTGAGGATAGCAACTTGCCAGAAGAGCTGACTCGACTGTTGAAACAGGAAGAAAGAATCATTCTGCCTCATCAGGAAGAAATTGAGATTATCGACGTGGGATCCGAGGGAGTTGTCAGGAACATCCGGATAGGGGCTGCACTGCAAAGCGACATCAAGCAAGGTCTGATTGAGATGTTGCAAGAGCACAGTGATATCATTGCTTGGTCATACGAGGATATGCCAGGATTGGATACTGACATGGTTGTTCATCGTCTGCCATTGCGAGAAGAATGTCCGCATGTTAAGCAGAAACTCAGAAGAACCAGACCAGATATGTCTGTGAAGATTAAGGAGGAAGTTCAAAAACAGTGGGATGCTGGGTTCCTTGCTGTTACAACTTATCCATCATGGGTCGCCAATATAGTACCGGTACCAAAGAAAGACGGTAAGGTGCGGATGTGCATAGACTATCGTGATTTGAATTAGGCGAGCCCAAAGGACGACTTTCCGCTTCCTCATATCGATGTGCTGGTCGATAACACTGCTTAATTCTCCGTGTTTTCCTGCATGGATGGCTTCTCGGGTTACAATCAGATAAAAATGGCGCCAGAAGACATGGAGAAAACAACCTTCATTACGCCCTGGGGAACATTTTGCTACAAAGTGATGCCCTTTGGTTTGAAGAACGTTGTGTAACATATCAACGTGCTATGATGATGCTCTTTCATGACATGATGCATAAGGAGATCGAGGTTTATGTTGATGATATGATTGCCAAATCCCAGACAGAGGAAGAACATTTGGTTAATTTGCTTAAATTGTTCAAGAGGCTTAGGAAATTCAGGCTAAGGCTGAATCCTAACAAGTGCACCTTCGGGGTGAGATCCGATAGACTATTGGGGTTTATTGTGAGCAAAAAAGGAATTGAGGTTGATTCTGCTAAGATAAAAGCAATACAAGAAATGCCAACGCCTAAAACATAAAAAGAAGTGCGTGGGTTTTTAGGGAGGTTGAACTACATTGCTCGGTTCATATCTCACCTAACCGCTACATGCGAGCCATTATTCAAATTGTTGAAAAAGAATCAGGCTGTGACCTGGAATGAAGATTGTCAAAAGGCGTTTCAAAAAATAAAAGAATACTTGCAGGAACCTCCAATATTGATACCCCCAGTAGCTGGGAGACCATTGATTATGTATTTGACAGTTCTTGAGGAAAGTATGGGTTGTGTTCTCGGTCAACATGACGAGACTGGACGTAAAGAGCATGCGATTTACTACTTGAGTAAAAAGTTCACAGATTGTGAATCCCGTTACTCAATGCTCGAAAAAACGTGTTGTGTGCTAGCTTGGGCTGCCAAACGTTTGAGACAGTACATGTTAAACCATACAACCATGCTAATTTCAAAGATGGATCCGATCAAATATGTATTTAAAAAGCAAGCACTCTCCGGGAGGATTGCTCGATGGAAGATGGTGCTGACAAAATATGATATTCAATATGTTTCTCAAAAGGCTATTAAAGGTAGTGTTCTGTCAGAGTACCTAGCGGAGCAGCCGACTGAAGATTACCAACCAATGAGGTTTGATTTTCCTGACGAGGATATCATGTATTTGAAAATGAAAGATTGTGAGGAGCCGTTGCCGGATGAAGGTCCAGAGTTGGGTTCCAAATGGCAGTTGATATTTGATGGCGCTGTTAACTCCTACGGTAGTGGAATAGGGGCAATTATCACTACTCCTCAAGGGACGCACATTCCCTTTACTGCCAGATTGACCTTTCCAGTTACCAATAATGAGGCTGAATATGAGGCATGCATTATGGGTCTCGAAGAGGCTATTGATTTGAGAATCAAATATCTTGATGTATACGGAGACTCTGCTCTAGTGGTCAACCAGATTAAAGGAGAATGGGAGACGCGTCAGCCCAATCTGATACCCTATATGAATTATGCAAGGAGATTGTTGCCTTTCTTAGACAAAGTAGAATTGCATCACGTACAACGAGCAGAAAATCAGATGGCCGACGCTCTTGCGACGTTGTCTTCAATGTATAAAGTTAACTTCTGGAATGAGGCTCCCAGGATTGTTATCTCTCGCCTTGATAGGCCCGCCTTCATATTCACCATTGAGGAAGCATTCGATGGCAAACCGTGGTATTTCGATATCCAGAATTTCCTGAAGACTAAAGAGTATCTGGCTGGGGCATCCAATCGAGATCAGAAGAGTCTTAAGAGATTGGCTGGAAATTTTTACTTGAATCCGGATGGTGTCCTGTACAAGAGAAACCACGACTTGGTGTTGTTGCGATGTGTGGACGAGAAAGAGGCTAAGTTGCTCATGGAAGAGATCCATGAAGGTACATTTGGTACGCATGCTGGTGGACATGCAATGACGAGAAAACTGTTGAGGGCAGGTTACTATTGGCTAACGATGGAAACAGATTGTTTCAAGTTTGCAAAACAGTGTCATAAATGTCAAATTTATGCGGACAAAATTCATGTGCCTTCGAGCCCTTTGAACGTTATGTCATCACCATGGCCTTTCTCGATGTGGGGAATTGATATGATTGGCAAGATTGAGCCCACGGCATCAAACGAACATCGTTTTATTTTGGTAGCTATTGATTACTTCACCAAATGGGTAGAAGCAGCGTCATATGCTAATGTCACCAAACAAGTGGTAGCCAGATTTATCAAAAGAGATATTATCTGCAGATATGGAATCCTGGAGCGGATTATCACCGACAATGGCTCAAACTTGAATAACAAGATGATGAAAGAATTGTGTCAGAATTTCAAGATCGAGCATCACAACTCTTCTCCTTATCGGCCCAAGATGAATGGCGCTGTCAAAGCGGCCAATAAGAACATAAAGAAGATTGTTCAGAAGATGGTGGTGACCTATAAGGACTGGCATGAGATGTTGCCTTTTGCTTTGCACGGTTATCGTACGACGGTACGCACATCAACTGGGGCAACCCCTTTCTCCTTGGTGTATGGCATGGAGGCAGTGTTACCATTGGAGGTTGAGATTCCTTCTTTGAGGGTTTTACGCGATGTCCAACTTGATGAGGCAGAATGGGTAAAAGATGGATTGAACCAGCTTAGTTTAATGGATGAGAAGAGACTGGCTTCTCTCGCATATGGTCAGTTGTATCAGAGCCGGATGAAGAAAGCTTACGATAAGAAGGTATGTCCTCGAAGCTTTCAGACGGGCGATCTTGTGCTGAAAAAGATTATCCCACCATAATCAGATCACAGGGGAAAATGGACTCCCAACTATGAAGGTCCATATGTCGTTAGAAAGGTTTTCTCTGGAGGAGCCTTATTGTTATCCACCATGGATGGTGAGGGCTTTACGTCTCTTGTGAATTCGGACGCAGTTAAAAAATACTTTGCTTAAAATAGACCCGCTGGACAGAAAAAAGAGAGTTCGGGCAAAAATGGGGCATCCTGGCGAACCATAAAAAAGGAATAAAAGGTTCGGGCAAAAGTTAGAGATAAAATTGAAAAGATGTACACCCGTGAAGTCGAAAACCTGAAAAGGGCGACTTTGGCAAGAAAGGGTATCCCGGTGAATTGAAAACCCGCAAAAGGCGATTCACGCAAAAGTTAGGGATTGGAAAAAGCAAATGACTGCGGTCCGAGTTTGATACTGCATTGCTTAAGTGGTTTGGGAATACCTTAGGATCGTGTATCCAAGACAATCTCTTCCGAAGATCGAGTACCGGGAAAGCGCCAGAGTCGGGCGAGTCATAGGAGAATCAGCTCATGGTGTTTGTCTGTACCACGTTGCCGACATGTATATCAAATTTATTTTGTATCTTTCTTTGTGCTTCTTGTGCATATATTGTATTTTGCTTATGTGTAACTTCCTCTTTTCAGGAGTAACATCCAGTGTACAAAGCTTTGCCTATTTACAGGCCCATTCAATAAAGCATGTTATTCAGTACTTGATGCTTGTTCTTTACTGTTTTGTTTGTGAAAAACGCCGATGTTTTTGATGAACTTGCACTTGTATAAACTTGCTGGCCCTTGCCAATAATTGCTAAAACTTCGAATTGACTGAATGCTCGGATAGATTTTGTTGTGCAGATTTGTTTTGTCTCGTTTGTGTGTTGCAGGGTCCTTACCTTTGAAGCAAACGGTCAGGAATGGTATTCCCCAGCCTAAGTCTCTTGACGTAGGACCTAACTTCAGTTGATGTCGATCCTTAGCAAGTCGTACTTTATCCCCAGAAAGTGGAGACGGCGCTTATTCTTACTGTCGCTACTGCGAAAATCGGCGCTGGCACGACAGAAGAGTCGCCACCGTGCGTTATTTATCCCAAAGGAGGGAAAGGAGACGCTCGAAGTAAACCTAACGCAAAGATGGGAAAAGGTATGGTCATCGCAACCAAAACCTGGATTCGGGAGTCGGTTACGCAAGGGGAAGGTATTAGCACCCCTCACATCAATCGTACTCGATGGGATCCACGCTTGGTGTTTATAAGGAAAAGGGTGTGTTTATCTATCTACACTAATGGTCAGTCTGAAAAGAAGAGAAAGGGACAGGACTCGATAGAACATACGCTGTTCTGGGCCTACGTACTCCCTCGTGCAATGGGAAAGTCAGAGTCAACGTAGTTCGACTACCTACGTCTAGACGGGGGGAGGTTGCTCGCCAGGACATCGCATCCTGTGCCTACGTACTTCCACACGGCATGGAAGATCAGAGCAAACGTAGTTCGACCAACTACGACTAATCTGGGTGTTCTCACACAGCAGTGAGAAATTAAACTGGTTTCAGAGGTTCGGGAACCTACAACTACGGTCTGGTCTCAAATGCACTCGGGCAAGAGAAAAGGGATAACAATCAGTCGTCAGCGGGAAAGTCTCGATCGCACAGCCGCGAGAGAACAAAAGGTTAGTTGTTAGTGTGCTCGCTAGGATATCGCATCCTATGCCTACATATTCTCGTCCGGTACGAGAAATCAGAGCAGCTGTAGTTCGGCTAACTACGACACAAGCTATTCAAGTGTTTTTCTATTGAAAGGAAAGAGACACCCTAAAACTATGGCTGAAAAAAAAGGAATCTACCTAATGTTATCATGCCTGGTTGACCATCCTAATGTCTATCATAACTCCCCGCAGCAGGGAAGTTAGAGCTCCTAAGGGATCATGGCAACAGGACTAAACAGCAAACAGGAATCAACTGCAAAGTAAAGAAATACTGGAAATATGCATGAATGCAACAACCAAACAAACGAGGCGCAAAGGCCGCAAACCACAGAGGTAAGGGAGCTCAGCTCTACCAAATACCAACAAGCAAAGCCACTCAATAACAAACAAGCAGAAGGAGGACCACCTCAACTTCTCATGCACACAAAACCTACTTCTAAGATGCACCTATCAAAAATATATGGATGAACCCCTAAGTCTAATGCAGCACAGCACCACACAAGTCAAACAACACAACGAGAAGGCTAGCCAACCTGACAAACCTCTATCCCAAAACTTAAACCAAAACCCTGAGCAGGACCCCTAAACAAAACCCTAATCAAACCCCTGATCTACCCCTGAACAAAGCTCTATGCAAAACCCTAAGCAAAACCCTAATCAGATCTCTAAGCAAAACCCTAAGCAGAACCCTAATCAAATCTCTAAGCAGAGCCCTAACACAAGAGAAAACAAACCAGTCTTCAAGCCTCAAGACAAGCTTACCAAAGAAAGGGAGCTAAGCAGACAAACCCATAGTGCCTTCCTCAGGAAAGTACCAGGAGGTTACCACTCAGGAATCATATCCTATGCGGCTCAACAACTGTGAACGGTTTACATTCCTCCTCAGGAGAAACTAAACTCACATGAAGGCTCCGACATCATTGGATACTTGAGAAATCCTACCTGAACTAAGGGAACTAAGTGAACAGGCCCATAGTGCCTTCCTCGGGAAAGTACTAGGAGGCTTCCACTTAGGAATCATATCCCATGTGGCTCAACAACTGTGATCAGTTTACATTCCTCCTCAGGAGAAACTAAACTCACATGAAGGCTCCAACATCATTGGATACTTAAGAAATCCTAGATGAACTAAGGGAACTAAGTGAACAGACCCATAGTGCCTTCCTCAGGAAAGTACCAGGAGGCTTCCACTTAGGAATCATATTCCATGTGGCTCAACAACTGTGATCAGTTTACATTCCTCCCCAGGAGAAACTAAACTCACATGAAGGCTCCAACATCATTGGATACTTGAGAAAGAGGTGAGAAGAAAGAATGAAAGACATCCATAGTGCCTTCCTCAGGAAAGTACCATAAATTTCCCTCAAACTTCAGGATCTCAAACCTCACAAACAGAGAGCAAGCTCCTAGACTAGGACCTCTATCCATGCATCCTTGCAAGCTTCAACAAGACTTCATCCAGCCTCCATCCTCAAGAAGAAACCACAGGCCCTCAACCCAAAAGAAACTAACTCTGAAGTTCAACTACAGTTGAACTTCAAAGTCAGAAGCCTATCAAGACTTCTCCTATTCTCAGGCTCAAACAAAAATAACAGAACACCCTATAAAAATCTATCAAAAATCTAGGGGAAACTTACATGGCTCTATGATCCCAAGATCAAATCTCAAAGCCTAAGTCAACTTCTAAGGCTACTAAACAATCCCTAACATATGACTGGTCAAGGGTTAACCAGCAAGTTGTGAGGTCTCTATTCTCTAACCCTAAAACAATATCAATCAACCTCTAAAAAATCTATGAAAAATCTATGGGAAGCATGCATTAGTCTAGTATAACATACTAAAAAACTAGAGCAAAATCCAATACCAAATGAGAGAAATAAAATCAGCAAGGCAAGCACGTCACAAACCAATTATTCCATATCAATTAAAATGCAAAAATGCCAAATAAAAATAAAATGCATGATCAAATTAATGTTTTTGTACTATAAAATTCTACATTGAATCATGAGTCTACAGAAAAAAGAATGGAATTATTTGGACACTCCTACTATTTTTTAGGAATTAATTTCTAACATGGATGAAAACAAAGAAAAATAAGGAAAATAAAATAAAAAAAAGAAATAAAACAGGGGGGTGCATTAGCAACACGCATCAGTTACTTATCCACCGGGCCCATACACGGGGGGGTGCGTTTAGCAGCTAGGGCCTAAGCCCAATCCAATTCATTTTGTCTTCTCACACGAGGGGGAATAGCGAGCAAACGGGGGGTGAGCTTCAGTAATCAAACTTGGGCTTTGGACCCAACCCAAACCCTAATCCAAGCAAACAAACAACAAAACCAGACTTCTCCTCACAAGTCTGGCTACTGTTCATCACGCTAACCCTAGCTGCGCCGCTCCCCAACCTCTCTCCCCCTTCTCTCTCTGAGAAACCTCTTAAAACAAACTCAAACTCTCATGAATCTCAAACAAAACACCATTACCCCACTCAAATCCATTCAACCCTAATCTATACTCTAATCTAATCAAAACGAAACCAGAAAATCTCAGCAATCAGAAGGTAAAACGCAACCAAGATCGCATGAACACGTACCTGGCTACGGAATACGAACAGCTCGTGGAGTTTTTTGATGCTCAATGAAGAACCTGAGCGCGTAGATTCTGATGAGGATCCTGATGAATCTTGGAGCAACTTCTGGAAATTTGAAGAGGTGGAGATCTACGGCGGCGACGTTCGTATGATGAAGATTAACAAAGATCTTAAAACTGAAGGCAAGATGTTGACATTCTTGAGACGTTTTGAGTAGCTGACAACGAGATCAGAGAGATCTGAAGATTGTAGAAGAAAGACCTTGAATTGCTTGCAACTTTTGGTTGAAGATTCTTCGGAGAAGTATGAATTTCTTGGAGAAAACGGTAAACGAAGATGGAGATCTTGAGCGTTTGAAGGAATTCTGGAAGAAATCTCTCGAATGCTGATGAAGATACGCGGATTCCAGCGAAATTGCGTTTTCCGGCGAGGGATTAGATGAAGGTAGAGGAGACAATCGGAGTGGATCGGAGGGATTTCTGGTAAATTTCCAGATTCCGGCGAGATCACCAGCTTCCGGTGACCGGTGCGGTGGAGGGGAGCGGTCCGGTGGGCGTTTGCATGGCCGGCGACGAGGTGCTCCGGCGAGGATGAGGTGATGCCACGTGCGTTGGGAGGTGGCAAGGGGAGCTGTGCATGTGTTACACGTGGAGTGGTGTGGAGAGAGAGGGAGAGATAGTGGGGTGAGGTGTCAGAACGTGGGAGTTGGAGTGAGAATGGGGTGGGTCCTCCTGGTTTACACGCGTGGCACGCTTTATAGGGTGACAGGTGTCACTGCAAATGGGACAAAAAAAGCAAAAACGGACTAATGACTTGGGCCTCCAAAAAACCATAACTGGGCCCACGAAAAAACTGCAATAAACCCAAAAATAAATCTGAATGAAAATGATTAAGAAATTCTGAATTAAAATGATTAAACCTAATTAAAAATTAATCAAAGATTAAACCTAACTAACTCTAAAACAATTAACTAAATGAACTCAATTAACTCTAATTAAAAGATTAAATCCTAATTAAATCTAAAAGATTAAAATCTAGCTAAACTCTATTAAACCAAATTAATTTCTAAACTCTACTAATTTCTACTTCAAAAAATTATTAAAATCCTATTAAATCTCTAACAAAATTTATACTATTATTTAAAAGAAAATCTATTATTAATAATAGAAAAAAACTATATTCTTTCTATATTATTCTAAAAACATTTAAAAACTATTTAAAATCTATTATATTCTAAAAATGATTAAAAAACTATTAAATCTATTAAAAATTCTATAAAGCTCTAAAAATAATTTAAACTATTAAAAAATGTTAAAAATCTATTTAAATCCTAAAAAAATCTAAAAAGCTTATTTAAAAAATCCGCAAAAGGCTATTAAATCCTAAAAAATGCAGACAAAATGCAAATGACCAACATAAAAGATAGCGCGAGACCAGATCGAATCAAACAGTAAACCCTCGGGCATCAGAATATCCCAAAAACCACCATGCAATCTGAAAATACCGAGAAGCGCACAATTTCCCGAAAATAAAACCCTGATGATCTAGACTGGATCTGAAATATCTGGTAAATGAAAACCAAAGCTGTAACCCTGATATCCTCTGTCTGTGCACAAATGTCATGCATCTGATTTGCGAATACGAATTGAACCATGAACCAGATAGGAGAATCGGTTCGTCAAATTTTAGGGTGCAACAGCTGCCCCTATTCAAGCGACTTGGACCTAAAGGGTTGAAGTGCGCTCAGCCTTCAAACATTCAGAGGTACGAGACGGTTGAATACCAATAAAACCCGAAAATTTGCCAACCGCAGAAAATATACTGTAAAATTGCTTGGGGAATAAAATCCAGAACCGAGCCCAGCCGTTACGGCAACAAACTGATCAATCATCTGGTAAAGAACTCCTGATTTTAACGCCAGTTACCTGTGTGATACCCCATATAACAAACCCGAGGGTTGCAACAAAACACCTGATCCTCTCACATCGTCTACTGATTGACAGGAAGAGAAATATACTCACATCGTCTAAAGATAGACGGAAAGACACCCATCCTGGAAGAAACATTCAATACTCACATCGTCTAAAGATAGACGGAAAGACACCCTGCTTCAAGGAAAACTTCAATACTCACATCGTCTAATGATAGACGGGAAGACACCCATCCCGAAGGAAAAATTCAATACTCACATCGTCTAATGATAGACGGAAAGACACCCTTAATCCGTACTCACATCGTCTAAGGATAGACGGGAAGACACCCTGAATCCCGAACGAAAAATATTCAATACTCACATCGTCTAATGATAGACGGGAAGACACCCATAATCCCGAAGGAAAAAATTCAATACTCACATCGTCTAAGGATAGACGGGAAGACACCCTTAATCCATACTCACATCGTCTAAGGATAGACGGGAAAACACCCATAATCCATACTCACATCGTCTAAGGATAGACGGAAAGACACCCAAAATCCATACTCACATCGTCTAAGGATAGACGGAAAGACACCCAAAATCCATACTCACATCGTCTAAGGATAGACGGAAAGACACCCAAATCCGAAGAAAACTTCAATACTCACATCGTCTAAGGATAGACGGAAAGACACCCAAAATCCAATACTCACATCGTCTAAGGATAGACGGAAAGACACCCAAAATCCATACTCACATCGTCTAAAGATAGACGGGAAGACACCCAAATCTATACTCACATCGTCTAAGGATAGACGGAAAGACACCCTTAATCCATACTCACATCGTCTAATGATAGACGGGAAGACACCCAAATCTATACTCACATCGTCTAAGGATAGACGGAAAGACACCCTTAATCCATACTCACATCGTCTAATGATATACGGGAAGACACCCATAATCCATACTCACATCGTCTAAGGATAGACGGAAAGACACCCAAATCGAAGGAAAAAAACAATACTCACATCGTCTAATGATAGACGGGAAGACACCCATAATCTGAAGGAAACTTCAATACTCACATCGTCTAAAGATAGACGGAAAGACACCCAAATCGAAGGAAAAAAACAATACTCACATCGTCTAATGATAGACGGGAAGACACCCATACGCACTTCAACACCACCCGTCAAATTTCAGAATCCTTTCGTCTACGGGACTTGATGGAAAGATCAATATCCTTAAAGGGGCCACATCATCAGTAAGGACCGACGGGAAGAAAAACCACCTTCAAAAAGCCATGTCGTCAATAAGAATTGACAATCAGAAAAACCGAACATTCTTCAAAGAGCCTCGACGTCAATAAGAATCGACAGTCAGAAAATCCCTCTTGAAATGTCATCTCATCCAATAAACAGAAAGAAAACCAATATCCGAAAGATCGCTTTGGAAACCCCTCGACATCCAAAGATAGCCGGAGAAGACTCGCTGGGGAAACACACCATCCGCATGATCTGACAATAAGAGACCCGCTGAAAAATCACCTGAAACTTCAACTCGTCTACTGATAGACGGAAAGAAAGCCACTTAGAGAAACCCCATCTTGAAACCCCACTAGAAAAATCACTCGAAACTTCACATCGTCTACTGATAGACGGGAAGAACAGCCACTTAGAGAAACTCCGTCTTGAAACCCCACTGGAAAATCACCCGAAACTTCACATCGTCTACTGCTAGACGGAAAGAAAACCTCTTAGAGAAACCCCATCTTGAAACCCCACTGGAAAAAAAAACACCGAAACTTCACATCGTCTACTGCTAGACGGAAAGAAACCCTCTTAGAGAAACCCCATCTTGAAACCCCACTGGAAAAAAATTAACCGAAACTTCACATCGTCTACTGCTAGACGGAAAGAAAACCACTATATTCGAACTCAAGACGTCTAATGGTAGACAGAGAAATCCACTTATTGGAGGAACACATCGTCAATATGAATTGACGGGAAGAAAAGCCTGTCGATACCAGATGACCGATTGATCAAAGCATAACTATTGTATGGTCTGAAATACAAATAAACCGCTGAATTTCCTGAACACTGTTGCTGGATTAATGCCCCCGGAACTGATCACAGAGTAGTTCACGCGCCATATGAGGCTGACGGAAAACCTGGCTTATGCTTCGTATGCATATGCATGTGTTTGAATCTTTCTATGGCGTAATGCTCCATTCAGGATGGAAATGCTACACATTTTGAAAATGAAATGCAAGTGTGATGCAAATATGATGATATGCAACATGCTAATGCAGGCTCGAGCTGCTGGAGAAAGTCGGGTACAGAAAACCACTTCAGCAAAATAAATGCTGAAGACGAAGCCGACTCCGCTGAGGATAAACCGGATATCACAGAATTATTCCAGCAAAATAAATGCTGGAAGAGTGAAATCAACTCCGCTGGGGAAATTGGGAATTTAACCGAGCACCTCGACGAAGTAAAACCCTGCTGGGGAATATAACTCTGCTGGGGAATGGCAAATGTACCAGGTATGATTGGACTCCTCTGGGGATAGCTTACCCGTGCCAATGATAAACTGGACTTTGCTGGAGAAAATGGACGGAGTCTTCCTGCGTACTGATGAAGATTGGATTTGGAAACTGATGCGCCAACACGGATGGGCCTCACAGTGACAGCCAACCTGGACTTGGGCTTTTAGGCTATCTGTGATGGGTCAGGTACAACTAACGCTGGAAAACATTCCGTCCAAATACACAACTTTCTAGTTGAAGAGTCAAGGGAGAGTAACATGACTTCCCGACATTCGTCCCGCACTCGAAAATTGGCTGAATCTGCTCGAATAACTCTGAATAACCCTGATGATACGGAGCAGAACAATCCCTTCGCTTCTGATATGCCCCAGCCTGCGGGACCTCTGTGGGGATAGTCCTCGAGAGGAAATCTGCAAATCTGTTCCCTGATGGTCTGATATGAAATGCCCCAGCATTCTGAACTTCGGAGAAATACTTCACATCAAATGCTTCTCGAATAAAGAATAACTTCTGCGCTATTAAAATGGCCTGCCCATGACTGAGATGACTTTGCCCCTGATTATCTGATTCAGAGTAGTGCCCCTGACTACGACATACTTACCGAATCTCAACCTGATTTCCCCAGGATAACTGACTTCGAAAGGCTGACCTGACTGGGGATCACGATAATAGCTTGCCCCTACTCTCGGAACATTCGGGTGTTCTGTATTCTATCCTAACCATACTTTCCGTTGTAGAAAACTCTCCTGCTGTCAAGCACTTACTTGCGAGTAAAACAAGTTGTTCTGCGTAAAAGACATATTAATGCAACACATATGACAGTCTTGACATCCAATCTGTTCACTGGGAAAAGGAAAAAACAGTTTATGGCATAGGATGCACAAAACATTTATCAAGAATACCGACATGGTAAGAGGAACCCTTTCAGGAGTCAGAATCGACGCGACCTTTACCGAAGTATGCTTTCGAAATAACCTGCTTCAATTAGGACTTTTGAAGGTTGTAACGTGGTCAGGTTCACGGTCTTGAAGGAAAGGATAAAGGCTCAAAGTTTATTTTAACCCACCCATTCTCCTTGACGTTCTCCCATCCTACGTTCAGCTAATTTGACCTTAGCGCTCGCCTCTCAGAGGCTGAAAGATAGGAGTGATAGTTCGAGAAACCATGAGTTTTGGGAGTAACAGCCACTCACTCTTCGTCTTTGACACTTAGGGTCACACGACTCGTATTTCATTTGAGGATTTTTTCTTTTGTCATCCTTTCATCTTTTTCTTATCCCTAACTTTTGCCTGGACTGACTCTTTTTGAGTTTCTTTTGATTCTTTAAGTCCAGCGGGATGCCCTCATTTTTGCCTAAGTCCTTTGCTTTGAAGTTTTGACTTAGCGGGCTTCTGATTCTCTTTTGCCTTTTTCTTTTTCGAACAAGTCGTGTGACACCGGTTGCCTGACTCATTGGGGAATGGTGTGACTGTCTCACTCTCGATTTAACCATTATGGTTTTTTAGGCACGACCTCTAGAGGTGTGATTGATCCTCGAACGGACACTCCTTTTGCAGCTTGAACGCTCGGCCAAATTAGCTAACACCTACCCTGCCCTAGGTTAAAGATGGAGGGTTTTTTGTTTTCAGAAAGAACTCCTACTACTAGGCTCAAAGGGGTTGACAAGGGATTCTCTTCCTTATATCACCAGTGTTTAGGGATTTGAAACAATGCATGTACATCATCAGCAGGTTTTATTTCAAAGGCATACAATATCAGAAGTTGTATGTCGTTCATTTTCGTCATCCTCCCCAGATTCTTCTTAACCAAGCGTTGTACATTTGTAAAAACAATTAGTGAACACGAATGGATTTAATCAAAACATGCATATTTATTTCATTATCATCGATTGAATGAGAACAACAAGTTTTACAAACAAGATTGCATTTTAAACAGGAAAGGAACTACAAGCGTAAAGAAATGACAAGATAAAACACAGAAAAATGCCAGCTTCCGAGAACCGGGCTTTCACATCTGTCCTGCTGCTGAACCAACCATCTTCACAATCAGTTATTAGAGGCAACCCGCTGTTGTCCTGATCTGCTTTCAGCGACCCAACCAAATTATAGAGCCCTTCCTCCTCATTCAGATGATTTTGGGCCCTTCCTGCCCGAAGTTGATTGTTGCACTATCAAGTAGGTCCTGCACTTTGTGCTTAAAGGCCAGACAATCTTCAATGTTGTGCCCCGGTGCTCCTGAATGGAAATCACAGCGCTCCATGATATTATACCCTACTGGAGGCGTACCTGTTAGCGGGGCTAACTTCCTCTTCTCAACCAACTGCAATCGTAGCAACACCTGAAGAAGTTCGGCATATGGCATCGGAGGCACACTAAATACCCTCAACGGCCTCTGATTTTGAGCTTTTCGCTGATTGGGATGCTGCTGCTTGTGCCATTGTTGAGATCGTTGTTGTCGTCGCTGGTATCGGGTTGGCTGTTGCTCCTCCTTCGTAGCAAATACAACATCGGTTTCTTGACTTTCACCGTACTGATTAAGGCACTCCTTATGCTTAGCCATTTTCTTTCTCAGATCTGCCCAGGAATAGGTAACAGTTGTGGGCATGGAGATTCTGACACCATGGAGTCCAGGATACGCTTCTGGCCTACTACAGCTTTAGAAACATCCATCATCTTAGCATCAACTGGGATAGGAGAAATACGTAGAGCTACACCGCTTGGCGAGAATTCAATATCTTTCGAGTCAATCAGGTCTTGAACATTGTGCTTAAAAGCATGACAACCCTCGATGTCGTGTCCTGGTGCCCCAGAATGAAACTCACATTGCTTACTAGCATCGTACCCATAAGGAAGCGCTCCTGTGGGTGGGCCCAACGTTCTCTTTTCAACCATCTTGAACCTCGATAAAGTCTGAAAGAGCTCAGCATACGTTGAAGGTGGCACCTCAAATACCCTCTTTGGCTTTCCCTCCTGAATCCTCTGTTGAGCCGGACGTACCCTCTGTTGCTGCTCAGGTTCCACAGGCACAGGTGGCACAAGCTTCTTCACCGCGGCTTCAAATAGCTGATCATCCGCTTTCCTAAGCACATTCTTGACTACTTCCATGATCAAGCTCATCTGGGTCTTCAGCTGACTATTTTCCTCTTTGAGGATCTTCTGCTCCAGACGCAACTCTTGCATATCTCTCATCATCTGCCCCAGATGGCTTCGGACTTCAATCAATTCAACCTGATTCTGTTCCATATCTCTGAAGGAATTCCTACAATAAACTGGATGATGAGGAAATAAGACCCACGGTTCTGATGTACCTGTTAAATGATAATGCAACGCAGAAAGCAAACACATATTCATAACAAGACAAAGAGAAACTCAAGCTATAAGCACCCCGACGAACACCTCCCACACATGTATAACCAACAAAGCAGCATGTAAGCACAAATGAGTACGAATACAATGACCCCAGCCAACAATCCTGGTGGTGGTCAGCAAACACTAGTGCACAAAAGCTAAATGGGTCAGCAGAGAAAATAGATGCGACACCCGGCATCGAAACCTCTAGAAACTTCTCCCATATTCGACTGAACTCTCCGTTTGACATTCTTCAGAACACACACTTCCCGCGGAGTCTTCCATGACATTAACTGACGAACCCGCACAACTGGATGACGGAGAATCGTTAATCTGAACAAAACCCTGAGGCGCGAGGAAAATCCGGTTAGAGTCTAACAGATCCTGAACCTGGCTTCTGAGCACCTTACAATCATTCGTTGAATGCCCCTGTGCCCTAACATGGTACTCACAGCGAGCGCTGGCATCAAAACCTGGAGGATACGGTGGAATCACTGGATTAGTCTCTTTCGGTACAATCAATCCACTTCTGACCAGATCTGGCAATAACTGGCTGTACGACACCGGTAGCTGAGTAAACTGCCTTTCAGGTTTCCTTGGTCTTTGTTGGGCGTGTTGACGCGATCGACGACAGGATGACCGTTGACTTGAAGTGTCTGAAAACCGATCCTGAGATGCTACAGATTCGGAGACGACGTCATTTCCTTCCTCCCACTCTTCTTGAGAACTGACAACTGACTCATTCTTATCAACTGGGATATAAAGAGCATCTCGAAGCTTTCCACTCTTGAGTCCTCTCTCAACAAGCTCCCCCATTCTCATCAGGCCCACAAAGCTTGTACAACCGAACAATTTGTCATAATAATGGCCCTTCAGAGTTCCCAAGAAGAGGTCAACCATTTCTCTTTCCTGAAGCGGTGGTTGAACACTAGCGGCCAATTCTTTCCATCTTTGCACATATCCTCTGAATGATTCATTCTTCGCCCGAGATAATTCTTGCAGATGTACGAGACTAGGAGCCAAATCCAGGTTGTAATTGTACTGCTTCATGAAAGCTCTGGCTAAATCCACCCATGATCGAATCTGATTACTCTCTAACTGCACATACCACCTCAGAGATGCCCCAGTCAGACTATACTGAAAGCAATGGATCATCAGCTTGTCATTTCGCACAAACGAAGTCATTCTTCGACAGAACATCATCAAATGCAGCTTCGGACAGCTATCTCCCGTGTACTTTTCGAACTTCGGCACTTTGAACTGATAAGGCAACACCAGGTCAGGGACCAAACACATGTCTGCAGCATTCAGGTTAACAGCATCTTTGACCTCCAAAGCTTTAACTCTTTCTTCCAATGCTCGGAACCTTCTAGCACCTTCAAGAGCTCTTGAGTTTACAGTCATGGCTACCGGGATATCTCTGCGTGGATTCCTCTCAGGGAAAATAGCACCTTGATTGTTAACAGGAGGAGGACGTTCATTTCGGGCAACAAACTGCTCATGTCGATCTCGGCTCCCAACAGTAGGCTGTACCACTTGGTCTGCAGTAACGTTGTTCGCTTGCGGGAAGTCTTCCATAGAATCATAGCGAGGATGGGACGCCATAGTAAACCCTGTCAAGGTGTCAGGAGACTGGAAATTGCCTTCAGACATAGCTACCAATTACCTGTAACTGACTACACTGCTTGATTCTGCTCAAATCTGCTTCAGCCCCTTGGTCGTCTTCAACACTCCACTCTTGCCTCGAACAATCCCTCGAGAATCACCCTCTAGATGAAAACAAAGGCTGGATAAGTGCGCTGGCCAGCTAGAGAAATGCTATGCAATATAATTTATGCAGACAGAAATACAAAAAAATGCTAACGTGCATGTGTGCATTGGGGATATTTCCCCTCCAATTCCAGTGTCAAGGTAGCAAGACAAGATAAACCATAAAGACAATATTTAGAAAAACCCTCATATATTTATTGGAATGACAGTCTTGTCAAGACGTTACACAACTATGTTCCATACAACTGAGGTGATAAAGGAGGATCCCGACCAACATGCCTGGTGGTGATCTCAACACAACAGAATACAAGAGAGAAATCAAGTGCGGGTACGGTCGCGAAAATCCTCAACCAGCTTCTTCGTCTCTGGGTGATCCGGTCGATACATCAAGCCTTCTATCAACTGATCCCTTTTCCTGACCGTTCCATGGATATCTTTGACAAAATCTTCCCAAGCCTTATCCTGGGCACCATCCTCAGGTTTGGGCCTCTTGATGTCTGCTCTGCGCTGACAATCTTCCAGATGCTCCATGGCATCAATCAGTTTGCGTTCGGCCTCGTATCGACGACATGCTTCTTCTTCAAGCTCTTCGCTCTTCACCTTAACCTGTTCTCCCAACTGAGCAACCTGTATCTTTAGCTCTTCTTCCCGTTCTTTGCGTTTGGCCATAGTGAGATCCCAGTGCTCTCTGAACTTAGCTAACTTCGTGTAGGCACTTTCCAGCTCTTGTTTCTTAGTAGCCAATACACTGCTAACTGAGTCTACATCTAACTCCAGACGCTTCTTGGTTTCAGTCAACTCCAATAAAGTAGTCTTCAGATGTTTCAAAGTTTCGGCCTGTTGCTTGGAAAAATATCCTGTTTCAATCTTTTCATGACGAAGCTGGGCATTCTCTTTCTCTAAAGCTCCTTTAGCCTTTGCTAACTCTTCTTTCTCCGCCATCAGCTGCTTGTATACCTGTATGTCTATAGTGGTGGGCTCCTCCACTGGAGAAGGATACAATGGCTGAACTGCAGGATAAGGCATAAGGAAGTTCGTAGCTCGTTCACGAATCCATTCCACATACGGGCCAAGAACTCGAGTACCCCCTCTACTACCTGAAGGCTTCCCTTTCTTATGCAGGTTCTTCCATGCTTTCTCAAGCTTGATCAACATCTCTTCCTCTATTGCCCCAGTGAGATACAAAGATTCCTGTATCTCTTCGGGCTTCGGCGCTTCCTGAGGTGCATACCCAAACTGCCTGATTATTAAGGAAGGGTTGTAATTGACACACCCTTTCCTTCCTATCAAAGGAACATTAGGGAATCCTTCGCATCTGTATATGACCTCGACTCCGAACACCTCCTCATTAACCCACACCACATTCTTAGAAGTCAACCCCATTAAGCGCTCAGGCCATCCTAAAGACTCAATAGAAGTGACAAAAGGCCCTGACTTCGGCATATGACTAGTGAACCACCTGCACAGTAGAGGTACACAGCAAGAGACATTCCTTCCTCGTCGCTTTTCATTTTGGTAGTGAGTGGAATGGTGGATATCTCCCAGCAAGGTAGGAACTGGGTTCTTTGCAGCCAGAATATAGAAAGCATCTGCGTCAACAAAATCAGGAATGTTTGGGAACAATACAATGCCATAAACACACACAGCAAGGATGGCGTCAAAAACAACCCAGCCACCCTTCTTAGCATACTCCCGAGCCTTCTCCACCAAAACATCCAACGGAAATCCCCACACATCTCCTCTTCTGGTCATTTTCCCTGTCAGCTCAGACTCTCCTAAGTGCAGAATATCAGAAAGCTCAGCCAAATTAGGCTTAGCGTCCGTGTGATAGAAAGGCATCTGCTCGCGAATCGGTATATCCAAGAGTGCAGAATACTCCTCCAGGGTAGGAGCCAAGACAAAATCGGGAAATACGAAACACCTGAGCTCCGCATCATAAAACTGCAATAGGGTATAAATGCCGTTGATCTCATAAGCCGAGGGCTGGTAAACATAAGTCAGGATCCTCCCATATGTCTTCCTGAAATCTCCCATCACTTTCTTCTTAGCAATAGTAATTAACTCTGACAACAGACTGATATCTGGAGACGGGAATTCGTAGGGTAACACTCTCTTCATGGCTTCCATGTCTTTCTAGGGAACAAACACCAGAACTGGGAGGGAAAATATGTACCTGCAATACACACACGTTAGTTGGATGCAAATGGTAATGCAATAATGCAATATGATAAATGATGCAATCAGTGAACACAGGGGCCATGCTGTAGCCTGAAGAGGAACATCTCTGTGATATCAAGAACAGAAAACCGCCACGGTCACCAGAACTTCCTGACACTAACTATCATCTGATACTCCAAATACCACCCCTGGTAAGAAATCCATCTGAACCTCTGTATCTGACGAGAAAACCATCTGATAATAGTATCAACCTCAAACAAGAAACCCCTCTGATCCAAACAACACACCTGGAGATGAATCAAGAACATCGTCTGATAAATACTGAATCATGGTTTCTGAAGGCCAGTTTTCCTGCAATAACCCAATCCCCCTCACAGGTATGGACCTAATCCACGGACAAAGGTACGGCATCCTATGCGGTCATCAGCGTCACAGACTTTCATGAGTGACGATACGATTCCCAGAAGAAGTGGCATCATCAAGTCATGAAGAGGCCTCACTTAGCTGACTTCCAAATGATCGTTCCCCAGAGTCGACAATCCTCACGTCTGGACTCCCCTCAGATCCTCAGGACCGGAAAGAAGCACCTCTGCGAGAACCTCGTCTGAGCGCAGATTTCGTAGGGGACTGTGCCTGCTCAGCAGACAGGTCCGTCTACTACTCTCCGCAACTATGTCTAGGTGCATACTCAAGCCCAGGTCCAGCTTCTCACTCATAGTAACCTCCCTCTCCCACAGCAATAATCATAATAATATAGTGCTGAAAGTAAATGCGGAAAGGTAAAGGTGCGGGAAAGTAAAGTGCGGAAAGGTAAAACACATATGCACAACACCCAACAGATAAACACCCAAGCGCTAGGATTGACTTGCGTAGGGGATGGGAAACGGTCCCAGCATAAGGGATGGGAAAAGTCCCTAGATGCTATAAAGTCCCCAGCAGAGTCGCCAGCTGTCGCTACTGCGAAAATCGGCGCCGGCATGACAGAAGAGTCGCCACCGTGCGTTATTTATCCCAAAGGAGGGAAAGGAAACGCTCGAAGTAAACCTAACGCAAAGACGGGAAAAGGTATGGTCGACGCAACCAAAACCTGGATTCGGGAGTCGGTTACGCAAGGGGAAGGTATTAGCACCCCTCACGTCCATCGTACTCGATGGGATCCACGCTTGGTGTTTATAAGGAAAAGGGTGTGTTTATCTATCTACGCTAATGGTCAGTCTGAAAAGAAGAGAAAAGGACAGGACTCGACAGAACATACGCTGTTCTGGGCCTACGTACTCCCTCGTGCAATGGGAAAGTCAGAGTCAACATAGTTCGACTACCTACGTCTAGACGGGGGGAGGTTGCTAGCCAGGACATCGCATCCTGTGCCTACGTACTTCCACACGGCATGGAAGATCAGAGCAAACGTAGTTCGACCAACTACGACTAATATGGGTGTTCTCACACAGCAGTGAGAAATTAAACTGGTTTCAGAGGTTCGGGAACCTACAACTACGGTCTGGTCTCAAATGCACTCGGGCAAGAGAAAAGGGATAACAATCAGTCGTCAGCGGGAAAGTCTCGATCGCACAGCCGCGAGAGAACAAAAGGTTAGTTGTTAGTGTGCTCGCTAGGATATCGCATCCTATGCCTACATATTCTCGTCCGGTACGAGAAATCAGAGCAGCTGTAGTTTGGCTAACTACGACACAAGCTATTCAAGTGTTTTTCTATTGAAAGGAAAGAGACACCCTAAAACTATGGCTGAAAAAAAAGGAATCTACCTAATGTTATCATGCCTGGTTGACCATCCTAATGTCTATCATAACTCCCCGCAGCAGGGAAGTTAGAGCTCCTAAGGGATCATGGCAACAGGACTAAACAACAAACAGGAATCAACTGCAAAGTAAAGAAATACTGGAAATATGCATGAATGCAACAACCAAACAAATGAGGCGCAAAGGCCGCAAACCACAGAGGTAAGGGAGCTCAGCTCTACCAAATACCAACAAGCAAAGCCACTCAATAACAAACAAGCAGAAGGAGGACCACCTCAACTTCTCATGCACACAAAACCTACTTCTAAGATGCACCTATCAAAAATATCTAGATGAACCCCTAAGTCTAATGCAGCACAGCACCACACAAGTCAAACAACACAACGAGAAGGCTAGCCAACCTAACAAACCTCTATCCCAAAACTTAAACCAAAACCCTGAGCAGGACCCCTAAACAAAACCCTAATCAAACCCCTGATCTACCCCTGAACAAAGCTCTATGCAAAACCCTAAGCAAAACCCTAATCAGATCTCTAAGCAAAACCCTAAGCAGAACCCTAATCAAATCTTTAAGCAGAGCCCTAACACAAGAGAAAACAAACCAGTCTTCAAGCATCAAGACAAGCTTACCAAAGAAAGGGAGCTAAGCAGACAAACCCATAGTGCCTTCCTCAGGAAAGTACCAGGAGGTTACCACTCAGGAATCATATCCTATGCGGCTCAACAACTATGAACGGTTTACATTCCTCCTCAGGAGAAACTAAACTCACATGAAGGCTCCGACATCATTGGATACTTGAGAAATCCTACCTGAACTAAGGGAACTAAGTGAACAGGCCCATAGTGCCTTCCTCGGGAAAGTACTAGGAGGCTTCCACTTAGGAATCATATCCCATGTGGCTCAACAACTGTGATCAGTTTACATTCCTCCTCAGGAGAAACTAAACTCACATGAAGGCTCCAACATCATTGGATACTTAAGAAATCCTAGATGAACTAATGGAACTAAGTGAACAGACCCATAGTGCCTTCCTCAGGAAAGTACCAGGAGGCTTCCACTTAGGAATCATATCCCATGTGGCTCAACAACTGTGATCAGTTTACATTCCTCCCCAGGAGAAACTAAATTCACATGAAGGCTCCAACATCATTGGATACTTGAGAAAGAGGTGAGAAGAAAGAATGAAAGACATCCATAGTGCCTTCCTCAGGAAAGTACCATAAATTTCCCTCAAACTTCAGGATCTCAAACCTCACAAACAGAGAGCAAGCTCCTAGACTAGGACCTCTATCCATGCATCCTTGCAAGCTTCAACAAGACTTCATCTAGCCTCCATCCTCAAGAAGAAACCACAGGCCCTCAACCCAAAAGAAACTAACTCTGAAGTTCAACTACAGTTGAACTTCAAAGTCAGAAGCCTATCAAGACTTCTCCTATTCTCAGGCTGAAACAAAAATAACAGAACACCCTATAAAAATCTATCAAAAATCTAGGGGAAACCTACATGGCTCTATGATCCCAAGATCAAATCTCAAAGCCTAAGTCAACTTCTAAGGCTACTAAACAATCCCTAACATATGACTGGTCAAGGGTTAACCAGCAAGTTGTGAGGTCTCTATTCTCTAACCCTAAAACAATATCAATCAACCTCTAAAAAATCTATGAAAAATCTATGGGGAGCATGCATTAGTCTAGTATAACATAATAAAAAACTAGAGAAAACTTCAATACCAAATGAGAGAAATAAAATCAGCAAGGCAAGCACGTCACAAACCAATTATTCCATATCAATTAAAATGCAAAAATGCAAAATAAAAATAAAATGCATGATCAAATTAATGTTTTTGTACTATAAAATTCTACATTGAATCATGAGTCTACAGAAAAAAGAATGGAATTATTTGGACACTCCTACTATTTTTTAGGAATTAATTTCTAACATGGATGAAAACAAAGAAAAATAAGGAAAATAAAATAAAAAAAAGAAATAAAACAGGGGGGGTGCATTAGCAACACGCATCAGTTACTTATCCACCGGGCCCATACACGGGGGGGTGCGTTTAGCAGCTAGGGCCTAAGCCCAATCCAATTCATTCTGTCTTCTCACACGAGGGGGAATAGCGAGCAAATGGGGGGTGAGCTTCAGTAATCAAACTTGGGCTTTGGACCCAACCCAAACCCTAATCCAAGCAAACAAACAACAAAACCAGACTTCTCCTCACAAGTCTGGCTACTGTTCATCACGCTAACCCTAGCTGCGCCGCTCCCCAACCTCTGTCCCCCTTCTCTCTCTGAGAAACCTCTCAAAACAAACTCAAACTCTCACGAATCTCAAACAAAACACCATTACCCCACTCAAATCCATTCAACCCTAATCTATACTCTAATCTAATCAAAACGAAACCAGAAAATCTCAGCAATCAGAAGGTAAAACGCAACCAAGATCGCATGAACACGTACCTGGCTACGGAATACGAACATCTCGTGGAGTTTTTTGATGCTCAATGAAGAACCTGAGCGCGTAGATTCTGATGAGGATCCTGATGAATCTTGGAGCAACTTCTGGAAATTTGAAGAGGTGGAGATCTACGGCGGCGACGTTCGTATGATGAAGATTAACAAAGATCTTAAAACTGAAGGCAAGATGTTGACATTCTTGAGACGTTTTGAGTAGCTGACAACGAGATTAGAGAGATCTGAAGATTGTAGAAGAAAGACCTTGAATTGCTTGCAACTTTTGGTTGAAGATTCTTCGGAGAAGTATGAATTTCTTGGATAAAACGGTAAACAAAGATGGATATCTTGAGCGTTTGAAGGAATTCTGGAAAAAATCTATCGAATGCTGATGAAGATACGCGGATTCCGGCGAAATTGCGTTTTCCGGCGAGGGATTAGATGAAGGTAGAGGAGACAATCGGAGTGGATCGGAGGGATTTCTGGTAAATTTCCAGATTCCGGCGAGATCACCAGCTTTCGGTGACCGGTGCGGTGGAGGGGAGCGGTCCGGTGGGCGTTTGCATGGCCGGAGACGAGGTGCTCCGGCGAGGATGAGGTGATGCCACGTGCGTTGGGAGGTGGCAAGGGGAGCTGTGCATGTGTTACACGTTGAGTGGCGTGGAGAGAGAGGGAGAGATAGTGGGGTGAGGTGTCAGAACGTGGGAGTTGGAGTGAGAATGGGGTGGGTCCTCCTGGTTTACACGCGTGGCACGCTTTATAGGGTGACAGGTGTCACTGCAAATGGGACAAAAAAAGCAAAAACGGACTAATGACTTGGGCCTCCAAAAAACCATAACTGGGCCCACGAAAAAACTGCAATAAACCCAAAAATAAATCTGAATGAAAATGATTAAGAAATTCTGAATTAAAATGATTAAACCTAATTAAAAATTAATCAAAGATTAAACCTAACTAACTCTAAAACAATTAACTAAATGAACTCAATTAACTCTAATTAAAAGATTAAATCCTAATTAAATCTAAAAGATTAAAATCTAGCTAAACTCTATTAAACCAAATTAATTTCTAAACTTTACTAATTTCTACTTAAAAAAATTATTAAAATCCTATTAAATCTCTAACAAAATTTATACTATTATTTAAAAGAAAATCTATTATTAATAAAAGAAAAAAACTATATTCTTTCTATATTATTCTAAAAACATTTAAAAACTATTTAAAATCTATTATATTCTAAAAATGATTTAAAAACTATTAAATCTATTAAAAATTCTATAAAGCTCTAAAAAAAATTTTAAACTATTAAAAAATGTTAAAAATCTATTTAAATCCTAAAAAAATCTAAAAAGCCTATTTAAAAATTCCGCAAAAGGCTATTAAACCCTAAAAAATGCAGACAAAATGCAAATGACCAACATAAAAGATAGCGCGAGACCAGATCGAATCAAACAGTAAACCCCCGGGCATCAGAATATCCCAAAAACCACCATGCAATCTGAAAATACCGAGAAGCGCACAATTTCCCGAAAATAAAACCCTGATGATCTAGACTGGATCTGAAATATCTGGTAAATGAAAACCAAAGCTGTAACCCTGATATCCTCTGTCTGTGCACAAATGTCATGCATCTGATTTGCGAATACGAATTGAACCATGAACCAGATAGGAGAATCGGTTGGTCAAATTTTAGGGTGTAACACTTACCAGATGTGGAATTGTCCTCCCCGAGAGAGTATCACCAGGAATGTCGTCTGAAGAGTATCCTCATGGAAGTTGTCCATAGGATATCCCCAGCAGGTCAAAATCAATATCCCCGACAGAGGACGCCTCCCTAGAGGATGGTTATTCTTTTCCCCGCAGACCGTCATTCTTTCGTCAGGATGGTTATCCCCAGCAGAGTTTGTAGATTCGAGTTTGTAGCCTGTATCCCGACAGTGTAGTTCTTCCCCAGAAGGGTCGTATCTTTCCCCAACAGGGTTTGAGTTTTCTTCCCAAATGTCTGATCTCTCCCCAGTTGAGTTGGTTGTTGTTTCCGGCATTTATTTTGCCGGAATACTTTGTGATACCCGTTCATCCCCAGCGGAGTGGGTTTTGTTCTTAGCCATTTCATACCAGAGTGTTGCTCAGCAGTTTGAGCCTGCATTAGCATTTGCATATATCATCATATCCACATCTACCCAAACGCGTAGCATTTCCATGCCGTATGGAGCATTACGCCATTGTCAAACATACGCATTTTGAAACATGAGCCAGGTTGGTTAACCTTTTGTTTTCAAGTGTTGTTTTCCCTGCAGGTGGAGGGAGCTCTTGCTCAGGTTAATTACCAGATAAGCAAAAGATAAGCAAAAGATTTCAAGTGTTGGTTAACCTTTTGTTTTCAAGTGTTGTTTTCCCCACAGAGTGGCTTGGATTAGTGTCTCTTACCCCTCCAGCGGAGTATTTCTTCAAAATTGTTGTTATGACAGTATCAAAAGATTTCGTGAATCATTTGGAAGTTTCCACCTATGTCGAAGTAGGTGTATGGCAGTTTGGATTCAGAAAATCCCCAGTAGAGTCCTTCTCAGATTTGCTACCATGTCCGCGCCAAGAGTTTGAAGACTGGACCAGTATTTTTGTTACCCATTTGATTGATGAAGTTTGCTACTGCAAAGATAGGCAGAGAAGCTGTATTCGGAGTATGTCCTGTAGTGATGACAGAGTATTTCCCATAGTGATGGCGGAGTTATTTTCCTGTAGTGATGACAGAGTATGTCCCGTAGTGATGGCGGAGTTATTTTCCTGTAGTGATGACAGAGTATGTCTCGTAGTGATGGCGGAGTTATTTTCCTGTAGTGATGACAGAGTATGTCCTATAGTGATGACAAAGTATTTCCCGTAGTGATGGCAGAGTTATTTTCCTGTAGTAATGACAGAGCATGTCCCGTAGTGATGGCGGAGTTATTTTCTAGTAGTGATGACAGAGTATGTCCCGTAGTGATGGCAGAGCTATTTCCCGTAGTGGTGACGGAGTTAGTTTCCTATATTTGGCAGAGCTATTTCCCGTAGTGGTGACGGAGTTAGTTCCTGTGTGTTGGCAGAGTTATTTCTTTATTTGGTGATAAAACCTTTTCCTCAGTGGAAGTCGCCAAAGTTACTCCCTGTGTTGTTGGCAGAGTTATTTCCCCAGTAAAAGCGTCAGAAAAGGTCGTTACCTGTAATGGATAGAGATCGCGCCTGTACTGACAGAGATTGGTACCTGTGATTGACAGTGATTTGCACCTATAGTGATGGTGATTGCTACTCGTGTGGACGGAGTTATTATCTGTAATCGATGGATTATTCCCAGTGGAGTTGTTACCTGTGACTGATAGGGATCGTTATTCCAATTAAAGACGGAATTGTACCCATGTGGATGGAGTCCTTTCTCGTGTTGACAAAGTTTAGTCCCGTTGTGGACGGAATTGTTTCTCGTAAAATTAATTTGATGCCTGTGGCGTCACACAGGGAGTTAATGCTGAAATCAAAAGTTTTATTAGATGATTGATCAGTTGTTGCCGTAATAATTGGGTTCAGCACAACGGATGTTGTTCACCAAGCAGTTTTTGCAGTTCGTGTCTACAGTTGGCAAATTTCCGGGTTTCTTGGTATTCAACCGTCTTTTACCACGATTGTTTGAAGGCCGTTCGCTCTTCACCCAGTCGGGTCCAAGCCGTTTGAATAGGGGCAGCTGTTGCACCCCAAAATTTGCTCAACATTTTTTACCTGGTTTATGTTTCATTGTATTATCATTTGCATAGTTCTATCATTTGCATATCATGGCATATAATTCATCTAACAGGGGATCAAGTGTGATTATTATCAAGAGAAGCCTAGCAAGAAATCTTATCCAATCTTGAGAGGTCATCCAAGTCATCAGAAGGTTGTGGAAGGTCTTGATTATCTGAAGACCATCAATGGGATGTGAAGCATTAGGTGTGAATATAAGATGTATATAGAGCTCATGGAGTGTTTAGAGGGCCATGTTGGAGTTCAATCAAGTCATCAATTCAAGTGCAAGAGCCACAGTTGAAGTGCAGACAATTAGGGTTTCATCTGGGTCAACCCTAGGTCAATTGTGCAATTGAAAAGCATTCAAGCCTACTTGGAGGTCATGGAGTTCATGGAATGATATGTTAAGACATTTGTGTTGTTTTTCCAAGATCAAATCAAGAAGAGTCAAGAATGTGGGAAGTTGCTAAATAGGGGTTTCAGTGCAAATTACCCTGTTTAGTGCCTAACTTCAAAGCCACATAAGTTAAGATACAAGTTTCAAATGGATCTTTGGCCAACATGAAACTTGTGGAGCATCTCAATACCTTTAATTTTAGTATTAGAAGTTCTCCATTGGATTTGTAGAACACAAGTTATGGTCCAGACAAGTTACAGGTCACCAGATGAATGTGAAATTTATCTGTGAAAGTCACTTGACTTCCAAGCAACTTTTGACCTAGAAATAGTTTTCACATGAACTTTTAGCCAACATGAAAGTTGTTCCTCATGATCCTTGCTTTCTAAATTGTACTAGAAGTCATCCATCTGATTTGTAGAACTCAAGTTATGAGGTTTACAAGTCAGGGGTATTTTGGGAAAGTGAGATTATAGGTCATTTTCAAGCATAGGCCAAAATCTCCAACTTGCAAGCTTCAAATGGAAAATTTCTCAACATGAAAGTTTCTTGGAATGATGTTTTGAGTGCAACCAAGTGGTCATGATAGCTTGTTTTTGCTCATATCTAAAAGACATTTGAAATGGCTTGAAAATGAAGAATTTTCAAATATGAAAAGGAGGGAAAAATGGAATTTTGTGTTACAAAACCAAAACCAAGCAAGTAAGTGCATTTTTGATTAGAAATTGCATTCTAAGATCATTGGCAATACCAAAATTTCGAGTTTAGTTCATGTTTTGAGAGATAGCATATGGTTACTTCACTTGTAAGTTACATATGCAAAATCAAGGTACAAGGCGATTCAGGCCAATTTCTCCATCCAAACTCATTCTAAATGACATGTGCAAGGTGTGAGAACATTCTAGAACCACTGCAAAGCTTGCAAGGCACGACTGTCATATTGAATTTTGAAGGAAAATCAGAAAAATGCAAATCACTGTTTTGGGCTTCAACTTGGATCCATAGGCCCATGAAACTCTTCTATATATTCATTAGAGTGAGTTCAGATCAATTTTGAGCATCATTTCGCGCCAGAGCAAGCAAGAGCAAGAAAGTTTTCTCAACTGCAAGTGGAAATCGAATTCTTAGATTCAGACCAATTCAAGCCAAATTGAGGTGTGCAATCTCTTCCTTGTGGATCATTGAAGCTATATGGAGCATTTGGGAGCAAGCCACGAGCTCTAGAAACCTCTATTGCAAGATCTATATTGTCGCTTCCGCGAAAATAAGGTGCCGGCAAAACAGAAGAGTCGCCACCTTTCGTTATTTATCCCTCAGAACGGGAAAGGAAACGATCGGAAAAACCTGACGAAAAGGTATAAGACAAGGTCATCGCAACCATTGTCCGGGTTCGGGAGTCGGTTACGCAAGGGGAAGGTATTAGCACCCCTCACGTCCGTCGTACTCGACGGGATCCAGGCTTGTTGTGTTTACTGGACGGGTTGGTTTTATCTATCTACCTATCAAGGCTGGCTTAAAAGAAAAGAAAAATGACTCGGCAAAGCGTCGCGCTTTATGCCTACGTATTCTCATCAGAGAATGAGAAATCAGAGTCAACGTAGTTTGACTAACTATGGGTTACGGGGAAGGTGGCTCGCCAATACATCAGTATTGTGCCTACGTACTCTCAACAGGTGTGAGAGATCAGAGCTTACGTAGTTCGGGATAATACGACTTACGGGTTTAGATTCATCTATTTTTCCGAGTAGGGTTAACAAACAGTTCCAGCAGTAGGATGTACGCAGCTCGACCCTTGGAGACTTAAGCGTTACCGTTTGCGGTAGAACTAGGAGTTAACGCCACTCTTTTCTTCAAAAAAGATTCCTTTGAATTATGGGCCCACGGGGAAAAAAGGTTTGAAGTTTATTTTCTGTCTTTTACGAAATAATTGTTTTTTATGGTTGTTTGCAACTAATATCGCACTAGAGACTATGACCTGAGAGTGAATGTGTCGCATGTCACCCAAAGGGTGCCATACTAAACATCTAGACTATTGAAAAGAAACTCTCCAACAATCCTTTCTCAGATAGCTTAAGGCTCGTAACGTACGACGTCAGTTAACCTTTATTACTGTATTTTGATTTGTTTGAAGATAAGAAGAGAGAGGGACAACTACAGGGAGACTATCTAGTCCTAATGTTGTCATGCCAAGGATTCATCCTATGGTTGAACTTTGAAACAGGGAACTCCTAGAAGTTATCATGCATAGGTTTCAACCTAAAGTTCTAATAATCACTTCCTTATCAAAGGAAGTGAGATTCCTAAGGGATCATGCCAATGATAAACAGAAACAGATAAAGCATCAGCTTAAACAGTAAACAGTAAACGACTGTAAAATGCATGCAATGCAAGTGAGGGAGGAAATGTGTGTGGAGCAGCAGCCTCCACAAGCTCGTCTCGACCTCAAGCCAGATATGAATAACTGCAATCATACAGAAAGAAATAACATGTTATCAAGCAAACACAAACCACATAGGCAAGGGAGCTGGGCTCTACCGAATACCCGCAAGCAAAGCCATACAGTAAAAATACAAGCAGAGGGAGCTATTCAACCTCTAGTGTAATCATGCTCCTAGCTTACCTCAGTCTAGATATGGACTTATTCTAATGCATCAAGCAAGTCAAACAAGGCACATCAGTACAGAAAAGAAAACAGATCAACAACTTCCACAATAAAGCAATCTTCTGACAGTAGCTCAGTCCTCAGACTTTAATCACCCTTCAAGGCTATAATCCTCAATAACAAGTATCAACTTGCTCCTCCAAGGTTTCAACCCATCAAACATAAGTATCAACTTGTTCTCTCTTCTCCAAGCTTCAGCTCTTCAGTCAATTCCACCTTCAGGCTTCAATCCTAACTACAAGTATCAACTTGATTCCTTCAGGCTCTCAATGCATCAATTTAAGTGTCAACTTATCCTTTATTCCTCAAGCCTCAGCTCTTCACTCAATCCCCATTGGATCTTCTTCACAAGTATCAACTTGGTCTTCAAGCTTTAGCTCTCTTTGCTTTACCAGTATCAACTTGGTTCTCTTAATCTACAAGCTTCAGCTTCTCAGAGTAATCTTCAAACACAAAGAAGTATCAACTCCATCCTTCAATCTTCTTCAAGCAAGGAACTCCATCCTCTAACAAGGGATAAAGACTCATCTATCAAGACAAAGTTGGGATGATTGGTAGTAGAGTGAAGACCAAAGGTCACCACTGAGCATCCTGCCATCAGAGAAAGGGACCCTCAAAGGTTCTACCAATTTGCAAAGAGCCACACATCCTACCAAAGGAGGGATGAGGCCTTTACAAAGGGACCTTTCATCATAGGGAATAATGGAAGTGATCAACATCGTCCATGCTTATGAAGGAAGAGAACTATCTAGAAGCTTTGCCTACAAGACCCTAATCTTAACCAAATCCAAACTACACCACAAGAAGGGAAGATTTTCAAATCCAAGCCTCTTCAAGCAATCCAATGCATCTTCAACTTGTCTTCATCATCATCCAAGAACAAGAGAAATAAAACCCTAGTCTAAGGGAACTAAAGATGTTAATCTAGTTGAGCTAGTGTCTTAGAATCATCTAAAACTAGCACCTAAACTTAAATCAATCAAAAATAGTAAACTATGTTATAAATTTCTACAAAAATTCCTAAGGGATCCTAATTCAATTAAGAATGCCTCACACAAAAACCAGGGACTAAATCACCTATTAAGTCCTAAATCCAAAGGTATCAACCATAAACCCTGAAAATGGAGCTTCTAAAGGTTTCAACCTAAACTACCACTTATGTTTATCACAAAAATGTGAGAAAACTCTATGGGGAGCACGCATATCTATGCTAACTACTCACAAAAAATCAGGATCAAAATAATCATCACATGATCACACAAAATTCCACAAAATCAAGTATCAAACATGACTATTTTAATATCAATTAAAATGTAAAAATGCCCATAAAATCAGAAAATGCATGAAATAAAAATATTCTTTATCTAAAAAATACTAGATTCAATCATGAATCTAATGCAAAAAGAATGGGGTCAATTGAGCTATTTTTCCATTTTTTATGATTTTATCAAAAACATGAATAAAGTGAAAAGTAATATGAAAATCCAAAGAAAATAATAAATGCACGGTGCAGATAGAAATAGAAAACAGTTCATTCCATGGATTGGGCCATCAGGGGGGTGTGAGTATCAGTTATATCCTTAAGCCCAAAAACACAACTAAATGAAACGATGCGTTTCATTAAAGTTCAGATCCTTCACAAAGTGAAACACACGCGTGGCCGTTGGATCACTTCTCCAGTCAAAGGTCCACCTTAATCCAAGGGCTCTAAAGTCATCTTATTCGTTTGAATCTCTGAACCTCGCGCGCAGCCACGACCACCGCCGGTGGTGCTCCAGTCATCGTCCCCAACCCTAACTCTCTCTAGGATCCTCCATTCAAAGAGGTTTCTACATGAAACTCACTCCAATTTTCACAAGGAATCTTCCTATGCCATTTAATCATGCTAACAGTTCAAGAATCCAAGAATAACAATCTCACCCGAAAATTCCATGAACCCTAATTGGTCACTAATCTTCAAATTGATGGTCCAGAAATCTTCCTACACCATTCTACTATGCATCTATCATAACAATTCATCTTAATTCTACCTAATTTAAGCCATAGGACACGAGTTGCATACCTGGTAAATTTGAACGAACAGAAGGGTTGAATCTTCAACTCAGCCTTCAAGAACTTGCAGAAACCTTCACTGAATCACAATCAATCTTCTGTATGAAAAGAAGAGAGTTGAATCTTCTTGAATTATCAAATCTGATTCTGAGTTGCAAGCTTCACTCTCCAATGGCTACTTCACGATTCTTCCACCACAGTGCCTTGAATTTGATCTGGAATTGATCACCAACCTCTGAGCAAGCTATTGAGATCAATTTCTTGGACTGAGATGGCCTCTAACCTTGTAACCGATTTGGATTTTCAATGAGGAAGTTCAAAGTGCAAGCTCAGTTTTCTCTCTCAATCATCACCAAAAAATGATCTGAACCACTTCTATTCCATATATAGAATGTGTAGGGATGATCTAGAACCCTCTAGATCCTTCCAAGGAGAAATCCAATCTCTCATGACATGAGAAGTTCACTTAATATGCCATGGTATGCGCAACTCTGCAAACAGCTTGAAATCAATCCCAATTCCTTCCAATTTCTCCCCTCATGACATTTTGGAAGTGTTTGGCTTGCAAGGGATCTTGATCATGCCTTGAATTTGAGTTTTGCACATGTTACTTAAGATGTAAGTAACTACTTTTCAAAGCAAGTCCACAAATTACACTTCAATTCAAAAATGTGGCTAAACCAATGTTCTTAAAATGCTTTTTAGAGTCAAAATGACCTATTACATGCCTTGGTTTGGATGTGTAGATCAAAAGTATCAATTTCCAACTTTGGTTCATTTAACTTATACCCTTATTTTAGGTCATTTTTGAAACTTTGAGCTACAAGCAAATCCAACATCTCATGACATCTTGAGTAGCCTTAAAACATCATTTTGAAGAAGTTTTATGTTGAACATTTTCCCATTTGAAGCTTGGAAATAGGAGTTATGGCCTTATGGTTGAAATGACCTATAATCTCCAAATGACCAAAATACCCTTGACTTGTCAAAGCCATAACTTGAGTTCTACAAATCCTATCAAGGACTTCTAGTACTCTCTAGAAAGCTAAGAGGATAAGGAACAACATTCATGTTGACCAAAAGTTCATAGGAATCATCCTTCTAGGGAAAACGTTTCATGCAAGTTGGACAACTTTCAAGCTCCAAATTCACATACCTCAGATGACCTGTATCTTGTCAAAGTCATAACTTGAGTTCTACAAATCCTATAAAGGACTTCTAGCACTAAAATTAAAGCTAAGATTATGCTCTACAACATTCATGTTGGGGGTAAGATGAGATGACAATCACATCTTGAGCTAAACTGCCTTGAAGATAGGGGTCAAACTAGGGAATTTTACACTATCAAGACTTAGAAACCCTAGCTTGAAACTTCCCAAACTCTTCAATAATGATGAGTTAACCTTGGAATCATCCTTATAACATCTCAATGTATCAATCCATGATCATATGGCTCTTGAATTAGGTCTTAACCATCTCTAAATCATCAGTTGACCTAGGGTTGACCCAGTCAAACCCTAACCGCACCAATCATGGCTGAGGCTTCTTAATCTTGCACAATGACCTGTCTAGGCCTCAAAGTGATCTTCAACACTTCTCATGAGCTCTCTCAAGACCTCAAGTCTAACTTCATGGCTTCAGAATCATCTGATGACTTCCCACAACTCTCAAGTTAGGAGAGACACCCTCTTGGTTTCAACCACTCTTTCTGAGGATCTTTTAGCTTCTCTGACAAGGACATCAACCCTTGAACACCTGAATAAACCTCTTAGCTAGCTTCATACTCTTGTGTAGATATTGATAGGTAATCATACCTCTTGATCTCCTGTATACATGTCAATGGAATGCAAATTATAATGCTAATGTGAATGAAATGAAACATAAGCTAGGTGAAGAAAAGTTGGGCAAATTTTGGGGTGCAACAGCTGCCCCTATTCAAGCGGCTTGAACCTGACTGGGTGAGAAGCAAACGGCTCTCAAACAATCAAGGTACGAGATGGTTGAATACCAACAAACCCGGAAATTTGCCAACTGCACAAGTACACGGTACTCTGAAGGGTACAAATCTTCGAAAACTGAAATGATAGCTGCACAACAACTAGCTGGGGAATTGGTCACCCGGTAACCGGTGATACATGGTCGATCATGCCGTCAGGCATCAAGATTCCTTGGGACCCATCAGTAAGTCGGGAATAGAATTCTCAGTCAATCATGAACCAATTGGGGATATCCAAACCTCTATCATCAGGCACTCTGCATCAGCTGAGAGAACTGCTTCGTCAATACGGTTGGACTTCAATCATCAAGTCTTCAAGGGATGCTTCAACTTCGCTGTTCGGAACCCTGTTGGGGATGACACATCTCCGCTGGGGATTCTGGAGAACTATCAAGTTACTCTGCTTCGGGGTCCAGAAATCATTCTGGGTGAATCATCTCTGCTGAGGAAATCAAGAATCATTTGGAACAAATAACTCCGTGGGGACTTCAAGAATCATCCTGAACCAATAACTCTGCTGGAGATTTCAGGAATCATCCTGAGCAAACACTTTGCCGGGGACTCCAAGCGGCAACTTGAGCAACCCAACTCTTTCGACTTCACTGGGGATTTTAAGAATCACCTTAAACGAGCGCCTTCGCTTGAGAATTCAAGAATCATCTTGGGCAAACAACTTTTGCTGGGGGATTCAAGAATCATCTTGAGCAAGCGACTCTGCGGAGGGACACCTGCAAAACAAGAACGGTAACGACCTAGCTCATGTTTCATATGCATGTGATCGTCAATGGCGTAACGCTCCACACGGTGGAAATGCTACGTGCTTTCTTGGGTAAATGTTATGCAATCATGCAAAATGCTACGACCCCATCAACAAAATAAATGCTGAGGGGAGAACCTTCCTGTCAAGGAGAAAGAACCACTCTGGTGGAAGAAAAATCCATCCTGCCGAGGAGAAGAAGTCACGCCAATCTCAATCGGACTCCGCCTGAGGAGACGAACTTCAGTTGACTGCTGCAGGGGAATAAAGCTCTACGAGAACCTGGACCGGCTGAGGAAAGCGATGTCAATCATAGAAATAAACTGCACGGCATTCGCAGCCAACCTTCCTGGAGATGACGACTCCGGTGGGGAGATACAGCATCAGCTATTCAACACTCTACTGGGGAAAACCAATCATGGTCCTAACTGCTCTCCAAGGACTCGACTCTCTTGGGGAACTGCAAACTCGGCTGGGGAAGAAGGAATCATCCTGCTTACTGGGGAGAGTACGACTGTGGGGAATCTCAACTCTCCTGGAGACTTCAGTCTGGACTATCAATAGCTGCAAACTTCAGTATATGAGTCAGCTGGGGAGATGACGTTCCTTTAGGATACATCTGATTGGGGAGAGAATCTTCTCTGCCTGGGGAGACATATCAATGCCTTACAATCTCACATTCTGACTCTGTGGGGAGAGGCTGCTGAACTTTACTGGAGAAGAAGGAATCATCCGGCTCGGGGACGCATACGGCGTATTGCCCGGTATGCTACACCTGCAACAACACGAACAAACAGACAAGATACCCTTCTCAAAGGGACCTATCAAAGTTATCATCTGGTGACAATGTTCAAGTAATTCATTGTTTCAACAATCAGTGGCCTAGGCCAATAAGTTTATGTATGCGCATTTTATCAAAAACATCGACATTCTTTTTTCGCAAACAACACAGATAAATGCTAAACAGACAAACAGAATCGCTGAATAGTATACATTTTATTGATAACGAACCCCTGAATGGGTAAAAATGTTTTACAACAGATGCAAGCTCTTGGAATGAGGAAGCTGCGCAAACATAAAAACATAAATATACATCAGTATATACACAAATGTCGGCAATGCGGCGTAGACGAACACCATGAGTTGATCCCTCTATGACCCACTCGACTTCAATACCTCTCCGACGCTTCAGCTTCAGAAGAGATTGATTCAGATAAACGGCCCCCAGGTCCTCCAAACCACTAAACAAAGAAAGTCCGCACGCGGAACGCAATCATTTGCTTTATCAAATCCCTAACTTTTTCCTGAATCGCCCTTCCGGGTTTTCGATTCACCGGGATACCCTTTTTTTGCCAAAGTCTCCCTTCCAGGTTTTCGACTTTGCGGGTGTACATTCTTTTCTTTATATCCCTAATTTTTGCCCGAACCTTTTTCCTTTTTTATGGTTCGCCGGGATGCCCTATTTTTGCCTGGATACTCTTTTTCTTTCCAGCGGGTCATTCTTTAAGCAAAGTATTTTTTAACTGCGTCCGCGTTCACCGGGGATGCAAAATCTTCGCCATCCATCGTGGATAACAACAAAGCTCCTCCCGAGAAGACCTTGCTGACGACGTACGGACCTTCGTAATTGGGAGTCCACTTGATCCGGTGATTGGAGTGTGGAGGAAGAATCTTCTTCAGGATGAGATCACCCGTCTGAAAGCTTCTAGGGCTCACCTTCTTATCATAAGCTTTCTTCATTCGTCTTTGGTACAGACGACCATACGCAATCGATGCTAATCTCTTCTCATCCATCAGGCTGAGTTGGTTTAGTCGGTTCTTAATCCATTCTGCCACATCAAGTTTTACGTCAACCAAAACTCGTAAAGAAGGGATCTCAACTTCTAACGAGAGGACAGCTTCCATACCGTACACTAAGGAGAAAGGAGTTGCCCCGGTTGATGTACGTACCGTGGTACGATAACCGTGCAGTGCAAATGGCAGCATCTCGTGCCAATCCTTATAGGTCACAACCATCTTTTGTACAATCTTCTTGATGTTCTTATTGGCCGCTTCAACGGCGCCATTCATCTTCGGCCGGTAAGGAGATGAGTTGTGGTGTTCAATCTTGAAACTCTGGCACAACTCCTTCATCATCTTGTTATTCAGATTCAAACCATTATCAGTAATGATCCGCTCGGGAATTCCGTAACGACAGATGATGTCCCTCTTTATGAATTTAGCCACCACCTGCTTGGTCACATTAGCATATGAGGCTGCCTCCACCCACTTGGTGAAGTAGTCGATGGTTACTAGAATGAAGCGATGACCGTTAGATGCGGTGGGCTCGATCTTGCCTATCATGTCGATGCCCCACATGGAGAATGGCCACGGGGAGGACATGACATTTAACGGGCACGGCGGCACATGAATCTTATCAGCATAAATCTGGCATTTATGACATCTCCTTGCAAATTTAAAGCAATCTGATTCCATCGTCAGCCAGTAGTATCCTGCTCTCAGGATCTTTCTTGTCATAGCGTGCCCGCTGGCGTGCGTACCAAACGTGCCTTCATGGACTTCTTCCATGAGCATACTCGCCTCTTTCTCATCTACACATCTGAGTAGCACGAGATCGTGGTTTCTTTTATACAAAACTCCATCAGGATTGAGATAAAAATTTCCAGACAGCCTCCTCAGAGTCTTCTTATCCTGGGTTGACGCTCCCGCAGGATACTCCTTAGTCATAAGGAAGGTCTGGATATCATAGAACCATGGCTTTCCATCGGAGGCTTCCTCGATCGCAAAGACGAATGCAGGTCTATCAAGACGAGAAAGGACAATTCTTGGAGCTTCATTCCAAAAATTGACTTTATACATCGAAGCCAACGAGGCTAAGGCATCAGCCATCTGGTTTTCGGCCCTGGGCACATGATGAAGTTCCACTCGATCAAAGAACGGAAGCAGCCTTCTGGCATAGTTCATGTACGGCACCAAATTCGATTGACGAGTTTCCTACTCCCCTTTAATCTGGTTAATCACAAGCGCTGAGTCACTATATACGTCTAGGTTCTTGATTCTCAAATCAATTGCTTCTTCTAGACCCATGATGCATGCTTCGTACTCCGCTTCGTTATTAGTGACTGGAAACGTCAGTCTCGCAAGGAACGGGATGTGGGATCCATGGGGAGTCGTGATGATTGCCCCAATGCCACTTCCGTAAGAATTAACCGCCCCGTCAAATATCAATTTCCATTGGGATTTTCTATCTGGACCCTCGTCGGGCAACGGTTCATCACAATCTTTCACCTTGAGAAACATGATATCCTCATCAGGGAATTCAAATTTCATCGGCTGATAATCCTCGATTGGCTTTTCGGCCAGGTATTCAGACAATACGCTTCCCTTGATGGCCTTCTGGGAAACATACTGGATGTCATATTCCGTCAACACCATTTGCCATCTGGAAATCCTGCCCGAAAGCGCTTGCTTCTCAAAGACGTACTTGATCGGATCCATCTTCGAAATTAGCATGGTTGTGTGATTGAGCATGTACTGTCGTAAACGTTTGGCAGCCCAGGCTAGTGCACAACACGTCTTCTCCAGCATCGAGTAACGAGATTCACAGTCTGTGAACTTTTTACTCAAATAGTAAATGGCATGCTCCTTTCTGCCCGTCTCGTCGTGCTGACCGAGAACACACCCCATACTATTCTCAAGAACTGTCAAGTACATGATTAAGGGTCTTTCGGCCATTGGGGGTATCAAGATTGGAGGTTCCTGTAGATACTGTTTTATCTTATCAAATGTCGTCTAGCAATCCTCGTTCCAGATAATCGCTTGATCTTTCTTTAACAGTTTGAACATCGGTTCGCACGTGGCCATGAGCTGAGAAATAAACCTTGCAATGTAGTTTATTCTGCCCAGGAAATCACGAACTTCTATTTCACTTTTTGGCGCTGGCATTTCTTGTATGGCTTTTATCTTCGCAGGATCAACCTCGATGCCTCTTTCACTCACGATAAACCCCAGTAGTTTTCCAGATCGTACTCCGAAAGTACACTTGTTAGGATTCAGCCTCAACCTAAATTTCCTAAGCCTCTCAAAAAGCTTCAGCAAATTGACCATATGTCCTTCCTCCATTTGGGACTTCGCAATCATGTCATCAACATAGACTTCAATCTCATGATGAATCATGTCATGAAACAAAGTAACCATTCCTCTTTGGTAAGTGGCCCCTGCGTTCTTCAGACCAAAAGGCATTACCTTGTAGCAAAACGTTCCCCAAGGCGTAATAAACGTAGTTTTCTCCATGTCCTCCGGCGCCATCTTGATCTGATTGTAACCGAAGAAGCCATCCATGAACGAAAACATGAAGAACTGAACTGTATTGTCGACCAACGCATCAATATGAGGTAGCGGGAAATCATCTTTAAGGCTCACCCTATTCAAATCCCGATAATCGATGCACATTCGTACCTTACCGTCCTTCTTCGATACAGGCACTATGTTGGCGACCCACGGAGGGTAAGTAGTGACCGCTAAGAAGCCAGCATCAAGTTGTTTCTGCACTTCTTCTTTGATCTTAACGGCCATATCTGGTCGTGTCCTCCTAAGCTTCTGCTTAACGGGAGGAGAATCTTCTCGCAGCGGCAAGTGGTGGACCACGATGTCAGTATCAAGTCCGGGCATATCCTCATATGACCAAGCAAAGACGTCACTATACTCTCTCAGCATCTCGACCAATCTCTGCTTGACATCGCTCTGCAATGCAGCCCCTATCCTGACGTTCCTGACAAGTTCTTCAGAGCCCAGATTCACAATCTCAATTTCCTCCTCGTGAGGCAGAATAACTTTCTCTTCTTTTTTCAACAAGAGGGCCAACTCTTTGGGAAGGTCTTCGTCTTCATCAATCTCTTCTTCGGCTTGATAGATCGGGCAATCGAAGTCGAAGTGAGTCGTAGAGGGTCCAGAGTCGATGTCATCTGCTATGTGGATCCTGCAATAACAAGGGTTAAGCTTAAGACAAGAATATGCAGGTTAGCACAAACCCCATTGCCATTTTATTGTTTTTCAAGACAAATATAAAACAGGAATAACAGAGATCACAACATTTGAATACGAAGAAAACGCCTTTTGATTTATTGATAAAATGCAAATACATAATCAAACGAGGCCCTGACAATAAAACCACTATGCCCCGGGTAGGACATAGGGTTGTACAATGATTGGAAAAAGTAAATCATTACTCTTTGCTTGTCATCTGGATGATATTCTTGATGGACCAGTTGTTGAGGCTCTCGCCTGGCTTGCTTGGCCGGATCCAAGAGTTTAAGTCACAGTCGCTATCTCCGCTGTCTTCAGACACCGCGTTGACGCTTTCAAATATCACCCCGCCACTGGTAAACTGGATCGGACCTTTACCTCGCGATGCACTGCTGGAAGGGGAGGCTTCAGCTCCAGGAGAGTATCCCAACCCAAACTTGTCTTGCTTGTTAGGTATCTCCAAAATTCTCCCCCAGCCTGGGGTAGATCCGGCTTGAACAACAGCCCGGGCTTCCTTGAAGGAAGAGAGAGTCATCTCTGGCTTTTCAGTGATTACAGGAGCTACGTCCTTGACTTTAACAGCTTCGAACGCTTGGCATAGGGTTTCGTGGATTTCCCCATCCATCTCAACATACTTGAAGGATGACAAATGGCTCACCATTATGTCTTCCTCGCCACAAACAGTCACGATGCTACCTCCGATGGCATACTTGAGTTTCTGGTGCAACGTGGAGGTCACGACACCCGCAGAATGGATCCATGGCCGGCCTAAGAGACAGCTGTAGGCAGGCATGATATCTATAATGTAAAAGACCGCGTCGAATGTTTCCGGCCCGACTTGGATTGGCAACGTCACCTCCCCGAAAACATGGCGCTTGGTTCCATCGAACGCTTTCACAACCAGATCACTGCGTGTGCAAATCACTCCGCGAGTATCTAACTTCATTAATGCCTTCTTCGGAAGAACATTGAGCAACGACCCCGTGTCCACCAACACGTGCTACATAATTGTTCCCCTACACTCTATCGAGATGTGCAGGGCGCTATTGTGGTTCCTCCCCTTCGGCGTCAGCTCTAGGTCAGTGAACCCTAACCCATTTCCAGCATTTACGTGGGCTACGACCTCTTCCAACTGGTTTACCGATATTTCCTGCGGTACATATGCGGCGTTCAACACCTTCAGCAGTGCGTTGCGGTGTGCTTCAGAACACAGCAACAAATTCAGGATGGAAATTTTCGAGGGTGTTTGGTGGATATGATCCACGATCTTGTAGTCAGTCTTTTTGATCAACCTCATGAATTCTTCGGCGTCTTTAACAAGTAAGTCTTTTTCTACCCCACGCGGGATCTCTTCGACGACTTTACTCTTCCCTTTATCAGTTGCATCAGCTCTGTCCGCCTTGTCCGCCACGACCTCAGGTGGTGCAAATACTCTTCTGCTGCGAGTAATTCCGCTAACGCCCGCTAGGTTCTCCGCACATGACCCTGATGGTTCCAGTTCTAACTTTTGTCCGTTGCAGTAGACCTCTTCCCCGTAGTGCCATGGGACTGCATTAGTGCTTTCGAAAGGTATCGGCCCAGCTTTGGTGATAGTAATTGTGGCCGGCCTGGGTGCAGAAATAGTTATCGTCCGACGAGGGATGGTGATGGTGGCAACCTCATCACCTTGCTTCAGCATTACCTCTCCCGATCCGCTTTTGGCCCTTCGGCTAAATTGCAGGATTCCTTCGGTCATCAGACTTTGAATCCCCTCTATCAACTGTTCACATCCATCAGGACTTGTCGCACAGCCCATACACAACTCTCCACAACCTGGAAAGAAAACTCTTTTCATCAGCTTAGCTTTAACGAAGCTAAGCGGTGTCTTCAGATCTCTGACGTCAGTCAACAAATCCAAACTCTCGTCTTCAATAATGGCGTTTACTCCACCTCCCCTATGATTCGGCATAGGGTTCTTCGTGACGTTTGGCACATTATCTGAGAAGTTGATGAGCTTGGCGTCCACCATGTCCTGCACCTTATGCTTGAAGGCTTTGCAATTCTCTATTGTGTGGCCTGGTGCCCCTGAGTGAAACTCACAAGTTGCATTCGCGTCATAACCTGGCGGAGGTGCCCCTGTCAAGGGAGCCAGGGTTCTCTTCTGGATCAACTGTAGCTCAAACAAAGTCTGTAATAGCTGCGTGTACGACATGGGCGGAGTCTCGAGGTGACGGCTCGATAGAGGTGCCCGATTCTGGTATTTTCTGTACCCTTGTTGATTCGGCTGCTGCTGCTGTGGTTGTGGGACTGCCGGGATAGTTATGCCGGCCACCTGTTGGTGAGGGCCTTTACCCTTCCTTCGGGCGTTGGTCACGGCGCTCGTTTCTCCTTCCCGTCTTTTGCCACCATAAGGTTTCTTGCCTCCTCCAGCTGAGGATGAATCACCTTGAATTTTCCCCAGTTTGATCCCATTTTCAATGTGCTCACCTGTGATAATGAGATCTGAGAAGGTTCCAGACATACCGCTGACCAATTTCTCATAATAAACCCCTGGGAGGGTGGCTACGAACATTTGCACAAGCTCACGTTCAACCATCGGCGGCTGAACCCTGGCTGCCAATTCACGCCACCGCTGGGCGTATTCCTTGAACCCTTCGCTGTTCCTTTGCGACAGATTCTGCAGTTGGACTTGGTTCGGAGCCAAGTCGCTGTTATATTGGTAGTGGTGCACAAATGCTTCAGCAAGTTCCTTCCACGTGCGCACACTGGTAGGTTCCAGACTCAAGTTCCTTCCACGTGCGCACACTGGTAGGTTCCAGACTCATGTACCATTCCATGAAGCGGTCCATTCTTTCGTGGAGTTCTTGAACATCAGTTTGCACTTGCTCCATGATTCTGGTTTTGTTTGCTCTGGTCGGATAGCGGTGGATAGGTCTTTGATCAATCCTAGAACAACCTGAAACAACTTGTAAAAACAAAAGGGTTAGGAAAAAACGACAAAGTGCTCGTTATGCAAATGCAAACGTGTGTTTGTGCGTTAGGGAGATTTCCCCCGATCCTAGTGCCTGAGTGCCAGTGTTGATAATAAGAAGTCCGAGTCTAGTCATGGAAATAACATCTCATATATGAAGAAAGCCCATCAAGGCAGTACATAACATCATTGAGTACAAGCCGAATCAATAGCGTGACCTCGACCAACAAGCCTGGTAATGGTCAGCATACAACAATGATCAAACAAAAGGAATACAAATAGTCAAGCACGGCCACGGGCGCGAAACTCTTCTAACAACCCCTTCGTTTCTGGATGATCAGGCCGAGTGAGCAACCCTTCGACAAGTAACTCCCTCTGCATAATAGTGTACTAAATACCTTCGACCGAATCTTCCCATGCTCCTTCGCCGAAACAATCTTCTAGCTTCCGCTTCTTGGACTCAAACGTCAGTTTGCACTCCTTTAGGTTAGCAAGAGCCCTGTTGAGCTGACCTTCAGCGGCATATCTGCGAGCGGTTTCTTCATCAAACCTCTTCTCACTGGCCTTCACCTGGACTTTCAGCTTGAGATCTGTTGCATCAGCTTATCCTCCCGCTCTTTCCTGTTGGCTAGGGTGGCCTTCCAATGCTGGTTAAACTTGGATATCCTGCGATACGCTTCGTCCAAGTGCTGCTTCTTTGTGGCCAGTACATCGTTGACAACTTTGAAGTCTCGACCCATGCGCTCGCGCTCAGCTATCTGCTTAGTCAAATCTGTCCCTAACTGGTTCACCAGTTTTGTTTGCCTCTTGAAGGAATGAACGACTTCGCTTCTCTCGCTTCTGAGCTGAGCCAATTCTCTCTCCAATTCTTCATTTGCCCTCTTCAATTCATCTCGCTCAGCTAGCACCTGATTATGCTGCTGAATAGGCACAGTGGTAGGCTCTTCGATCACTGGAGGGCTTTCTGGCTTGGCAGGTGGGAACGGCATCCCTATAGCGTTTGCTCTGGCTCTGATCCACGTCATATATGGAGCGTAGGCTTGACTACTACTTATCCCCAGCAATGGTTTTCCCCGCTTACTGATACCATTCCAAGCACGCTGAAGCTTAGATAACATATCCCCCTCTAGAAGACTAGTGAGGTACAGAGATTCCTGCACCTCTTCATCCTTCGGCGGAGCTCTCAAAGCATAAGCAAACTGTCGGACCAGCAAAGACGGATTATAGTTTATACAGCCCTTCCTGCCTATCAAAGGCACGTTCGGAAACCCGCTGCAGCTGAAGATAATCTCGGTACCCAACCTATCTCTGTCAAACCAATCAATATCCTCCACTGACAGACTCATCAAATGCTCGGACCACTCAGCTGTGGCTGCAGACAAAGCAAAGGGACCCTTCTTGGGCAGATGACTATCAAGCCATCTATAGAGCAGGGGTACACAGCACGAGACATTCTTACCCCTTCTGCTCTCGTTTTTGTAGTGGATGGAATGGTAGACATCTCCTATCAAGGTAGGGACTGGATTCCCTAAAGCAAAGATGTGGAAGGCGTCGAAGTCCACAAAGTCGGGCATATTGGGGAACAGAATGATGCCATATATGCACAGAGCGAGAATGGCGTTGAACACGACCCAACATCCGTCTTTGGCGCACTGCTGAGCCTTTCCCACTAAGAACTGCAAAGAGAAATCGGGAACCCTGTTCCAACTAGAAAAGACCAACTCGGAGGCGTCCAGATGAAGTGAGGGAGCTAGACTAGCCAGGTCAGGCTCGGCATCCATATGGACAAAGGGCATCTGACTCTTGATAGGCACACCTAACAAATCAACATACTCCTCTAGTGTGGGTGCGAGAACAAAGTCCTGGAAAGTAAAGCATCTCAACGGAGGATCGTAGAACTACAGCAGAGCGTGCAACCCATTCAAATCAAACGCAGAAGGTTTACGAACCAGACTGAGCAGTTTGCCGTAAGACTTTCTGAACTCATCCCTCACAGAATCATCGGCTAAAGCAATCAAACTAGTCAGCTGAACAACGTCCGGAGCAGGGAGCTTGTAAGCCACGGTCTTCCTCAGAGAACCCATAATAACACAATAGGAGGCAAGAAATCCTGGATCGGGGGAAACGGTACCTGCAACACAGACACCCGTTAATGAAATGCAAATGGGTATGCAAAGCAATGTAAAATGCAATCATGCAGCAGGAGATCAAGACGACTGTGCTGTGGAGATTCTGTATCAACAAAACCATAATCATGCTCTATTAAGAACAACCACTATATCTGATAATAAGAAAATCCTGGTATCGGACCACCAATCTGCTCTGTTAAGAACACACATCTGATTATAAGGACCTCTGATACAGGACCAAAACTCTGCTCTGTCAAGAACAAATATCTGATAATAAGGACCTCTGATACAGGACCAAAACTCTGCTCTGTCAAGAACAAACATCTGGTAATAAGGACCTCCGATACAGGACCAAAACTCTGCTCTGTCAAGAACAAACATACATCTACTGATGAGGTCCTCTGATCCCAATCATAAACCTGCTCTGTCAAGAACAACTACACATCTGCTGACGAGATCCTCTGATCCCAACAAAACGGATTCACTATCAAGAAAACCAGGAAGTCTGAAGGTTAAGGTTTCCTGCAACGAACCCAACCCTGCTCACAGGTATGGACCTAAACTGACTCAAGTTCGGCATCCAATGCGGTCATCAGCGTCACAGACATTCAAGAGGGGTGATACGATACCCAGAAGGTATGGCATCACCAGCTCATGAAGTGGCCTCACTCGGCTGAATCCCAAATATCGGTCCCCAGAGTCGACAATCCTCCAAACCAACAACCCCCTCAACCCAAAGGGTTGAAAAAGAAGTCAACCGAGAGAACCTCGTCTGAGCGTGGATTTCATGAGACACTAGTGCCTGCTAAGAAAGCACGCGCCCACTAATTTCCACAACTAATACTATGTTCACTCAAGCCTGGGTCTGGCTTCTCACTCATCAGAATGCCCCTTCCACAACAGCACAGATAATCATATCATACTGAAAATAAAGTGCGGGAAATAAAATGCGATAAATAAATACAACCCAACAAGTAATCATACAAGCGCTAGGACTGACTCTCGCAGGGGACGTTGGATCCCCAAACTGACTCGCATACGGGACGTTGGATCCCAGGAAACTATGTCGCCAGCTGTCGCTTCCGCGAAAATAAGGTGCCGGTAAAACAGAAGAGTCGCCACCTTTCGTTATTTATCCCTCAGAACGGGAAAGGAAATGACCGGAAAAACCTGACGAAAAGGTATAAGACAAGGTCATCGCAACCATTGTCGGGGTTCGGGAGTCGGTTACGCAAGGGGAAGGTATTAGCACCCCTCACGTCCGTTGTCCTCGACGGGATCCACGCTTGTTGTGTTTACTGGACGGGTTGGTTTTATCTATCTACCTATCAAGGCTGGCTTAAAAGAAAAGAAAAATGACTCGGCAAAGCGTCGCGCTTTATGCCTACGTATTCTCATCAGAGAATGTGAAATCAGACTCAACGTAGTTCGACTAACTACGGGTTACGGGGAAGGTGGCTCGCCAATACATCAGTATTGTGCCTACATACTCTCAACAGGTATGAGAGATCAGAGCTTACGTAGTTCGGGATAATACGACTTACGGGTTTAGATTCATCTATTTTTCCGAGTAGGGTTCACAAACAGTTCCAGCAGTAGGATGTACGCAGCTCGACCCTTGGAGCATTAAGCGTTACCGTTTGCGGTAGAACTAGGAGTTAATGCCACTCTTTTCTTCAGAAAAGCTTCCTTTGAATTATGGGCCCACGGGGCTAAAAGGTTTAAAGTTTGTTTTCTGTCTTTTACGAAAGAACTGTTTTTTATGGTTGTTTGCAACTAATATCGCACTAGAGACTATGACCTGAGAGTGAATGCGTCGCATGTCACCCAAAGGGTGCCATACTAAACATCCAGACTGTTGAAAAGAAACTCTCCAACAATCCTTTCTCAGATAGCTTAAGGCTCGTAACATACGACGTCAGTTAACCTTTATTACTGTATTTTGATTTGTTTGAAGATAAGAAAAGAGAGGGACAACTACGAGGAGACTATCTAGTCTTAATGTTGTCATGCCAAGGATTCATCCTATGGTTGAAGTTTGAAACAGGGAACTCCTAGAAGTTATCATGCATAGGTTTCAATCTAAAGTTCTAATAATCACTTCCTTATCAAAGGAAGTGAGATTCCTAGGGGATCATGTCAATGATAAATAGAAACAGATAAAGCATCAGCTTAAACAGTAAACATTAAACGACTGTAAAATGCATGCAATGCAAGTGAGGGAGGAAATGTGTGTGGGGCAGCAGCCTCCACAAGCTCGTCTCGATCTCAAGCCAGATATGAATAACTGCAATCATACAGAAAGAAATAACATGCTATCAAGCAAACACAAACCAAATAGGCAAGGGAGTTGGGCTCTACCGAATACCCGCAAGCAAAGCCATATAGTAAAAATACAAGCAGAGGGAGCAACTCAACCTCTAGTGCATCATGCTCCTAGCTTACCTCAGTCTAGATATGGACTTATTCTAATGCATCAAGCAAGTCAAACAAGGCACATCAGTACAGAAAAGAAAACAGATCAACAGCTTCCACAATAAAGCAATCTTCTGACAGTAGCTCAGTCCTCAGACTTCAATCACCCTTCAAGGCTATATTCCTCAATAACAAGTATCAACTTCCTCTTACAAGGTTTCAACCCATCAAACATAAGTATCAACTTGTTCTCTCTTCTCCAAGCTTCAGCTCTTCAGTCAATTCCACCTTCAGGCTTCAATCCTAACTACAAGTATCAACTTGATTCCTTCAGGCTCTCAATGCATCAATGTAAGTGTCAACTTATCCTTTATTCCTCAAGCCTCAGCTCTTCACTCAATCCCCATTGGATCTTCTTCACAAGTATCAACTTGGTCTTCAAGCTTTAGCTCTCTTTGCTTTACCGGTATCAACTTGGTTCTCTTCATCTACAAGCTTCAGCTTCTCAGAGTAATCTTCAAACACAAATAAGTATCAACTTCATCCTTCAATCTTCTTCAAGCAAGGAACTCCATCCTCTAACAAGGGATAAAGACTCATCTATCAAGAGCAAAGTTGGGATGATTGGTAGCAGAGTGAAGACCAAAGGTCACCACTGAGCATCCTGCCATCAGAGAAAGGGACCCTCAAAGGTTCTACCAATTTGCAAAGAGCCACACATCCTACCAAAGGAGGGATGAGGCCTTTACAAAGGGACCTTTCATCATAGGGAAGAATGGAAGTGATCAACATCGTCCATGCTTATGAAGGAAGAGAACTATCTAGAAGCTCTGCCTACAAAACCCTAATCTTAACCTAATCCAAACTACACCGCAAGAAGGGAAGATCTTCAAATCCAAGCCTCTTCAAGCAATCCAAATGCATCTTCAACTTGTCTTCATCATCATCCAAGAACAAGAGAAACAAAACCCTAGTCTTAGGGAACTAAAGATGTTAATCTAGTTGAGCTAGTCCCTTAGAATCATCTAAAACTATCACCTAAACTAAAATCAATCAAAAATAGTAAACTATATTATAAATTTCTACAAAAATTCCTAAGGGATCTTAATTCAATTAAGAATGCCTCACACAAAAACCAGGGACTAAATCACCTATTAAGTCCTAAATCCAAAGGTATCAACCATAAACCCTAAAAATGGAGCTTCTAAAGGTTTCAACCTAAACTACCACTTATGTTCATCACAAAAATGTGATAAAAATCTATGTGGAGCATGCATATTTATGCTAACTACTCACAAAAAATCAGGATCAAAATCTTCATCACATGATCACACAAAATTCCACAAAATCAAGTATCAAACATGACTATTTTAATATCAATTAAAATGTAAAAATACCCATAAAATCAGAAAATGCATGAAATAAAAATATTTTTAATGTAAAAAATACGAGATTCAATCGTGAATCTAATGCAAAAAGAATGGGGTCAATTGAGCTATTTTTCCATTTTTTATGATTTTATCAAAAACATGAATAAAGTGAAAAATAATATGAAAATCCAAAGAAAATAATAAATGCACGGTGCAGATAGAAATAGAAAACAGTTCATTCCATGGATTGGGCCATCAGGGGGGTGTGAGTATCAGTTATATCCTTAAGCCCAAAAACATAACTAAATGAAACGATGTGTTTCATTAAAGTTCAGATCCTTCACAAAGTGAAACACACGCGTGGCCGTTGGATCACTTCTCCAGTCAAAGGTCCACCTAAATCCAAGGGCTCTAAAGTCATCTTCTTCGTTTGAATCTCTGAACCTCGCGCGCAGCCACGACCACTGCCGGTGGTGCTTCGGTCATCGTCCCCAACCCTAACTCTCTCTAGGATCCTCCATTCCAAGAGGTTTCTACATGAAACTCACTCCAATTTTCACAAGGAATCTTCCTATGCCATTTAATCATGCTAACAGTTCAAGAATCCAAGAATAACAATCTCACCCGAAAATTCCATGAACCATAATTGGTCACTAATCTTCAAATTGATGGTCCAGAAATCTTCCTACACCATTCTACTATGCATCTGTCATAGCAATTCATCTTAATTCTACCTAATTTAAGCCATAGCACACGAGTTGTATACCTGGTAAATTTGAACGAACAGAAGGGTTGAATCTTCAACTCAGCCTTCAAGAACTTGCAGAAACCTTCACTGAATCACAATCAATCTTCTGTATGCAAAGAAGAGAGTTGAATCTTCTTGAATTATCAAATCCGATTCTGAGTTGCAAGCTTCACTCTCCAATGGCTACTTCACGATTCTTCCACCACAGTGCCTTGAATTTGATCTGGAATTGATCACCAACCTCTGAGCAAGCTATTGAGATCAATTTCTTGGACTGAGATGGCCTCTAACCTTGTAACCGATTTGGATTTGCAATGAGGAAGTTCAAAGTGCAAGCTCAGTTTTCTCTCTCAATCATCACCAAAAAATGATCTGAACCACTTCTATTCCATATATAGAATGTGTAGGGATGATCTAAAACCCTCTAGATCCTTCCAAGGAGAAATTCAATCTCTCATGACATGAGAAGTTCACTTAATATGCCATGGTATGCACAACTCTGCAAAAAACTTGAAATCAATCCCAACTCCTTCCAATTTCTCCCCTCATGACATTTTGGAAGTGTTTGGCTTGCAAGGGATCTTGATCATGCCTTGAATTTGAGTTTTGCACATGTTACCTAAGATGTAAGTAACTACTTTTCAAAGCAAGTCCCCAAATTACACTTCAATTCAAAAATTTGGCTAAACCAATGTTCTTAAAATGCGTTTTAGAGTCAAAATGACCTATTACATGCCTTGGTTTGGATGTGTAGATCAAAAGTATCAATTTCCAACTTTGGTTCATTTAACTTATACCCTAATTTTAGGTCATTTTTGCAACTTTGAGCTACAAGCAAATCCAACATCTCATGACCTCTTGAATAGCCTTAAAACATCATTTTGAATAAGTTTGATGTTGAACATTTTCCCATTTGAAGCTTGGAAATAGGAGTTATGGCCTTATGGTTGAAATGACCTATAATCTCCAAATGACCAAAATACCCTTGACTTGTCAAAGCCATAACTTGAGTTCTACAAATCCTATCAAGGACTTCTAGTACTATATAGAAATATAAGAGGATAAGGAACAACATTCATGTTGACCAAAAGTTCATAGGAATCATCCTTCTAGGGAAAAAGTTTCATGCAAGTTGGACAACTTTCAAGCTCCAAATTCACATACCTCAGATGACCTGTAACTTGTCAAAGTCATACCTTGAGTTCTACAAATCCTATAAAGGACTTCTAACACTCAAATTAAAGCTAAGATCATGATCTACAACATTCATGTTGGGGGTAAGATGAGATGACAATCACATCTTGAGCTAAACTGCCTTGAAGATAGGGGTCAAACTAGGGGATTTTACACTGTCAAGCCTTAGAAACCCTAGCTTGAAACTTCCCAAACTCTTCAATCATGATAAGTTAACCTTGGAATCATCCTTATAACATCTCAATGTATCAATCCATGATCATATGGCTCTTGAATTAGGTCTCAACCTTCTCCAAATCATCAGTTGACCTAGGGTTGACCCAGCCAAACCCTAACTGCACCAATCATGGCTGAGGCTTCTTAATCTTGCACAATGACCTGTCTAGGCCTCAAAGTGATCTTCAACACTTCTCATGAGCTCTCTCAAGACCTCAAGTCTAACTTCATGGCTTCAGAATCATCTGATGACTTCCCACAACTCTCAAGTTAGGAGACACACCCTCTTGGTTTCAACCACTCTTTCTGAGGATCTTTTAGCTTCTCTGACAAGGACATCAACCCTTGAACACCTGAATAAACCTCTTAGCTAGCTTCATACTCTTGTGGAGCTCTTGATAGGTAATTGTCGCTTGCGCGAAAATAAGGTGCCGGCATGACAGAAGACTCGCCACCTTTCGTTATTTATCCCTCAGAGCGGGAAAGGAAACGATCGGAAAAACCTGACGAATAAGGGTAAGACAAGGTCGTCGCAACCATTATCTGGGTTCGGGAGTCGGTTACGCAAGGGGAAGGTATTAGCACCCCTCACGTCCGTTGTACTCGACGGGATCCTTGCTTGTTTGTTTACTTGGACGGGTTGGTTTTATCTATCTACCTATCAAGGCTGGCTGAAAAAGAAAAGAAAAATGACTCAGCAAAGCGTCGCACTTTATGCCTACGTATTCTCATCAGAGAATGAGAAATCAGAGTCAACGTAGTTCGGCCTACGAAGGATTATGGGGGAAAGGTTGCTCGCTAGGACGTCGCATCCTATGCCTACGTACCTCCACACGGTATGGAAGATCAGAGCAAACGTAGTTCGGGAAACTACGGCTTATTTCCTGAAAGAAGTGTTTTTTATTGTATTTGCGATTTCAACCGCACTGGAGACTATGACCTGAGAGTGAATGCGTCGCACGTCACCCAAAGGGTACCATACTAAACATCCAGACTGTGGAAAAGAAACTCTCCCACAATCCTTTCTCAGATAGCTTAAGGCTCGTAGCGTACGAAAGAAATCATTCATGATTACTGTATCTTAAACTGTTTTGAGGTGAGAAGAGAACAGGCCCAACTAGGAGGGAGACTATCAAGTCCTACTGTTATCATGCCATGGATTCATCCTATGGTTGAGGTTTGAACAGGGAACTCCTAGATGTTGTCATGCATAGGTTTCAACCTAAAAGTCTATCATCAAATCCTCCTCAGAGGAAATGAGAGTCCTAAGGGATCATGTCAATGATACACCAAAACAGACAAAAGCATCAGCTTTAACAGTAAAATGCATGCAATGCAAGTGAGGGAGGAAATGTGTGTGGGGCTTCAGCCTCCACAAGCTCGTCTCGACCTCAAGCCAGTCATGGAATAACAATAATCATACTGAAAAATAAACAACATGCTATCAAGCAATAGACAGTAAACTGTAATCATACAGACAAAAGGAATGAAATGCCATCAAGAAAAATAAACACATGGGCAAGGGAGCTGGGCTCTACCGAATACCCGCAAGCAAAGCCAAGCAATAACAATACAATCAGATGCTCTCATGCTCTTAGGCTGAACTTATTCTAGATGGGCTTAGTCTAATGCAGCAGAAAAATCAGACAAAACAATCAATACAGAAAAGAAAAACAGAAGAGAGCCTCAGCTCCTCTAGCAGCGACCCAGTCTTCAGACTTCAGAGATCACTTGCTTTCCAGGTATCAACCCTACAATATGAGTATCAACTCATCTTCTCCCTTGAGCTTCAGCTCCTTTGATCGGCTCTACCTTCAGGCTTCACTATCTTCAGGGATCTTCAGGCAACAACTTGATCTTCACAAAGTCTTCAGACTTCAACAATCTTCAAGGAATCATCCTCTTCAAAGCTTCAGCTTCTGTCTTCAATGGCTCAAATGCTCCAGCAAACAAGATTCAGTCAACAAGATGAGGAGAGGATGTTACAGTACTCACTGACTTCCAAAGGATGCCATTGAGGACTTAACATCAAAGGAAAGGCTCTCTCAAAGTTCTACCTTATAGGGCAAGGTCACTAATCCCTCCAAAGGAGAGAGGTGAATACCCTTAAGGGACTCTGTGTCATAGAGAAGAAAGGAGGTGGACAAGACACTCCTTGTTTATTGAATAAGAGTATTCTATCTAAGGCTCTGCCTATGCACCTATAAACCTATGAACAAAACAAAAAAAGCTATGCTAAACTCCTCTGCAAGGTCTTCAAAGCTTCAATGATGGTCCACAAGGTCTTCAACTCAATCCTCAAAGCTCACATACTCAAAAGAGAAGAAAAGAAAACAATACAATGCAAACTAAGCCTTCAAGCAACATACATACTATCCATACATTCAAAAATCAATGAAAAATACTAAAACACCATACAATATTCTAGTAAAATTCTAGGGGATTCTATACATACCTACCCTTAACCCATATATTCCCCATACACTAATTTGGCCTATAAACCCCAAAACAAAATTATTCAAGTCTACCTATACAACCTAAAACCCTAATCAGAGCACATAAATGTCTAGCAATCAAACTACATCAAATTCTAATCTACACATCAAGAGATAAATCCTACATGAAACTAGGGTTCAATACCTAACTATGCCAAAAAGAATGGCTCAAAAACCCTAAGGGAAAGTCCTAAAACAAATTGTACTAAATCAAGTATCAACTAAAACATATTAAAAATACTATTTACAAGAAAATATGCTAAAAAATATTAAACTAAAAATAAAATGGAATTTTATTTTTTATTAATTTTCTAGACAAAATCAAGATTATGTGAAAAAAAGAAGAAATGAAAAATATTGATTCTTGGATTTTTTATGAATTTTATAAAATGCAAAGAATTAAAAGAAATTAAAATAAAAGAATTTAAGAAATAAATGGGAGGGGGGTATCAAAAGTAACACGCCCCAGTTGTTTCTGATCATTGGGCCAAGTCTGGGGGTGGGTATAGAAATAAATGCTGAGGCCCAGGTTTGTCCACTAATCAAAACGGTGCGTTTGGTTTAATGATGCGCTGCGTTTTGATGCTTCAGTCTTCCCTCCGTTTTGAAATTGAATTGGAGCCATTGGATCATGCGAAGAAGTCAAGGTTTTGAGATCATCCAACGGTGGACCTTCATCGTCCCCAACTGAACCCTAGGGTTTGCAGAAACCCTAACCCCATGCAAGGATCTTCTTCAAGCTCGTTCTCACTGATTTCTCCATGAATTCACTAGCTTCCAAAAGCAAAGTTGTACTATCAACCACCCTGAACACAATGCTATCAATAGTTTTCCCTGAAATCTCTTGAATCATCCTAACAGAAAGCTTCATCATCAAGGTTCCATTTCTTTCCTCTGCTATCAAACTTAATGGAACTTCAAACGAATGATCCAGAATTATTCTACATGTTTCCCTAACCAAATTACTCAATGCCATATCCATTAATGCACACAAACTAGCTTTTTATTCTTTCTGCAAGAAATTGTACACTGCCTCGAAACCTCATGATCCTTCCCCTAATTCTCAGAAAATGGTCCTCTACCCTAGCTTAACCAGTCTAAACCTATAACTATGGTGGAATGCACATAAATTAGGTGATACGAGCAAGATTACCAACCTGTCAAACTTTAATGGTGGCTATGGTTTCCCTACAATTCAATGTCTGCAAGCTTCCCTGATTGATCCTCAATGGCCAATATGAATTCTGTATGCAGCAAGATGAATGAACAAGGCTTGAATCTTGTGTTTGATATCAAAATGCACTTCTTGCAATTTCCCCAAAACAGCTTCAAACTTCCATGGATCTTCTTCTACCTCAGCATGCAATCAATCACAATGATCAGAAGAATACGTTTGTGGAGGAGAAATGAATGGAGATTGAAGAGAATGAAGGTTTGATGTGAAATTGCAAAGGGAAGAATCTTCACTTTTCACACTCTAATCTCACCTCTCACTAACAATGATCACCAACCCTGGCCATATGGTGATTCACCCTTCTTATAACAATCAAGAGAATAATCTAGATCCATCTAGAAACTTGTGGAAAATGCTAGAAAGTTTTAGAACTTCTCCTTTAATGACATGTTGATCATACCATCTCTCATGAGTTAGGCTTGTCAAATGGACTTTAAAATCTCCTTACAAGAGATATTGAGAAAGAATGAGTGAAAAACAAGCTAAACTTTGCTTTTTGTGAAGTTTTGTTCAGGTGCCTTATTATGCAAGAATGAGAATTACAAAGTAACCCCCATTTCTAAGCTTCAAATCAAAATTCTACTTGAACCATTGTTTTTAAAATATTGTTTGGAGTCAAAATGACATATTGGATGACCCATTTTGGATTTGTACATCTCCCACACCAAAATTAAATTTCAACTTTTTCAACTTATAAGCCATTTTTAGGTCATTTTCACCCAATCTTGTAAATCCTTGCTAAAAGCTCTTTCAATAACTCATGACCACTTTTCTAGACTTAAAATCCCATTTCGAACAACTTTCATGTTTTGAGTTTTTCCATTTGAGGCTTGGAAATGGGAGATATGGCCTTTGCTTAAAATGACCTATAATTTCCAAATGACCAAAATACCCCTGTCTTGTTCAAACCATAAGTTGAGTTCTACAAGTCCTATCAAGGACTTCTAGTACTCTCTAGAAATCTAAGAAGATGTTCTTCAACATTCATGTTGACCAAGAAATCATAGGAATCATCCTACTAGGGCAAAAGTTGTCTGCAAGTTGGGTGAGTTTCAAGGACCCAGATTCACACACCTCAGCTGACCTGTAATTTGTCAAAACCATAACTTGAGCTATGAAACTCCTATCAAGGACTTCCACCACTAAAATTAAAGCTAAGAACAAGCTCTAAAACATTCATGTTGTGGGGAAGATGAGATATCAATCACATCTTGAGCTAAAACTGCCTGGAAGATAGGGATCAAATTAGGGTTTTTTCACTGACAATCCTTGGAAACCCTGACTTGAAACTTCTCAAACTCCTCAATCATGATGAGTTGGTCTAGGAATCATCCTTATAACATCTCTATGCATCATTCCATGATCTCATGGCCCTTGGATTAGGTCTCAACCTTCTCCAAATTTTCAGTTATCCTAGGGTTGACCCAGTCAAAACCCTAATTCTACCATTCATGGGTGAATCTTCTAAATTCTTGCATAATGACCTCTATGGGCTTCATGATGGCTTTCAAGACATCTCATAGGCTTTCTCAAAACATCAAGTTCATTCTCAAAGTCTCAGAATCATCTGAGGAGCACCCACAACTCTCAAGCTATGAAGCACACAACCCTGGTTTCAACCAATTCCTCTGAGGATCTCTTGAACTGTCTGATGAAGGTATCAACTTTCAAACACTCAGTGAATAAATAATTGTTGGTCAAATTTTGGGGTGCAACAGCTGCCCCTATTCAAACGGCTTGAACCTGACTGGGTGAGAAGCGAACGGCTCTCAGCCAATCAAGGTGCGAGACGGTTGAATATCGGTAAACCCGAAAATTTGCCAACGGCTCAACTTGTCGAACACTGGAATAATAGCTGCACGACAACTATCTGGAGAAATACTGATCTGACATCGCCGTCAGTCATCCACACTAACTTCTTCTGATATTGCCTTCAGACACCCAACCTCGCCGCTGGAGACCTGAATCTGACATCGCCGTCGGAAACAAACCTCGCTCTGAGAGACACTCGACATCGCCGTCGTACAAACATCATCTCTGATGGGGATTTAAAGAGTCTGACCTCGCCGTCAAACAAACATTCAACCTCGCCGTCGAACACATTCAACATCGCCGTCGAATAAACATCCAACCTCGCCGTCGGACACATTCAACATCGCCGTCGAATAAACATCCCACCTCGCCGTCGGACAAACATGATCTGACCTCGCCGTCAAATCCAAACGTTCAACCTCGCCGTCGAACAAACATCCAACCTCGCCGTCGGACAAACATGATCTGACCTCGCCGTCAAATCCAAGCGTTCAACCTCGCCATCGAACAAACATCCAACCTCGCCGTCGGACATACATGATCTGACCTCGCCGTCAAATCCAAGCGTTCAACCTCGCCGTCGAACAAACATCCAACCTCGCCGTCGGACATATTCATGATCTGACCTCGCCGTCAAATCCAAGCGTTCAACCTCGTCGTTGAACAAACATCCAACCTTGCCGTCGGACATACATGATCTGACCTCGCCGTCAAATCCAAGCGTTCAACCTCGCCGTCGAACAAACATCCAACCTCGCCGTCGGACATATTCATGATCTGACCTCGCCGTCAAATCCAAACGTTCAACCTCGCCGTCAAACAAACATAATCTGACCTGGGGTTCACCCCTGGTAAATGGAACAAAAGGTACACTTGCGTATTTGGAACCACTCCGCTGGGAATGAGAGACTTAACCGAGCACACTCTGATCTGGGGTTCACCCTCAGAACCATAACGAACATCGGAATACTACTGCACACTGCCCACCGTAGAACTTCAACATTAAAGATATATGAAACCCTGGCCCCTGGCCATTTCCAGCTTCAGCTAGAAAAAATATTCAAGTATTTCTGAATATGAATGAAACCCTGGCCCCTGGACACTCCAGATCCGCTGGAGGATCTTCAAGTTCTTCTGAAGATAGATGAAACCCTGCCCGTCGGCGATTCCAGCTTCAAGTACTTCTGAAGATAGACATCCTTGACCTTCAAGGATGTAAACTTTGCCCGTCGGCAACTCTGCAGGAGGTATCTTCGACTTCAGTCTGAAGAAATGGTCCTTGGCCTTCAAGGATACATGGATATGCCTTCAGGCAACTCCGCCTCTGCTATAGAGCATCCGTGACTTCAGTCAGGGATATATTTCGGCCTTCAGTCCGAAAAATGAATCCTAGGTCATTCATGACCTTGGGGATGACCCTGCCCTCAGGCACCTTCGCTTCAGCTTAGGGAATCTGTGACTTCAGTCAGAGAAATGGTATCCTGAGCCATTCATGACTCTACGGGGATTCAAGCACTTTGCCTTCAGGCAAAACTCCGCTTCAGCTGGAGAAACATCTTCGACTTCAGTCAGAAGAGATATCATTCACTTGATCGCAATCAATCATCACCTCAGGACAACTGACTTGGTCTTCAGACCAACGCGGATCATCTTGCATACACAAGCTGGATCTACGAACTCTTAAACTCTGTCTTCAGACACACGCTGATTCATCAACACGGAAATCTGAATCCATAGGAACATTCTGGTACCGTCTTCAGGCGCTTACGAAATTCATCTTCAGATTAGACATCGTTGTTGGAGCAAACATATCACGCTGCTAAGGACTTCAAGAATCATCTTGAACAAGCAAATCCGTCGGGCACCTTCAAGAATCATCCTGAACCGATAACCATTTTGGAGACTTTATTCTGCTGGGTATTCCAGGAATCTTCCTGGGCAACTCTTGCTGGGGGACACTACTGGGGAGCTCAAGAACCATCCTAAGCAAACCATTCGGGAACCTGCACCGAGATCTTAAGAATCACCTTAAGCATACGACCCTGCTGAGGAATTCAAGAATCATCTCAAACTGAAGACTTCGCTGGGGATCCCAAAAATCATCTTGAGCGAGCGACTGTGAGGATTACACCGGGGTCTTAAGAATCACCTTAGGAAAGCGACCTTGTTGGAGAGAACATCAGGAATCGTCCTGAGCAACTGGTCTCTTGGTGGAACATCTGTAAGACAAGAAGGGTAGTAACCTAGATCATGCTTATGATGCGTATGCTTCTGCGCTATGCCCCACACGGTGGGAATGATACGCGTCTATGCTAAATGCCATGCAATCATGCACAATGCTGTGCAACGTTAAATGCTCTGCAGTGTTAAATGCCATGCACTCATGCACAATGATGCGATCCCGTCGGCAAAGTAAATGCCGGGGGGAAGTTCTCCTGTCAAGGAGAAAGAACTGCTCCGATAGAGGATCGTAGACGCGCCAATATCAATCGGACTCTGCCTGGGGAAACGATCTTCCGTTGGCTGCTGCAGGGAAAGCAACTTCAATTGATCTGCTGCGGGGGGGTCGAAGCTCTACGAGAACTTGGACCTGCTGAGGGAACGCGATACCAATCGCGAGAATAAACTGCGTGGCCTTCTCGGCTAATCTTCTGGGGATAACAACTCTATGGGGAAACAACTAAACATGGTCTGATCACCTTCCAAGGATTCGACTCTCGTGGATATCTGCAAACCCGGCTGGGGAAGGAGAAATCATTCTGCTTCGCTGGAGAGAGTGCGACTCCGGGGAAATACAGCATCAGCTGCCCCACGCTCTGCTAGGGAACATCCACTCGAGGTCCCAACTGCTTCCAAGGATGCGGCTCTTCTGGGGATTTGCGGACTCAGTCGGGGAAGGAGAAATCATTCTGCTTCACCGGGGAGTACAACTCTGATGAGGAACTTCAATTTCGCTGGGGAAGAAGGAATCATCCGACTTCGGGAGAGAATACGACTCTGGTGGGGAATCTCAATTCCGCTAGAAGGCTTTAGCCTGGCACCATCAGTTGCTGCATATTTCGGTATACGAACATCTTCCTACGAGATTTGCACTTGTGACCCGGTGCTGGGGACATGAGCTTCGGCCCTTGACTCAGCTGATGAGGTGACGCTCCTTCAGGATGCATCTGCTTGGGAAAGAGATCATCTCTACCCGGGGAAACATGTCAGTGCTCACTATTCTGCGCTCAGATTCCGCGGAGGAGAAATTACTGAACTCTGCTGGAGAAGGAGGGCTCGCTCTGCTTCGGGATGCGTACGACACATCTTCTGGAAGGTGCTACACCTGCAACAACACAAACAAACAGATAAGATGCCCTCCTCAAAGGGGCCTATCCAGGTTATTATCTCGTGACAATATTCAGTTAATTAATTGTTTCAACAATCAATGGGCCTAGGCCTGTGAGTTTATGTATGCGCATTTTATCAAAAACATCGGCGCTTTCATTCGCAAACAAAACAGACAAATGCTAAACAGACAAGCAGAATTGCTGAATAATGTGCATTTTATTGATGGTGACCCCTGAATGGGCAAAAATGTTTTACAACAGAGGCAAGCTCCTGGAATGAGGAAGCCGCGCAAAAATAAAACATAAATATACATCAGTATATACAAATGTCGGCAACGAGGCGTAGACGAGCACCATGAGTTGATCCCTCTAAGACCCACTCGACTTCGATACTTCTCTGATGCTTCAGCTTTGGAAGAGATTGATTCAGATAAACGGCCCTCAGGTCTTCCAAACCACTAAACAATGAAAGTCCATACGCGGAACGCAGTCATTTGCTTATTTAAAATCCCTAACTTTTGCGTGAACCGCCCTTTACGGGTTTTCAGTTCACCGGGATACCCTTTTTTGCCGAAGCCGCCCAGTGTAGGTTTTCGACTTCGCGGGTGTACATTTTTTCAATATATCCCTAATTTTTGCCCGAACCTTTTATTCTGTTTTTGGTTCGCCGGGATGCCCTTTTTTGCCTGGACTCTTTCTTTTTTGTCCAGCGGGTCTCTTTCAAGCAAAGTATTTTTTAACTGCGTCCGCGTTCACCGGGGATGCAAAATCTTCACCATCCATCGTGGATAACAGCAAAGCTCCTCCCGAGAAGACCTTGCTGACGACATACGGCCCTTCGTAATTCGGAGTCCACTTGCCCCGGTGATCGGAGTGTGGCGGAAGAATCTTCTTCAGGACGAGATCACCCGTCTGAAAGCTTCTAGGATGCACCTTCTTATCATAAGCTTTCTTCATTCAGCTCTGGTACAGGCGACCAAATGCAATCGATGCCAACCTCTTCTCGTCCATCAGGCTGAGCTGGTTCAAACGATTCGTAATCCATTCTGCCTCGTCGAGTTTTACATCAACCAAAACTCGCAAAGAAGGAATCTCCACTTCTAACGGTAGGACAACTTCCATACCGTACACCAAGGAGAAAGGAGTTGCCCCGGTCGACGTACGCACCGTCGTACGATAACCGTGCAAGGCAAACGGCAGCATCTCATGCCAATCTTTGTACGCCACAACCATCTTCTGAACAATCTTCTTGATGTTCTTGTTGGCGGCTTCGACGACGCCATTCATCTTCGGCCGATAAGGAGATGAGTTGTGGTGCTCAATCTTGAAGCTCTGGCACAGCTCCTTCATCATCTTGTTATTCAAATTCGAACCATTATCAGTAATGATTCGCTCGGGAATTCCATAGCGACAGATGATGTCCTTCTTTATGAATTTAGCTACCACCTGCTTGGTCACATTAGCGTACGAGGCTGCCTCCACCCATTTGGTGAAGTAGTCGATAGCTACCAGAATGAAACGATGACCATTGGATGCAGTGGGCTCGATCTTGCCTATCATGTCGATGCCCCACATGGAGAACGGCCAAGGGGAGGACATGACATTCAATGGGCACGGCGGCACATGAACTTTATCAGCATAGATCTGGCATTTATGACATTTCTTCGCGAATCTGAAGCAATCCGACTCCATAGTCAGCCAGTAATATCCTGCTCTCAGGATCTTTCTCGTCATGGCATGCCCGCCGGCGTGCGTACCAAATGTGCCCTCATGGACTTCTTCCATGAGCATACTTGCCTCTTTCTCATCTACACATCTGAGTAGCACGAGATCGTGGTTTCTCTTATACAGCACTCCATCAGGATTGAGATAAAAGTTTCCAGATAGCCTCCTTAGAGTCTTCTTATCCTGGGTTGACGCACCCGCAGGATACTCCTTAGTCATAAGGAAGGTCTGGATGTCGTGGAACCATGGCTTGCCATCATTGGCATCCTCGATTGCAAACACAAATGTCGGTCTATCAAGACGCGAAACTACAATTCTTGGAGCCTCATTCCAATAATTGACTTTATACATTGAAGCCAACGTGGCTAAGGCATCAGCCATTTGATTTTCAGCCCTGGGTACATGATGAAGTTCCACTCGGTCGAAGAACGGAAGCAGCCTCCTGGCATAATTCATGTACGGCACCAAATTCGCTTGACGAGTTTCCCACTCCCCTTTAATCTGATTGATTACAAGCGCTGAGTCACCATATATGTCTAGATTATTGATTCTCAAATCAATTGCCTCTTCTAGACCCATGATACATGCTTCATACTCGGCTTCATTATTGGTAACTGGAAACGTCAGTCTCGCAGTAAACGGGATGTGGGATCCGTGAGGAGTCGTGATGATAGCCCCGATACCACTTCCGTAGGAATTAACCGCTCCGTCGAATATCAACTTCCACTGAGACTTCCTATCTGGCCCCTCATCGGGCAATGGCTCATCGCAATCCTTCGCTTTGAGAAACATAATATCCTCGTCAGGGAATTCGAACTTCATCGGCTGGTAGTCTTCGATTGGCTGTTCGGCAAGGTAATCAGACAATACGCTTCCCTTAATGGCTTTCTGAGAGACGTACTTAATATCATATTCCGTTAACACCATTTGCCATCTGGCAATCCTGCCCGAAAGAGCCTGCTTCTCGAAGACGTACTTGATCGGATCAATCTTCGAAATTAGCATAGTGGTGTGATTGAGCATATACTGTCGTAGACGTCTGGCGGCCCAAGCTAATGCACAACACGTCTTCTCCAGCATCGAGTATCGAGATTCACACTCAGTGAACTTTTTACTCAAATAATAAATGGCATGCTCTTTTCTGCCCGTCTCGTCGTGCTGACCGAGAACACACCCCATACTATTCTCCAGAACCGTCAGGTACATGATTAATGGTCGTCCAGCCACTGGGGGTATCAAGATTGGAGGTTCTTGAAGATACTGCTTTATTTTGTCGAATGCCTTCTGGCAATCCTCATTCCAAGTAATCGCCTGATCTTTCTTTAAAAGCTTGAACATCGGTTCACAAGTGGCCGTGAGCTGAGAGATAAACCTTGCAATGTAGTTTATTCGGCCCAAGAAACCACGGACTTCTTTTTCTGTTTTCGGCGCTGGCATTTCTTGGATAGCTTTTATTTTCGCAGGATCAACTTCAATACCTCGTTCACTAACGATAAATCCCAATAACTTTCCGGACCGCACTCCGAAAGTGCACTTGTTAGGATTCAGCCTCAGCCTGAACTTCCTAAGCCTTTCAAAAAGTTTCAACAAGTTGACCAGATGCTCCTCCTCCGTTTGGGACTTTGCAATCATGTCATCAACGTAGACCTCGATCTCATGATGAATCATATCATGAAACAAAGTTACCATTGCTCGCTGGTAAGTGGCCCCTGCGTTCTTCAGACCAAAGGGCATTACCTTATAGCAAAATGTTCCCCAGGGGGTAATAAACGTCGTTTTCTCCATGTCTTCCGGTGCCATCTTAATCTGATTGTAACCGGAGAAGCCATCCATAAACGAAAACACGGAAAACTGGGCTGTATTGTCGACCAACACATCGATATGAGGCAACAGGAAATCATCCTTAGGGCTCGCCCTATTCAAATCCCGATAATCGACGCACATGCGTACCTTACCGTCCTTCTTCGGTACAGGCACTATGTTGGCGACCCACGGAGGGTAAGTGGTAACGGCTAGAAATCCTGCGTCCAACTGCTTCTGGACCTCTTCTTTGATTTTTACAGCCATGTCTGGTCTTGTCCTCCTGAGCTTCTGCTTGACTGGAGGGCAATCCTCTCGCAACGGCAAGCGATGAACCACGATGTCAGTGTCAAGTCCGGGCATATCCTCATATGACCAAGCAAAGACGTCACTATGCTCTCGAAGCATCTCGACCAGTCTATGCTTGACATCATTCTGCAGCGTAGCCCCCACTCTGACATTTCTGACGAGCTCCTCAGAACCCAGATTTATGATCTCAATATCCTCCTCGTGAGGCAGAATAACCCTTTCCTCTTGTCTCAACAAGCGGGCCAACTCTTCCGGAAGGTCCTCATCTTCCTCAACCTCATCCTCGACTTGATAGATCGGGCAATCAAAGTCGTAGTGAGCCGTAGAGGGTCCAGAGTCGATGTCATCTGTTACGTGGATCCTGCAATAACAAGGGTTAAGTTTAAAGCAAGAATATGCAGGTTAGCACCAACCTCGTTGCCATTTTACTGTTTTTCGAAATAAACATAAAACAGGAATAACAGAGAACACAATATTTGAGTACGAAGAAAACGCCTTTTATTTATTAACAAAATGCATACACATAATCCAACAAGGCCCTGACAGTAAAACCACTATGCCCCGGGCAGGACATAGGGTTGTACAAAGATTGTAAAAAGCAAATCATTACTCTTCACTTGTCAGCTTGATAATCTCCTTGATGGTCCAATTGTGGAGGCGCTCGCCCGACTTGCTCGGTTGAATCCAGGCGTCGAGATCACAATCACTATCCCCGCTGTCCTCCGACGCAGCGTTGATGCTCTCGAAGATTACTCCCCCCTTGGTGAATAGGATCGGCCCCTTCCCACGAGACGAACTGCCAGAAGAAGATGAAGCTTCAGCTTCAGGAGAATACCCCAATCCAAACTTATCCTGCTTGATTGGTATATCCAAAACATGCCCCCAGCCTGGGGTGGAACCGGCTTGTACAACGGCCCGAGCTTCCTTAAACGAGGAGAGATTCATCTCTTGCTTCTCTGCGACGACAGGAGCTACCTCTTTTACCCTGACGGTTTCAAATGCTTGGAAGAGAGTTTCATGGATCTCGCCATCCATTTCGACATATTTAAAGGACGATAGGTGACTCACCATGATGTCCTCCTCACCACAGACGGTTACTATGCTGCCCCCGACAGCATATTTAAGCTTTTGATGCAGCGTGGACGTCACGACACCAGCAGAATGGATCCATGGCCGACCTAAAAGGCAACTGTAGGCAGGCATGATGTCTATGATATAGAAAACCATATTAAATGTCTCTGGACCAACTTGAATTGGCAGGGTCAACTCTCCGAAGACGTGGCGCTTGGTTCCGTCAAAGGCTTTCACGACCAGATCACTGGGCGTGCAAAGCAGTCCACGGGTATCCAACTTCATCAGTGCTTTTTTCGGAAGCACATTAAGCGAGGAACTCGTGTCTACCAGGACATGTGACATAATCGTGCCTCTGCACTCTATTGAGACGTGCAAGGCGCTGTTGTGATCTCTTCCCTTAGGAGTCAGCTCCAGATCTGTAAATCCCAGCCCATTACCAGCATTAACATGGGCCACCACCTCTTCCAGTTGATTTACTGATATCTCCTGCGGCACATATGCAGCATTCAATACCTTCAGTAACGCATTGCGGTGTGCTTCAGAACACAGCAACAGGTTAAGAATAGAGATCTTTGACGGAGTCTGATGAAGGTGATCTACAATTTTGTAGTCACTTTTCTTGATTAATCGCATGAACTCTTCAGCATCTTTAACCAACAAATCTTTTTCTGCCCCAGAAGGGACCTCTTCGACAGCTTTACCTTTACCCTTATCCACAGCGTCAGCCCGGACCACTTTCTCTGCTGCAACCTCTGCTGGCGCAAACACTCTACCGCTTCTAGTGATACCACTGACTTCGGTAAGATTCTGCACAGTCGATCCGAATGGCTCAAGCTCTATCTTCTGACCATTGCAATAAACTTCGGCGCCGTAATGCCATGGGACGGCATTAGTACTCTCGAATGGGATCGGTCCGGCCCTGGTGATAGTAATAGTAGGCGGACGGGGCGCAGAAATAGTAATAGGGTAGCGAGGAATAGTAATGGTAGCAACTTCATCTGCCTGCTTTAGCACGACCTCCCCTGATGCACTCTCAACGCTCCGGCTGAACTGTAAAATACCCTCAGACATCAGACTCTGGATACCTTCGATCAGCTGCTCACACCCGTCAGGAAGCATAGCACAAGCCATACATAACTCTCCGCATCCAGGGAAGAAACCCTTCTTCAGCAACTTAGCCTTGACAAAACTCAACGGCGTCTTCAAATCTTTGACATCAGTCAGCAAGTCCGCACTTTCTTCAGTGATAACAGCATTCACTCCGCCCCCCTTATGATGAGGCATGGGGTTTTTGGTAACGTTGGGCACACTGTCAGAAAAGTTGATAACCTTGGCGTCCACCAAGTCCTGCACTTTGTGCTTAAAAGCTTTACAATTCTCAATCGTATGGCCAGGTGCCCCAGTATGGAACTCACAAGTAGCATTGGCGTCATACCCCGGTGGTGGCGCCCCTGTTAAAGGAGCCAACGTCCTCTTTTGAACTAATTGGAGCTGAAGCAACGTTTGCAAAAGCTGTGCATATGACATAGGTGGAGTTTCAAAATGACGGTTTGCCATAGGAGTCCGATTCTGATATCTTTTATACCCCTGCTGATTCTGCTGCTGAGGCTGCTGCTGCGGCTGCGGCTGCGGTGGAGCAGCTGGGATATTTATGCTAGCAATCTGAGGCTGAGGGCCCTTGCCCTTTCTCCTAGCATTAGTGACAGCACTGGCATCTCCCTCTCGACGCTTGCCAGCGTAAGGCTTCTTACTAGCTCCTCCAGCCGAGGATGATTCGCCCTGGATTTTTCCGATCTTTATACCGTTCTCAACATGCTCGCCCATGGTGATGAGAGCCGAGAATGTTCCGGACATGCCACTGACCAGCTTTTCATAATAGATTCCAGGAAGGGTAGCCACGAACATTTGCACTAGCTCACGCTCAACCATCGGCGGTTTGACCCGAGCAGCCAATTCACGCCACCGCTGGGCGTATTCTTTAAAGCTTTCATTGTTCCGCTGTGAGAGATTCTGAAGCTGGACTCGGTTGGGAGCCAAGTCGTTGTTGTATTGATAGTGGAGGACGAACGCTTCTGCAAGATCTTTCCAGGTGCGCACAGTAGCGGGCTCCAAACCCATATACCATTCGAGTGATGGACCAGAAAGACTATCCTGAAAGAAGTGCATCAGCAGCTTCTCATCGTCAGAATAGGCGGACATCTTTCTATAATAAGATCGAAGGTGGACCCGGGGGAAAGTAGTACCCTTATACTTCTCAAAGGTAGGCACCTTGAACTTGTGAGGTAATTTAAAGTCAGCAATCAATCCGAGGTTGGACATGTCAACGCCCAATGTGTTCTGATTTTCAATGTCTCTCATCTTGTCTTCCAGCGCCTTGAACCTGAGTCGAGCCTCAGCATTCAACTCTGCTTCTACACCTCTCTGAGAGAATACGTCATCCTGATGGTCCTCCAGCCACGGTTGAGGCACCAACAGATTTCCTGCACCAGCATTGCCGTTGACCGGCCCTATGTTAACATTGGCTCCCAAACTACCATTGCCGACGCCTGCCGCATTGAGTCCGAGGTTAGTCATCAGATTGCCATTAGCACTGCCGTTGCCCCCGGCAACAAGAACAACATTCTGTGGAGCGTCCACTGGAGGAGGAGTAGGCACAGCCCCACCGTGCAGTATGCCGTTACTGTCAACCCTGGAGATTAGAGGTTGAACCAAAGTACGAAGCTGGTCTTGGCCATTAGCGACCACCTGCATCAGCTCCATAAAACGATCCATCCGTTCCCGGAGCTCTTGAACATCTGACTGCACCTGGTCCATGATTCTTGTCTGATTAGCGCGAGTTGAGTAGCGGTGGATGAGTCTTTGATCAATCCTGGAGATCGAAAGCAGCTCGGAACCTGAAAAACCTGCCAACAATAAAGGTTAGGAAAAGCAATAAGATATACACCATGCAAATATGCCTCATGCAGATGCATGCGTGTGTCTGTGTGCGTGGGAGATTTTCCCCGATCCTAGTGCCTTAGTGACGGTGCTGACAATAATAAGAGGAAAAGGAAATCCGAGCCCAATTGTGGAAGCATCAATCTCATATATATATGGAAAGGCCTGTCAAGGCGGTACACAGTATCAGCGAGTACAAATCAACAACATGACCTCAGCCAACAAGTCTGGTGATGGTCAGCATACATCAAAGATCAAAACAAACAGGGATATAACTAATCAAGTACGGCCACGAGCGCGATACTCTGCTAATAACTCCTTCATATCCGGATGATCTGGCAAAGTGAGCAACCTCTCGACGAGTAGTTCTCTCTGCCTGATGGTATGCTGGAGCCCGTGAACTGAACTCTCCCAAGCTCCTTTGCCAAAGCAATCCTCCAGCTTCCGCTTCTTAGACTCAAACATCAGCTTATGCTCCTTCAGGTTAGCAATAGCTTTGTTGAGGCGGGCTTCGGCGGAGTACCTGCGGGCGGTCTCTTCGTCAAACCTCCGCTCACTGTCCTTTACTTCGGCTTCTAGCTTAGCAATATGCAGCATCAGCTTGTCCTCTCGCTCCTTCCTGGTAGCCATGGAGGTTTTCCAATGCTGGTCGAACTTAGATATTCTCCTATATGCTTCCTCCAAATGCTGCTTCTTCGTAGTTAGTACATCATTAGCGGCCCTGAAGTCTTGACCTAAGCGTTCCCGATCAGCAATCTGCTTTGCCAAATCCGCACTCAGTTGGTTCACCGACTCTGCTTGCTTTTTGAGAGCATGCACGGCTTTGTTCCTCTCACTTCGAAGCTGAGCTAACTCTTTCTCTAATTCTGCATTTGCCCTCTTCAGTTCATCACGCTCGGCTAATACCTGGTTGTGCTGATGAACGGGCACAGTGATGGGCTCTTCAACTGGTGGAGGACTCTCTGGTCTGACATGAGGGAATGGCATCCCTATAGTGCTGGCTCTGGCTCTGATCCAATCTGAATAAGGAGGGTAGGCTTGGCTGTTGCTCTTCCCCAACAAAGGCTTTCCTCTCGTGTTGATATTGTTCCATGCGTACTGAAGCTTGGACAACAAATCCCCCTCTAGAATACTCGTGAGGTACAGAGATTCCCGTACCTCTTCCTCCTTCGGTGGAGTCCTCAAAGCGTATGCAAACTGACGAACTAGCAATGATGGATTGTAGTTGATGCAACCCTTCCTACCTATCAGAGGTACATTAGGAAACCCACTACAACTGAAAATCACCTCGGTGCCTAGCCTATCTCTGTCAACGAACCAATCAATGTCTTCTGCAGACAAATTCATCAGACGCTCAGGCCACTCAGCTGTGGCTGCAGACAAGACAGAAGAACCCTTTTTGGGCAAATGACTATCAAACCACCTGTACAACAACGGTACGCAGCATGAGACATTCTTCCCTCTCCGGTTCTCATTCTTGTAATGCACTGAATGGTAGACGTCTCCGATCAGAGTAGGGACTGGATTCCCTGAGGCAAAGATGTGGAATGCATCAAAGTCCACGAAGTCAGGCATGCTGGGGAATAGGATAATGCCATATATGCATAAAGCAAGGATGGCATTGAATGCGCCCCAACATTTGTCCTTAGCACACTGCTGAGCCTTAGCTATCAGAAACTGCAGAGAGAACCCTGGGACCTTGTTCCAGCTCGTCACCACTAACTCAGAAGCGCTCAAATGGAGTGAGGAAGCTAAACCAGCCAGATCAGGCTCAGCATCCATGTGGACAAAAGGCATCTGCCTTTTGATAGGCACACCCAGCATATCAGCATACTCTTCCAATGTCGGCCCGAGGATGAAGTCATGAAAGGTGAAACACCTCAAGGGAGGGTCATAAAACTGCAGAAGAGCATGTAACCCATTCAACTCGGACGTAGAAGGTCTGCAAACCAGACTAAGCAACCTGCCATAAGACTTCCTGAACCTATCCTTCACAGAATCCCCTGCCAGGGCTATCAAACCAGTCAGCTTCGACACATCGGGGGTCGGGAACTTGTATGCAACAGTCTTCCTGAGAGAGGCCATGATAACAACAGAAAGCGAGAAATCCGGGATCGGGGAAACGGTACCTGCAACACAGACATACGTTAATGGAATGCAGATGAATGCGCAAACTAATGCAAAATGCAGGCATGCAATAATATATCCAGGTAGCTGCTGTGGAGATTCGGTATCAACAGTCACTGATGAGAAGGAAACCCCGGTGTAAGACTACTAATCTGATCTGCTGAGAATAACCATCTGATAGGACCGAGATCAAAATTCTGTTCTGACAAGAATAAGTGACTGATAATAAGGACCCCGGGTGCAGGATCAAGGAACATCTGTTGATGAAGTCCTCAGACCCCAAATCAAGATCTGCCCTATCAAGAACAAATACACAGCTGCTGATGAGATCTTCAGATCCCACTCACAATCTGCTCCATCCAGAACAAACCACTGATGATAATACACTGATCACAGCCTGCTCAATCAAGAACAGACAAACACCCGACAATAAGATCCTCTGATCATAAACTCTTGCTCTATCAAGAACACATCTGTAACTGAGAACCCAACATAACTGATTCGCTGTCAAGAAAACCAGGTAGTCTGAAGGTCCTAGTTTCCTGCAATAAATCCAGTCCCGCTCAAAGGTATGGACCTAGACTGACTCAAGGTACGGCATCCTATGCGTTCATCAGCGTCACAGACTTTCAAAACTGATGATACGATTCCCAGAAGGAGTGGCATCATCGAGTCTTGAAGAGGCCTCACACAGCTGAATCACAAATGATCGGTCCCCAGAGTCGACAATCCACCAAACCAGCAACCGTCTCAACCCAAAGGGTTGAAAGTGAAGCCAACCGGATGAACCTCGTCTGAGCGTGGATTTCATGAGACACTAGTGCCTACAAAGCAAGCACGCGCCCACTAATTTCCACTCTAAGTCTATGGTGCACTCAAGCCTGGGTCTGGCTTCTCACTCAATCAGAACTCCCATCCCACAACAGCATAAATAATCATATTATACTGAAAATAAAATGCGGGAAATAGAGTGCGAGGAGTAAAATGCGATAAATAAACGCAACCTGACAAGCAAACACACAAACGATAGGATTGACTCGCACAGGGAACCGTTGGAGTCCCCAGCAGAGTCGCCACCTTTCGTTATTTATCCCTCAGAGCGGGAAAGGAAACGATCGGAAAAACCCGACGAATAAGGGTAAGACAAGGTCGTCGCAACCATTATCTGGGTTCGGGAGTCGGTTACGCAAGGGGAAGGTATTAGCACCCCTCACGTCCGTCGTACTCGACGGGATCCTTGCTTGTTTGTTTACTTGGACGGGTTGGTTTTATCTATCTACCTATCAAGGCTGGCTGAAAAAGAAAAGAAAAATGACTCGGCAAAGCGTCGCACTTTATGCCTACGTATTCTCATCAGAGAATGAGAAATCAGAGTCAACGTAGTTCGGCCTACGAAGGATTATGGGGGAAAGGTTGCTCGCTAGGACGTCGCATCCTATGCCTACGTACTTCCACACGGTATGGAAGATCAGAGCAAACGTAGTTCGGGAAACTACGGCTTATTTCCTGAAAGAAGTGTTTTTTATTGTATTTGCGATTTCAACCGCACTGGAGACTATGACCTGAGAGTGAATGCGTCGCACGTCACCCAAAGGGTACCATACTAAACATCCAGACTGTGGAAAAGAAACTCTCCCACAATCCTTTCTCAGATAGCTTAAGGCTCGTAACGTACGAAAGAAATCATTCATGATTACTGTATCTTAAACTGTTTTGAGGTGAGAAGAGAACAGGCCCAACTAGGAGGGAGACTATCAAGTCCTACTGTTATCATGCCATGGATTCATCCTATGGTTGAGGTTTGAACAGGGAACTCCTAGATGTTGTCATGCATAGGTTTCAACCTAAAAGTCTATCATCAAATCCTCCTCAGAGGAAATGAGAGTCCTAAGGGATCATGTCAATGATACACCAAAACAGACAAAAGCATCAACTTTAACAGTAAAATGCATGCAATGCAAGTGAGGGAGGAAATGTGTGTGGGGCTTCAGCCTCCACAAGCTCGTCTCGACCTCAAGCCAGTCATGGAATAACAGTAATCATACTGAAAAATAAACAACATGCTATCAAGCAATAGACAGTAAACTGTAATCATACAGACAAAAGGAATGAAATGCCATCAAGAAAAATAAACACATGGGCAAGGGAGCTGGGCTCTACCGAATACCCGCAAGCAAAGCCAAGCAATAACAATACAATCAGATGCACTCATGCTCTTAGGCTGAACTTATTCTAGATGGGCTTAGTCTAATGCAGCAGACAAATCAGACAAAACAATCAATACAGAAAAGAAAAACAGAAGAGAGCCTCAGCTCCTCCAGCAGCGACCCAGTCTTCAGACTTCAGAGATCACTTGCTTTCCAGGTATCAACCCTACAATATGAGTATCAACTCATCTTCTCCCTTGAGCTTCAGCTCCTTTGATCGGCTCTACCTTCAGGCTTCACTATCTTCAGGGATCTTCAGGCAACAACTTGATCTTCACAAAGTCTTCAGACTTCAACAATCTTCAACGAATCATCCTCTTCAAAGCTTCAGCTTCTGTCTTCAATGGCTCAAATGCTCCAGCAAACAAGATTCAGTCAACAAGATGAGGAGAGGATGTTACAGTACTCACTGACTTCCAAAGGATGCCATTGAGGACTTAACATCAAAGGAAAGGCTCTCTCAAAGTTCTACCTAATAGGGCAAGGTCACTAATCCCTCCAAAGGAGAGAGGTGAATACCCTTAAGGGACTCTGTGTCATAGAGAAGAAAGGAGGTGGACAAGACACTCCTTGTTTATTGAATAAGAGTATTCTATCTAAGGCTCTGCCTATGCACCTATAAACCTATGAACAAAACAACAAAAGCTATGCTAAACTCCTCTGCAAGGTCTTCAAAGCTTCAATGATGGTCCACAAGGTCTTCAACTCAATCCTCAAAGCTCACATACTCAAAAGAGAAGAAAAGAAAACAATACAATGCAAACTAAGCCTTCAAGCAACATACATACTATCCATACATTCAAAAATCAATGAAAAATACTAAAACACCATACAATATTCTAGTAAAATTCTAGGGGATTCTATACATACCTACCCTTAACCCATATATTCCCCATACACTAATTTGGCCTATAAACCCCAAAACAAAATTATTCAAGTCTACCTATACAACCTAAAACCCTAATCAGAGCACATAAATGTCTAGCAATCAAACTACATCAAATTTTAATCTACAAATCAAGAGATAAATCCTACATGAAACTAGGGTTCAATACCTAACTATGCCAAAAAGAATGGCTCAAAAACCCTAAGGGAAAGTCCTAAAACAAATTGTACTAAATCAAGTATCAACTAAAACATATTAAAAATACTATTTACAAGAAAATATGCTAAAAAATATTAAACTAAAAATAAAATGGAATTTTATTTTTTATTAATTTTCTAGACAAAATCAAGATTATGTGAAAAAAAGAAGAAATGAAAAATATTGATTCTTGGATTTTTTATGAATTTTATAAAATGCAAAGAATTAAAAGAAATTAAAATAAAAGAATTTAAGAAATAAATGGGAGGGGGGTATCAAAAGTAACACGCCCCAGTTGTTTCTGATCATTGGGCCAAGTCTGGGGGTGGGGATAGAAATAAATGCTGAGGCCCAGGTTTGTCCACTAATCAAAACGGTGCGTTTGGTTTAATGATGCGCTGCGTTTTGATGCTTCAGTCTTCCCTCCGTTTTGAAATTGAATTGGAGCCATTGGATCATGCGAAGAAGTCAAGGTTTTGAGATCATCCAACGGTGGACCTTCATCGTCCCCAACTGAACCCTAGGGTTTGCAGAAACCCTAACCCCATGCAAGGATCTTCTTCAAGCTCGTTCTCACTGATTTCTCCGTGAATTCACTAGCTTCCAAAAGCAAAGTTGTACTATCAACCACCCTGAACACAATGCTATCAATAGTTTTCCCTGAAATCTCTTGAATCATCCTAACAGAAAGCTTCATCATCAAGGTTCCATTTCTTTCCTCTGCTATCAAACTTAATGGAACTTCAAACGAATGATCCAGAATTATTCTACATGTTTCCCTAACCAAATTACTCAATGCCATATCCATTAATGCACACAAACTAGCTTGTTATTCATTCTGCAAGAAATTGTACCCTGCCTCGAAACCTCATGATCCTTCCCCTAATTCTCAGAAAATGGTCCTCTACCCTAGCTTAACCAGTCTAAACCTATAACTATGGTGGAATGCACATAAATTAGGTGATACGAGCAAGATTACCAACCTGTCAAACTTTAATGGTGGCTATGGTTTCCCTACAATTCAATGTCTGCAAGCTTCCCTGATTGATCCTTAATGGCCAATATGAATTTTGTATGCAACAAGATGAATGAACAAGGCTTGAATCTTGTGTTTGATATCAAAATGCACTTCTTGCAATTTCCCCAAAACAGCTTCAAACTTCCATGGATCTTCTTCTACCTCAGCATGCAATCAATCACAATGATCAGAAGAATACGTTTGTGGAGGAGAAATGAATGGAGATTGAAGAGAATGAAGGTTTGATGTGAAATTGCAAAGGGAAGAATCTTCACTTTTCACACTCTAATCTCACCTCTCACTAACAATGATCACCAACCCTGGCCATATGGTGATTCACCCTTCTTATAACAATCAAGAGAATAATCTAGATCCATCTAGAAACTTGTGGAAAATGCTAGAAAGTTTTAGAACTTCTCCTTTAATGACATGTTGATCATACCATCTCTCATGAGTTAGGCTTGTCAAATGGACTTTAAAATCTCCTTACAAGAGATATTGAGAAAGAATGAGTGAAAAACAAGCTAAACTTTGCTTTTTGTGAAGTTTTGTTTAGGTGCCTTATTATGCAAGAATGAGAATTACAAAGTAACCCCCATTTCTAAGCTTCAAATCAAAATTCTACTTGAACAATTGTTTTTAAAATATTGTTTGGAGTCAAAATGACATATTGGATGACCCATTTTGGATTTGTACATCTCCCACACCAAAATTAAATTTCAACTTTTTCAACTTATAAGCCATTTTTAGGTCATTTTCACCCAATCTTGTAAATCCTTGCTACAAGCTCTTTCAATAACTCATGACCACTTTTATAGACTTAAAATCCCATTTTGAACAACTTTCATGTTTTGAGTGTTTCCATTTGAGGCTTGGAAATGGGAGATATGGCCTTTGCTTAAAATGACCTATAATTTCCAAATGACCAAAATACCCCTGTCTTGTTCAAACCATAAGTTGAGTTCTACAAGTCCTATCAAGGAGTTCTAGTACTCTATAGAAATCTAAGAAGATGTTCTTCAACATTCATGTTGACCAAGAAATCATAGGAATCATCCTACTAGGGCAAAAGTTGTCTGCAAGTTGGGTGACTTTCAAGGACCCAGATTCACACACCTCAGCTGACCTGTAATTTGTCAAAACCATAACTTGAGCTCTGCAACTCCTATCAAGGACTTCCACCACTCAAATTAAAGCTAAGAACAAGCTCTACAACATTCATGTTGTGGGGAAGATGAGATATCAATCACATCTTGAGCTAAAACTACCTGGAAGATAGGGATCAAATTAGGGTTTTTTCACTGACAATCCTTGGAAACCCTGACTTGAAACTTCTCAAACTCCTCAATCATGATGAGTTGGTCTAGGAATCATCCTTATAACATCTCTATGCATCATTCCATGATCTCATGGCCCTTGGATTAGGTCTCAACCTTCTCCAAATTTTCAGTTATCCTAGGGTTGACCCAGTCAAAACCCTAATTCTACCATTCATGGGTGAATCTTCTAAATTCTTGCATAATGACCTCTCTGGGCTTCATGATGGCTTTCAAGACATCTCATAGGCTTTCTCAAAACATCAAGTTCATTCTCAAAGTCTCAGAATCATCTGAGGAGCACCTACAACTCTCAAGCTATGAAGCACACAACCCTGGTTTCAACCAATTCCTCTGAGGATCTCTTGAACTGTCTGATGAAGGTATCAACTTTCAAACACTCAGTGAATAAATAATTGTTGGTCAAATTTTGGGGTGCAACAGTAATCATACCTCTTGATCTCCTGCATACATGTCAATGGAATGCAAATGATAATGCTAATGTGAATGAAATGAAACATAAGCTAGGTGAAGAAAAGTTGGGCAAATTTTGGGGTGCAACATATACCAAGGTTTGTATTTCTTAAAATTCAGCATGATTTAGCATGATTCAGTTAGATTTGAACTTGTGGTTAGGATCTAGACATGACATAGATCGTTTTAGGCTTGATTTGAACTCAATTGGTGATGATTGAAGATGACATAGCTGATCTGTTTGGACTTGAATCTCTTGATTCATAAGGTTTCAATGTTAGTTGATTAGATCAGGTTGATGTACGCAATGAGGTGAAGAGATCTATATCATTAATTTTGAGTTTAATGAAAGTAGTTAAAGATGCTATTTCTGAACTTTGCTTCGTGTTTGATTATGTGTTGAGAATTGGATGATTTTGATGATGGATTTGGAATGTACGTGAAAAACTGAGTGGATTTGGTATTTTGTTTGTCATTTTTGGTTGCCTGAACCTGGACCTTCGTCGGAGAAGACGACCAGAGTCTTCTCCGACCACCACCAACCACCAGCCTGAATCTCCACCTGGCCAGCCTGAATCTTGCCTTGACCTTTGACTTCTGATCAGATCCAACGCTTGTGTTTTAATCTGAGATTGGAGAGTTTTAGTTCAAAACGCTGCGTTTAAATTAATGTGCTGGCAAGCTGTGGTGCGTCCAGATCCTTGACTTGTTGACTGATCCAATGGCTTGTGTTTTATTTCAGCTTTAATTCATTTTTATTCCATTTTGTTTTATTTTAATTGCTTTGTTATTCTAAAAATCATATAAATTCCAATTTTGATCACAAAATTAATTTAAAAATATCCTCATGATCCTTATGGAATTTGTGATTTTCTGGGATTAACAAAATACAATTTCATGCATTTTTCAATTTAATGTGATTTTTCTCATTTTATTTTATTCTTTTATTTTTGCATAATTTGTTATCTGTTTTGTTGAATTTAATTCTCCCATTTGGTTTAGAGTTTGGCTTTAATTTTTTAATATTTGTTAGGATAGACATGTATGTTCCCTTAGAATTTTTCTTGGATTTTTAGAATAATATTAGGATCTGTTTTAGGGATTGAGATTAGGACCCTCTCAAACTTGTGGATCACCTTGACCTATCTCAATGAAGAAATTGTTTAGATAACATAGAAGTTGATTTAGGCTTCAATATTTTTACACTAGGTTGTTCAAACATTCATGTTCCCCTAGGAATTTTATTACATTTTTGCAACTTGATTTTCTATTTTAGTTGTATTTTGTAAGTGGCTTGTGTTTATGATTTCCTCTCTTGAGTGCTTTGGTTTGTTTGGCTTGGTTGGCTGCCTTGGAGTTGGTTTGAGCTTGAGTTCTTTTTGTTGGAGCTTCTGGATTCATTGAAGATGCTTGGGATGAAGGATTGGATCTTGGAGTTGATTGCTTTTCCTCTTGTGGAGCTTTTGTTTAGGAGTTCAGAGAATTAGGGTTTTAGGAAGTGCCTTAGACCTAGTTTTGATTATTTCTTCAAACATAGAGTGCATTGTTTGCCTCTATTCTATCCAATGACACAAAGTCCTTCTTGGGAAGCTCCATCTCTCCTTAGGAGGGATGAGTGGTATGCCCAAGTGAGTAGAACTTTGAGGATGCCTTTCATTTGCAATGTTGAGTTCTTAGTGATTTACTTTGGTTGTCATTAAGTTTCTTAACATTATAATTTGATCTTGATGATTAATCCTCTTCTTGGAGTTTGCTTGTGGGAGCTTGAAGATTTATGGGGATTTAAGATAGAAGCTTGATTGAAGATGTGGCTTTGCTGTCAACTTTGCTGTCAATCCAACTTTGTTGTTCAGAGCTGCTGTTGCTGTTTGCTGTTTAGAGCTTGAAGTTGTTGCTGCCTGAGCTGCCTCCCCTGAGTCTTTTGTTTTTCTCTGTTTTGTTTGTTTAATTGTGTTGTTGACCTCTAGGTTTGAGGTGGAGCTTGTCTCCTATTGCCTATTGTTTTCCCTCTTGCCTTATTGGTATTGCTGCATTGCATGCATGTTTACTGTTTAATATATTGCTTGCTGTTTTTGCTGTTTATCCCCTAGGATCTCTGATTTCCTCTGCGCAGGAGGAAATTATGACAGACATTAGGTTTGTGAACCATGCATGATAACTGTAGGTAGATTCCCTTTTAACCATAGTTTTAGGGTCTTTCTCTTCTCATCTCAAAACAATTCAAAAACACAATAATAAGGATAACGCGTGTTGTACGCTATGAGCCTTAAGCTATTTGAGAAAAGGTTGCTGGAGGGTCACTCTTCAGTAATCTGGTTGCTTAGTATGGTACCCTTAGGGTGACATGCGACGTAGTCACTCTCAGATCACAAGTCTTTAGTGCAGTACAAGTTCCAAACAGACTAAAAAAAACATTTCTTTCGTAAAAACCTCAAACAAACATTCAAACTCTATTTTGTCCTTTTAGACCCTTAATCAGGAAAACCCTTTTCAGAAGGAGATAAAAAACTGTCAGACAAGCTTGTGTCCTCCATAGCCCGAACTACGTTTGCTCTGATCTTTCATGCTGTATGAAAGTACGTAGGCATAGGGTGCGATATCCTAGCGAGCAACCTTCCCCTCCTTACCCGTAGTTAGGCGAACTACACTGACTATGATTTCTCGTTCCAGACGGGAATACGTAGGCATAAAGTGTGATACTTTGCCGAGTCATTTTCTTTTCTTTTTAACCCAGACCTATAGAGTAGATAGAATAACACACCCTTAGATAGAAAACAAGTGTGGATCCCGTCGAGTACGACGGACGTGAGGGGTGCTAATACCTTCCCCTTGCGTAACCGACTCCCGAATCCAGGATTTGGTTGCGATGACCATTCCTTTCCCTCTTTGCATTAGGTTTACTCTGAGTGTTTCCTTTCCCTCTTGTGGGATAAATAACGCACGGTGGCGACTCTTCTGTCATAGCGGGCGCCGATTTTCGCAGTAGCGACAAGGTGCGCAACCTCTGTTTCAGACAGAATTGGGGTTTTTTCAGCGTGACGACCATCAGGGATGTGTGACGGTCGTAACACGCGTGACGACCGTCAGGGGAATGTGACGACCGTCACAACAGCAAATTCTGCAGAAATGCAGAATTTTGCTTGTGGGGCGTTTTAACAGTGGAAAATATGATATTTTGACTTATGATGGACCAATGACGAAATAAGAAATAACAGGAAACACAATTAATGGAGATACTGGAGTGAAATGAAAATAACATTAATTCAAAAAAATGAGTTTAAAGTAATACAATATCCAGAAAGAGGAAACAATTGCAAAATGAGATAATGTGAAACAATGCGAAATGCAGTAAACTTAAATTAAAGAGAAAACTAAAATATCACTCCTTTGGTTTCTTCAAGTTGTTGACCTGCTGAATAACGTCATTAAATCGGTCGCTAACTACGTCCATGTAAGTAACGAAATCCATGTGAAACTGCGTTAATTCATCTTTGATAGTGGATACTTCCAGCTTGAGGTCGTCTACAGTTCTTAGAACAGTGTCTAACTTGTCTGTGTTTTGTTCAGGCGTGGGGTCAGGAAAGTTATGGTAGTTAGGAGGGGTCTTAGGATCGATCTCCACTTCGGACTCATAATCTTGGTAGTACAAATAGTCATGTGCTTCTGAGATTTGATCACTGTCATACATGTAAGTCTGGGGTGTGGAGTGAGGTGATGGTGGTCCCATAGGCTCGTCCAATTCATAAAGCCAATTGTCTTTGTTATGGATACTAGTTAGCTCATGGTTGGGCAATGTGAAAAGGTAGACAGGTTGATCAGCTATGAGGTATTCGTAGGCTCCTGGTCCTAAGGTACCTAAGATACGTCTGTTGAAGCAGAACTGGATGTCCATTGATCTGAGGTTGCCGAAACGAACGGCTTTGTTCAGGTAGTACCTCAGGCCAATTTCGTGGGCGATCATGGTGACTAGGCCTCCTATTAAAATGGGTGAGTGCGGTTCCTGATTGAGGCGTGTAAATGCCCTCATCATAAAAGGGACAACATTTACAGGGCGGCCTTGTGAAGCATAGAGAAGGATGAACAGCTCGTCCTTTGAGAGTGTTGTAATGTTTTCCTCCTTCCCAAAGAGGGTATGGGCTAATTTCCTATAGAAATAGCGGAAGGCTGGATTGTGTATCTCGTGGTTGTGCATGTCACTCGGTTCTGGGTGATAGTTACTGGTGATGGAACCCTATAATTGGTCTAATTCGAGATCAATATCCTCTTCAGTGGTGGTAAACACAAAAGGTACACTAGGGAAGCCTAGGATGTTAGCTAACGTGGTACGGTTGTGTGTTTGGTCCATTCCAAACATTCGAAAGGTTATCAGCTCTTTAGTGGATCCATAGCCATGTTCAGGTAGGTAACTTAGGGAGCTAAGGAATTCGAATGTCAGTTTGCGGAAGGTAGCAAATCGGGTCTTTAGAGCAGTTTGCTCCCAGCCTAATTGGTTAAATAAGTACTGAATGTTATCCTAGATTCCTAGCTTGTCCATGGTGGGTCTATCGTAGTACAGAGTCGAAGCAAAGCTTCTCTGAGTCTGTGCCTTGAATATGTCCTTATGAGCTCATCCTCTAAACAGAATAGTCGTAACGTCGATGTCGGCCATACTTGTTAGTTGGATAAAACGGGAGAAAAATAGAACGAATTTTAAAATCCTGGAAAAATCACATTCACTCAGATCATATTTTTAAGAAGTAAAGAGTGATAAAAGAGAAAAATATAAAATAAATATAAATATTGGAAAATAAGATAATAGAGATTTATAGAAATCATAAGTTAACAGAAAAACATAGTTTTAATAAATTTAGAAGGAAAAAATGGAAAAAAATTGGGTTGCCTCCCAATCAGCGCTGTCTTTAATGTCAAAAGCCTGACGATAGCTTGGATATAAGCTATTCGGGAAGCTCGAGCAATTTCATATTGCTCACGTGGTCGCTGTGTTCATTTTGGTTATAATGTTTCAAACTCTGTCCGTTTACTACAAACGGTGCGTTGAGTTGATTCTTGATTTCAACAGCTCCACTCTTAAGGACTTTGGTGACCTCAAAAGGTCCAGACCATCTAGATTTTAATTTTCCAGGGAATAGTTTCAATCTGGAGTTGAATAGGAGCACGATGTCTCCCACACTGAATTGTTATCGGATCGAACGCTTATCATGCCATTTCTTGGTCCTTTCTTTGTAGATGCGTGCATTCTCGTACGCGTCTAATCTTAGCTCTTCCAATTCATGAAGGTTCAAGATTCGCTTCTCGCCTGCCGCAGTGTAGTTAAAGTTTAGCGTCTTAATAGCCCAGAAGGCTTTATGCTCTAATTCTACCGGCAGGTGACATGATTTTCCGTAGACTAGTTTAAATGGTGTGGTGCCTATCGGTGTCTTAAAGGCGGTCCTATAAGCCCATAAAGCTTCATTCAACTTTGAGGACCAATCTTTCCTGGAGGTTGCGACTGTCTTTTCTAAAATTTGCTTTATTTCTCTGTTCGAGACCTCCACTTGTCCACTAGTTTGTGGATGATACGGTGTGGCTACGCGGTGTTTGACTCCGTATTTGGAGAGGAGTTTATCAAAGATTCGCGATATGAAGTGCGAACCACCGTCACTAATGACGAGTCTGGGCACACCGAATCTAGGAAAGATTGTATTTTTAAAGAGTTCAACGACTACTCGCATGTCATTTGTTGGAGCCGCAACGGCCTTTATCCATTTCGATACATAGTCGACAGCGACGAGTATATATTTATTTCCAAAAGAAGATGGGAAAGGTCCCATGAAGTAGATTCCCCGTACGTCAAAGATTTCTACTTCTAAAATTCCTCTCTGAGGCATTTCACCGCGTCGTGAGATGTTGCCAGTGCGTTGGCACCGGTCGCATTTTAGTACAGCGATATGGACATCCTTCCAGAGACTGGGCCAAAATAGGCCAGATTGTAGAATTTTAGCGCACGTCTTTGAGGTGCTAGGATGACCACCATATGGTGCTGAATGGCATTGGGAGATGATGTCTTCTATTTCTTCCTCTGGGACACAACGACAGTATAAGTTGTCGGCGCCTCGTTTGAAAAGTAGAGGTTCGTCCCAGTAGTAATGCTTTAAGTCGTGGAAGAATTTCTTCTTTTGTTGATAAGTCAGGTCCGGTGGAAGCACGCCTGCGGCCAAGTAATTTACGATGTCGGCAAACCACGGCAGAGTGGCTTAGGTATAGACAGCTTCCACGACTTTTTCCAGTTCCGGTTCTTCCGAAGTAGAGTTGGACATATCGCTTTCCAATTTGGCTATCAGACGTTCGTAGGGAAAGTCGTCATTTATAGGCACTAGTTCTTGTTTGATGCCATTTATATGGGATAAGTGATTTGTAACTACGTTCTCGGTCCCCTTCTTATCTTTAATTTCTAAGTCGAACTCTTGTAATAATAGGATCCATCTCAATAATCTGGGTTTGGCGTCCTTTTTGCTTATTAGGTACCTAATGGCAGCATGGTCTGTGTATATGATTATTTTGGCTCCTACCAAGTAGGAACGAAATTTGTCAAGAGCAAACACGACTGCTAAGAGTTCCTTTTCCGTTGTAGCGTAGTTCATTTGGGCAGGGTCTAATGTTCTACTGGCGTATTAGATAGCGTGAAGCTTCTTGTCTTTCCTTTGTCCTAGAACTGTACCTACGGTGCAATCACTCGCATCGCACATGATTTCGAATGGTAGTCACCAATCTGGGGGTTGCATGATTGGTGCGGTGATAAGTGTTGACTTTAGAGTTTTGAATGCCTCTAGGCATTCTTTGTCGAAGATGAACTCGGCATCTTTCATTATCAAACCTGTAAGAGGTTTTGTGATTTTCGAGAAATCCTTTATGAATCTTCGGTAGAATCCAGCGTGTCCTAAGAAGCTTCGTATTTCTCGTACGATTTTCGGAGGTTAGAGATCCTTTATGATCTCTATTTTGGCTTTGTCAACTTCGATCCCCTTTTCAGATATGACATGTCCTAAAACGATGCCTTGTAGGACCATGAAATGGCATTTTTCCCAATTAAGGACAATGTTCACTTTGGCGCATCTTTTGAGTACCATCTCTAAATTTGACAGGCAACTTTCGAAGCTTTATCCGCATACGGAGAAGTCATCCATGAAAACTTCCATGATGTCATCTATGAAATCCGCAAAGATTGCCATCATGCATCTTTGAAAGGTTGCTGGAGCATTGCATAGTCCGAACGGCATTCGGCGATAAGCAGAGGTACCGTAGGGACAGGTGAATGTTGTATTTTGCTGGTCATTGGGGTGAATAGGAATTTGAAAGAATCCCGAATAACCATCTAGATAGCAGAAGTATGAATGTTTCGCTAGTCTTTCCAACATTTGGTCTATTAAAGGTAAAGGGAAGTGATCTTTCTGAGTTGCCTTGTTCTGTTTTCTGTAATCGATACACATCCTGTTTCCGGTCACAACTCTTTGGGTTATTGATTCTCCTTTTGCATTCTTTACTACAGTAACACCTCCTTTCTTGGGTACTACGTGTACTGGGCTGACCCATTGGCTGTCGGAAATCGGGTATATGATTCCTGCGTCTAGTAGCTTTTTCACCTCGTCTTTGACTACAGTGCTTAGGATCAGGTTTATCCTCCTCTGATGTTCTCTTGAAGTTTTTCAGTCTTCCTCCAGCATGATACGGTGCATACAGATGGAGGGACTTATGCCTTTTAGATCGCTTATATTATAGCCTAACGCAGTTGGGTATCTCCTTAGGACTTCTAATAATCGCTCAGTTTCTGACTGTCCTAAATTAGCATTTACTATTACTGGTCTTTTGAATTCTGTATCTAGGAATTCGTACCTGAGGGTTTTAGGTAGCTCTTTAAGTTCTAAAGCTGGGTTTTTCGGACCTGGCATGTGATTTGGAGTGAGTGCTAAGATCTCGCTCAGACTATCATCTTTGTATGGTGCACGCCAGTTGTCGTCTTCATGAATAGCAGGGATCTAGATTTTCATGATTTCAGAATATTTAGTTTCCTCCTTCTCTAATTCTCGTATGCATTCGTCAATGACATCTACTATATAGCATGTGTCATCGATAGCTGGTGCCTTCAAGAATTTAGTAAGGATGAACTATATTTTTTCTTCTCCTACTTCGAATGTTAGCCTTCCTTTCTTTACGTCTATGATAGCTCTGGTTGTAGCTAGGAACGATCTTCCTAGGATAATTGCGGTAACAGAGTTCTCTTTGATGTCCATGATTATGAAGTCGGTTGGGATATAGAATTGGCCTATGCGTACTGGAACGTTTTCCAGTACACCAACGGGGTATTTGACTGATCGGTCAGCCAATTGTACGGACATTTTAGTTGGTCTTAGTTCTCCCATATTCAGCTTTTTGCATATAAATAAAGGCATGACGCTTATACTGGCTCCTAGATCGCACAGGGCTTTGTCTATAACGAACTTTCCTATGACGCAGGGTATGGAGAAACTACCTGGGTCTTTTAGTTTAGGAGGCATGTTGTTTTGAATGATTGCGCTACATTCGGCAGTAAGTGTCACTGTCTCATTATCCTCTATTTTCCTTTTATTAGACAAGATCTCTTTAAGAAACTTAGCGTATGACGACATTTGAGTTATCGCTTCTATGAAAGGAATAGTGATGTTTAGTTGTTTCAGAAGTTCAACAAATTTCTTAAATTGTCCTGAAGTTTTGGAGTTTAGTAATCTTTGAGGATAAGGGATCGGTGGTTTATATGGCGCTGGAGGCACGTATGAGTTTTCATCTTTGGCGGCCTTTTGCTCGTCACATTCCTTCTTTTCTGTTTCAGACTCCTTTACGGTTGGTTTATCAGATTTCTGTTGCATTACTAAATCTTCATTCCTAGGATCCGTTGGGCCTTCCAATTCTTTTCCACTTCTCAATATAACAGCATTTGCGTGACCTTTCGGATTAGGTTCGGGCTGGCCTGGAAATGTTCCAGCTGGGGCAGCTGCAGAGGCTTGTTTTTGAGCCACTTGTGATATATGCGTTTCGAACATTTTATTGTGGGTGGCTAAAACATCTACTTTTTCGGTCAGCTGTTTAATCTGCTCGCTGGTATGTATGTTTTGATTCAGGAATTCTTTGTTTGTTTGAGCTTGAGTAGCTATGAATTTTTCCATCATCAACTCGAGGTTTGATTTCCTAGGGGCAGTCTGGGTAGCAGCGGCTGGTTTCTGATAACCTGGCGGAGCAGCTGGTGCTTGCGAGGCATTATCGTTCTTGTAGGAAACGTTTGGGTGGTTCCTCCATCCTGGGTTATAAGTATTTGCGTAGGGATTTCCTTGAGCGTAATTTACTTGGTCTGGTGGGATTCCGCCAGCAATGGGCACTCGGGCACATTATGAGTGGCGATTCCGCATAACTCGCAGTTTGGAGTTACAGCAGCGACGGTTGCAGTTGGGTTAACGGTCAGACTGTAGATTTTCTGTGCTAGAGCATCTACTTTAGCGTTGAACTTTTCAAGACTGCTGATCTCGTACATCCCACCTTTCTCTACGGGTTTCTCTGCTGGAATTCGTTCACCTCCCCATTGGCAGTGGTTGTGAGACATGTTTTCGATTAGTTGATAGGCTTTGTCATATGGCTTATCCATAAGCGCATCGCCCTCGGCGGCGTCTACCGTTAATCTGGTGTTATACAGAAGCCCATTGTAGAAAGTATGGATCGTCACCCTGTCTTCTAAACCGTGGTGAGGACATGCTCTCCTCATATCTTTGAACCTTTCCCACGCTTCATAGAGAGATTCAGTATCTTTTTGTCGAAATCCGTTGATTTGGGCTCTAAGCATAGCAGTTTTGCTTGGCAGAAAGTATCTCGCTAAGAAAACGTTCTTCAACTGTTCCCACATCGTAACGGAGTTGGATGGTAAGGATTGTAACCATGTCCAAGCTCTATCTCTAATAGAGAAAGGAAAAAGACGAAGTCTTATTGCGTCTGGAGTTACTCCATTTGCCTTCACTGTGTTCGCATATTGCACAAACTTCGTTAAGTGTTCGTTTGGATCCTCAGTTGCATTTCCTGAGAATTGATTTTGTTGTACAACTGACAACAATGACGGTTTTAGTTCGAAATCGGTTCGATTTATAGCTGGGGCAGCTATGCTACTTCGAGGCTCCATCTGAGAGGGTGTAGCGTAGTCCTTCAGCAGTTTGTTCTGAGGTCCTTCAACCATCTTTGCTTCTTCAACAGGAGGGTGAGCTAGAAGATCAGGAATGTTGTGTCTTCGTTGATATTCGATGATGCGCCTTCTTAGATGTAAGAAGCGCTCTAGTTCGGCGATTGTCGGTTGTAAGATGTCACCTTGTGAGCGAGTACTTGGCATACAATCGAAGAACGAGTAGAGGGAGAGAGAATTTTTAACCTAGTCTATACGGTGTAACAAAAGATTACACTATTGACTAAACGGGTCCCCGGCAACGGCGCCAAAAACTTGATCGCGACTTTCTATGTCTAACTCAATTAACTGCAAGTGCCCAGTCTATCACGTAGTAATAATAGATATCGATCCCACAAGGACTTGTAATCAAACTAGTATTATCGGGTGTTTTGGTGTTTAGCTAGGTTGCTAATGTTTTAAGGGAATAATAACAAAATAAGTGCGTAAACTAAAGGGAACTAAAGCTTTTACTTAAGGTATGAATGCTTGAATCGGTATGTAATATGTTATTTCCTCAGGGATTCTATAGGTCATCGGTGTCTTTAGGTTTTCAAAAACAATTTAAGAAGAAAATGATGGTTTAAAGACCTTTGTCTCACGATGGTTGTTGACGCTAGTCGCAACTCTAGGCGGAACGTATGCTGTCGCTATCCTGTTCGGGGTTAAAGTTAATTTTTGAAAATTATTAGGTTCTAATTCCTTTTAAAGCGTTGTCGCTGTTTTTAAAATGAATGCCTAGTTTTTACTATCTGGTCTTAGCCTCAACTGTCGCTTGTTGGTTCGTACCTTTATGAATTTCCCACTGTCGTGGCAAAACTACTGTAAATAATTTCTCGCTGTCGCGACGAAGGTTTATTTAGAAAAGTCAAATTTAAAAACTGAAGCCATAAATAAGTTCTTGAAAAGGTAGATATACACCGGTTAATTATTGAATCCCATCAGATTATTTATTACATACCGATTACTTAAGATTTAGCCAGACATGGAATATAAATAAACATAACGTAAATAATGGCAGAAGATAATAATATTCATTACAATAGGAAATAACAATTCAATTATGATTAGAATAGAAACCTGTAAATAATTCAATTTGGCTTTTGGGAAATCCTCTAAAATGGTGGCAGGATTTTGTCTTTATGCCAATTTCTCGTACAGAATGGAAATGGAGAGTAAAACAAGAATTGCAAGGAAAGAAAGAAACAGGAAATAAAACAACGATAAGAAAAATGGGAATTTGAATAATTGCTCTGAAGGTAAATTGACAGCACTTCGTTTCTTCAATGCGGCTCCCTTTTCTGGTACCAGCTACCTCCTTTTATAGATGGGATATTCCACGGTTTATTTCTTCGGGAAGTGGGAGTGATATCAGAGAATATAGGAGTTAGTGGTACCACTTCTCTTTGGCACTTTCACAATTTGACAGCACGTGCAGAAAACTGTATTTTAACTGCATGACGGTCGTCATGGACCTGTGACGGTCGTCACACCCTTGTGACGATCGTCACATCAGCAAGACTCGTTTTTCCTGCTTTTTGGCCTGATTTTCACTTGGTTTTCACCTGTAAATGCTTCTTTTCTTTATCTTGCTCCATTTGAGCATGGACCTTGAATACCTGCAAAATACTGGGCAAATAGTATGGAAATATCCGAATTCGGAGTGAAAACGGTCGCCGATTAGTAGAAAAGTACATCATTATATATATATATATATATATATATATATATATATATATATATATATATATATATATATATATATATATATATATATATATATATATATATATATATATATATATATATATATATATATATATATATATATATATATGATTTCGCGTTATCAGTTGATGCGATTGACGAATACTCGAACGGTAGGATTATTACGACCACCATACAAACATTTGAGGTTACGAGGGAACTAAATAAAATTAAAGGTAGATGTAATGGCAATATGGGACTGTGGAGTTAGTAAAATAATGCAAAAAATGTACCAAAGGCCCAAAGTCCATAAAAATAAAACACATAAAAAACTGAATAAAAAAGAAGGAAAGGTGCAAGAATCAAGGGCCTAGTATGTAGGGCCCAATAGCCAAACGCTTGGTCAAGGAGGCAAGAGGGGTCAAGGGAGTTGACTCCATTCCAACCCTTGGATCGCAATACGAGTGATCAAACAATTCAGGCTGAGAGTGCAGGGGCCATTGTGGTAGGGTATCCATGCAGAACCACTAGTCAATGCAACAAAGATAGAAGATCAAGTGGTAGGGGAAGAAGCCACATGTTCGCTCATAGAAAATAGGGAATGGTATCAAAAGAGAGGGGTGGTCCACATGAGTTCATAACCTCATTCCCCTCTCTCTCTCTCTCTCTCATGCCCTCTCATACACCTCCCTTTAAATAACAAAACACAATCTCTTTACTAACCTAAAAGATTTACACGCCCAAGAACTCAAGAACATAATGAACACCACATGGTGTTCATTCATATCTTACCCAAAATTTCCAGAAACTACTCAAAACAAAAAAAAAACAACTGAAATGATGCCTTGAACTAGAATTTAAACTCAATTCAACCAAAACACATACCAATTCAAAGATCCCAACATATTCCTAAATCAAAACCTAAGTTTAAAAACTCATTAATCCACAATACAAACCATATGATTCATGCGATTAAACATGCAACAAGCATGGAATAACAAAGAGGCATGGAAAAGCGCAAGAATAAGGGAGATGAAGGCCTTGGCGGCGCTTTAAAACATCGACTAGATTTTCGACAAACCTCAAGGTGAGTCTTCTAGTTCTTTTTCTCCATCCTTCTTATTTTTGTTGTTGTTGTGTGCTCTTCTCCTACTTTTCTTGTTATATTTTTCCTTCTTCGGCGAGTGATTGGGGCATAAGCTCTACTTCTCTTAAGCTTTAGGGAGAAGCTTGATGAACCTTTTATGAGGGAGTTAGATCTTTTAACAACAGATGTCAAATTCCATTCAACCAGTTAAAGAAATGTTCTGATTAGGAAGGTTAATTTCTCATCATTAGACATTCCATAGGAAGTATCCTTCAACAGGCTTTTGGAAAGATAATCTGTTAGATAGCTTTTCATCATCTAATTCCATTTATTTTATTTGGAGATTGCAAGATAAACCTACAAAGCATAATAAACTCAAGTTGTATGATTTCTTGAATAACTTGGACCTCAGGTTTGAATTCAAAACGATCTTCTCTGAATTTTCTTGGAAAGATTATATGAAGTGTAATTGGGCAAGCTTCATAACTGACTCCGACAAATCTGAGCATAAGGATTCAAAGACAGCCTGAGAATTAGACGTATTAATGATGTTGATATACCCAAAATTGAGATGGAGCACCTACCAGAATGCATTTACCTCTGACGATATTTTTAATAAGCTTCTTCTGAGATGGTGAGAGAGACTTTCAAACTTTGACCATCCGTACACAATCAACTTATATAGTAATACCATCAACTTCTATACTTCACATCAACTTTAACTTACTAAACAAAATAACCTCGAAAGACTTAGTGATTGGTCTATCTAAAATGAAGTTCACTAAAGACCATCTATGAAGCGTGTCAAATGAGGAAGCAAACGTGAATCTCTTTTAAATCAAAAAATTGTGTTTCTACCTCAAGACCTCTTGAGCTTCTACATATGGACCTCTTCGGTCCCCCAAGGACCAAAATCATAGGTAGAAACTATTATGGCTTTGTTATTGTAGATGATTACTCATGATTTTATTGGGTGTTTTTTTTTAGACCTATCCGGATTTTAAACAATTTTCTAGATTGTTTCAAAATAAAAAGAATTTAAAAATCGTTTCCATCCTAATTGATCATGGAGGAGAATTTTAAAATCACCTCTTTGAGAAGTATTGTTACAAACATGGCATTGATTTTAATTTTTTCGCTCTTAAAAATCCACAACAAAATGGTGTAGTGGAGCGTAAAAATTAAATTTTAGAGGAGTTAACGAGGACTATGCTTAATGAAGGTAATTTGCCTAATTACTTATGGGGTGACACTATTAACATGGCTCATTACATCATGAATATGATTCTTATTCCTCCCATTTTAGACAAAACCCCCTATGAACTACTTAAAGGTAGAAAACCTAATGTTTCTCATCTACACGTTTTTGAATAATGGAAGGGACAATCTACACGTTGTTGTTGATATATGTTCATTATCATTCAATTGTGTAAAGTTGCACATATATGAGATTTTCGTTATTGGTTTGTGATTGATCGTTATTGAACAATTTATGTTTATTATCATTCAATTGTGAAAAGTTACACATATATGAAATTTTTTATAGCGTGTTCGGTTAGACTATTTGATTTAAGTTGTTTCTGATGTGCCATAAAACTTTTGTGATCAATTCACTTTCTCTTTAGATAAAAGTCTATCGTCTAACAAGTGGTATCAGAACTCTGGTTAATTTCGTGCCTAAAATCTTTACTTTCAACTGGATCTTGGTCTGCCACAAAATAGTTAAGGCTGTCTTAGGGGACAATCTCCAACTCAACATGTCAACGAGCCTTCAAAATATTGTCATAACAGAACTTGACAAAAAAAACATTAAAAGGACCTAGAGACCACACTAATGTATCGAGGGTCTTCACAAAGGGCCTAACTTCAGCTAGCAACGGTAGAATTTCACTCAGATCTGCCCCCATGCTACTGCTAGCCTTGAAAGAGTTAAGGCTTAAGTCTCACTGCCACATGTCACCAACCCAGACCCCATGTCTCTAACCACCCATTGTTTCCTATCAATAGCTTCATACAGGCCAAGATAATGACTCCTAAAATTAGAAGGGCCAATACACCTAGAAATAAAAAAAGAAATAGCATTTTCATCCTCTAATTTACATGTTTACTGGTCGATAGGTCCCGCATCCCCTAACTTACGAGTATAGTTATTAGGATTTAAACATTTTATTATATGAGTTTGAAATGTAATATTTAATTTTTATTGTTTTGATTTCTATTTTGATTGTATTTGAGAGTTTTTCTCTTTATTGAGTGTTCAATATTTTAAGTTAGACAAAAATTTAATTTGATTCATAATTAATTATTATTTTAATTATAGTCTTATAATTAATTGGAATCCTTTAATTTTATTTCTAATATGTCAAATTTGTACACTTTTGTTAATTTTTAACTTAAAATGTTTAAGATGGACCTCCATCAAAAATTTCTTTATTTATTTTAATTTTAACAAAATCGTTTTATTGTCAAATAATAAATCATTTATTATATCAGTTTTAAATGTATTGTTTTAGTTTTCATCTCTATATTGAATGTTCTATATTTTATGTTAAAAAAACTTATATTTAAAAATATATTTTGGTGCTCTTATAAAATTATATATCTATTTGAAGTTTGAGCATTATGTTTGTGTTTTTTATGCATTTTTATTATCAAATATGGTAACAACCAACACCATATTTTATTTATTTATTTTATAATTATTATTATGTATTTTTAAGAAAATATTAAACTTTATTTATTATCAACAACTGATTATAATTTAGAAAAAAATAAAGCTATTTATAATATTAAAAATACTATTTTTCGTATTTTTTATATACTGAAAGAGGGTATTTATAGTGTACTCACAGCGCATGGCCAAGGGTAATTTTGTATTATGTTGGATTGCAAAGTCCAATACGAGTAATAGCTAGGGCTTACGTAGTGTAGAGAAGACCAGCACGTGGTCTTCGCCCTGGACCAACTGCCCCGTGATCTTTGGAAGGTGGGCTGACCAGTTCTTTTGAAAGTGGGTAGTTTCATGATAACGTCTTCTTGCATGGGGAATATGTGGAGAACGTGGAGAAAAACAACCAACACCATATTTTATTTATTTATTTTATAATTATTATTATGTATTTTTAAGAAAATATTAAACTTTATTTATTATCAACAACTGATTATAATTTAGAAAAAAATAAAGCTATTTATAATATTAAAAATACTATTTTTCGTATTTTTTATATACTGAAAGAGGGTATTTATAGTGTACTCACAGCGTATGGCCAAGGGTAATTTTGTATTATGTTGGATTGCAAAGTCCAATACGAGTAACAATTAGGGCTTACGTAGTGTAGAGACGACCAGCACGTGGTCTTCGCCCTGGACCAACTGCCCCGTGATCTTCGGAAGGTGGGCTGACCAGTTCTTTTGAAAGTGGGTAGTTTCCTGATAACGTCTTCTTGCATGGGGAATATGTGGAGAACGTGGAGAAAATGTGTGAGCTCTCCTCGTGTTAAGTAGTGGTCTCCCCGACAGTAGAATCAAGTGTGCCTGATCTGGAGAGAATTGGGCCTCGTTCGGTCTTCCTGCATAGCCTACCCAATATATAGCAGGTCTCGGCCCAATCAAAAACAATTTCCATACTCATTAGCTGAATAATTATTGAAACAAAATGCTAGAGTTTCAAATTTTGTTGTGATTTTCATACTCATTAATGTTAATTTTCAAAAGTCTTTTTTCTGACTAATATAAATGTATTATAGATTGGTAACTAAGCCAACACTTTACTTGGATGTTTTGAAAAATATGGGAAAAGAGAAAAAGAAAATTTTGGTGTATTGTAATCATTACAAATAAAAAAATGATCAATATACTCTCCGCTATATTGTACTAAATTGTTATATATATATATATATATATATATATATATATATATATATATATATATATATATATATATATATATATATATATATATATATATATATATATATATATATATATATATATATATATATATATATATATATATATATATATATATATATATATATATATATATATATATATATATATATATATATATATATATATATATATATATATATATATATATATATATATATATATATATATATATATATATATATATATATATATATATATATTAATTTGGGTTTTTGATAGAGAAACTATGCTTGATCCCATGGTTGTCTTTGCCTTGCTCTTTGGAAGTGAATTGTTTGAGGACTATGTTGAGCATCTAATTGTTGCTCAATGGCTTCTTCTGATCTAGCCCATATATTTTCCAGAAATATAAAGGCAAGTGTGTTCTGAAATTCAGTTTTTGTCATGTTATAGCTTTGTTTATGTCGAGGTATTTTTGGTAAGAGAAAAGAAACTCATGCCTTTTTTCTAGGATTTTTTATATTTTCAAGGTTCTTTCTACATGTTTTTAGAACATAATAACTAAGTAGTACAACTTCAACTACACAGTTTTTCTTATTATAAAAAAAATATCATTATTGATAATTAGCTTGGTAGAAGCTGTTTATTTTTGGTTTCCGTGAAACTCCAACAAAAGTTAAGTCCAGAGATTGTGTGTTGACACAAGGTACATAAAAGTGTGACTAGGAGAGGCTTGTAGAAGCTTAGCATCTAAATATTCGGGGTTACTTGGGACAAGTACGTCTAACCCATCCTTTTTCAACAAAGTTATTTGTAAATTTTGTATGGCGATATAAGTTGTGTTTCTTCAACGGATGATGAGTATTCGCGTGGGAGGGTAATTACAGTTATCACACAATTACTCAATATTACGAGAGACAAATATGTCTAACCCAATTTTTTCATTCACGAAAGAGTAAGCTCTATTCAGCTATTTAATGAGTGTTGATGCGATTGACGAATATTCGAATGACAGGCTTATTACGACCATCATACAATCATTTGAGGTTACGAGGGAACTAAATAAAATTAAAAGTAGATGTAATCGAAATATGAGACTATGGAGTTAGTAAAATAATACAAAAAATGGACCAAAGGCCTAAAGTCCTTAAAAATAAAACACAAAAAATTGAATAAAAAAGAAGGAGAGGTGCAAGAATCAAGGGCCTATTATGTCGGGCCCAATAGACAAACACTTGGTCAAGGAGGCAGGAGGGGTCAAGGGAGTTAATTCCATTCCAACCCTTGGATGGCAATACAAGCGATCAAAAAGTTCAGGCTGAGAGTGCGGGGGGCATTGTGGTAGGGTATAACACCCCACTTTACCCCGTACGCGTATTATATGAATATTATAGAAAATACATCAGAGTTCTAAAAACAAGTAGAATGTCACACTAAGTCACTTCATAAATAAACCAATACTATCTAGCTTTCAATTAATACGCGGAATAAATTAAGTTCCTTAAAACATAATTTCCACCACGATGTGATCATACATCCTCAATCCAACAAATAAAAGATACGTAATAATAAATCAATAAAATAAGTCAAACATATCGTAATCTTATTATCCCATGTTACGTATCAGAGCGACTCCTAGGACTCAATCAAATAGCAACACACTCTAAGCACTACTCAGGTACCTGGTCATCTGCACTCCCCAAGGAGCACAGACATAACAAATAGAAAAGGGGTGAGAGCTACATTTAATAAATAAGCGGTGAAATAACAATGCTAAGGAGTAGTTACACACCATACATACAATCATAAACATATAACACATATACACGTGCCACATCGATTACTCGGCATCAATAGCCTATATTCAATTACAATTATGCAATGTGACTCACGGACTCGACACAATGCATGCGATATTAACACAAATACATATGGTTCACCCTAGAAACCGATTCCCGTCGGAATTCGGATAAGTCGTATACATTCCTCTGAACAACAACTTATCTCCACAACAACTTCCACATGAAGTCCGGATGAAACTAGGCACCCATCATGGATTCCCACCAAGCCATCTCCACAAGACATATGACATGAAATGCATGACAACACAATTATGCAATATAACAGTTCCAGCATAACTTCACGATCATCAAGGATCCACTCGAGCCATCTACTCACCGTAATCCTCTCGGGAATTATCACATCGCACAAGATTATCCACATTCGATAATGATGGCTCACCATCATCAAAACACCCCCTTAGGTCACACCCATATCATTCCACCTTTCTCCCGATTTAATTCATTACTATTATTTCTAGGTTCAATTTAGTCATATTAGCCCTACCGAATCAACAGAAATGCGTCCCAAGCAAACGCTAGAAAGAAATAACAAAACTGGGGAAAAAGTCATCCCAGACTGTCCATACGCGTATCAGCATGGCCCATACGCGTAATGCCTGCTGTCATACGCATATGGCCCTCCCTTACGCGTAAGACCAGAGGCTTAAACCTCCCTAAAACCCCTCAGAGTCTAACCCTACACGTATGACTACCCTCATACGAGTATTTCCTAGACCCATACGTGTACCATACGCATATCACCAGATGGTCGTGCTGGCACTGGGGACAGGGCACGTGTGCTACGCGTACAGCCCCTTGGAAAGTCTCCCATACGCGTATTGACACCCCCAATACGCGTATGACCAGCAGATCTATCAAAAACTCAGATCTCATCATCTCCACAAGTTTCCTCTCTAGATCTATCATTCCACCATCCCCTTCCTCCAAAAACTTAGATTTCCATCAATTTCAATGAATCTTATCTTCTGTTCTGTCAAGATTCTAATTATTAGATCTAGTTTAGATTATAGTTAACCCTTAGTTTTCAGATCTGTTAATCCAATGTATTCTATCACATCTTCAGGAAATTCCCACACGAATTTTCATATTCATACCAGAATCATACATACAATAACATGCAATGATCATTCAACAAAACAGCCATCATAGGAAAATCACAATATCACGAAAATCAAATGAAAAGGTAAGAACAGACCAAATTCCTACGAGAGAAAGGACCTCTCACTACCCTCTCATGTTAAGTCACCCATATTGAAATCCATTCTCCCCCTTACCTTGGATTGAAGCTTTTCTTTAACAATAATGAAGATTTGCCCTTTTTGCCCTAGTTCTCCTTACTCTGCCTTTTCCTCTTTCACGTGTTAACTGACTAATTTTCCACTAACCCTCTCTAAACCCTCTTAATCATACTTTAATTCATTTAATTTAATTACTATTAATTCCAATAATAATAATAATAATGGTAATAATAATAATAACCTCATTAATAGTAATATTAATAATAACTGAAATAATAATGTTAATAATAATGCTCTTAACCTCATACCCTTAATTAAGGACATCATAACAAAAACATATTACAGAAAATACAGAAGCGACTAAATAATTTAAATGGAGTGTTACAACTCTCCCCCACTTAAAATATTTTCGTCCTCGAAAATGTACCTGATGAGAACAATTCCGGATACGACTCTCGCATCTTGCTCTCCAATTCCCTGGTCACACTTCCTCCAGCAGCTCCTCCCCAAGCTACTCTCACCAACGGGATATCTTTCCCTCTCAGCTGTTTCATCTTGCAGTCTTCGGCCCTCAACAGTATCGCCTACACCGTAAGGTTACCTCGAACTTATACTTCATCTCTATGAAGCACATGAGATGGATCAACAACATACTTCCGAAGTTGTGAAACATGAAACACATCATGTAGATTCGAAAGTTCAGGTGGTAATGTTACTCTATAGGCAACCGCTCCGACCCTCTTTAGAATTTGATACGGTCCAATAAACTTGGGATCCAATTTCTTTGATTTCAGCGCACGACCAACACCGGTCACCGTGTTGACTCTAAGAAATACATGGTCACCCTTGCTGAATTCCATGTCTTTTCTCCTATTATCATGGTAGCTTTTCTGCCTACTCTGGGCCGTCTTCATTTTCTCTCTAATCATCTGGATTATCTCTGTAGAATGTTGCCCAATCTCGGGTCCGAGTACCGTACTCTCGCCCGACTCATACTAACATAGAGGTGTCCTGCACCTTCTACCATACAATGCTTCAAAAGGTGTCATTCTAATACTAGAATGATAACTATTATTATAAGTAAATTCAATCAATGGTAAATGAGTATCCCAAGCGCCTCCTTGCTCGAGTATACAAGCTCTCAACAAATCTTTCAACGACTGAATAATCCTTTCCGATTGTCCATCGGTATGCGGGTGATAAGCAGAACTCAATTTCAAACTGGAACCCAAAGCTTCTTGCAAGCTCTTCCAAAATCCAGAAGTAAACCTCAGGTATCTATCAGATACAATGCTCGGCATAACCCCATGTAACTTCACTATCACTCTAATATAAATTTCTGCTAACTTTGTCAAATGAAAACTGATGTTAATCGGTATAAAATACGCCGACTTCATCAGTTTGTCCACGATTATCCAAATTGCATCATAGTCTCTCCTCGTATTCAACAAATCAGTCACAAAATACATTACAATAATATCCCATTTCCACTCCGGTATTTCCATCGGTTGCATCAAACCAGATGGTTTCTGATGTTCCACCTTTAACTTCTGGTAAGTCAAACAAGCATACACAAACCGAGCTATGTCTTTCTTCATACTCGACGACCAAAATAATTTCTTCAATTCTTGATACATTTTTGTAGCCCCTGGGTGAATACTCAACCTACTCCTGTGGCTTTCTTGCAAAATTACCTTTTTTAAATCAGAACTATCTGGCACACAAATTCTATTTCTGAATTTCAACACACCAGAGTCATCTATTTTAAAATCTTCTTCCTTATCCATTCCGCCTACGGTCATCAAGTCTACCAATTTCAAATCCAGTTTCTGACATTCTCTTATTTCACGAAGGAACTCATTATTCACTTTCAGCATCCCCAACATTACACTTTCCGAAGTTAACTCACAAACCATACTCAAGTCTCTAAACTACTCAATAAAATCCAATTCTCTTATCATCAAAGTCGACATATGTATAGTCTTCCAACTCAAGGCATCCGCCACGACGTTAGCTTTACCAGGATGGTAACTCAAGCTAAAGTCATAGTCCTTCAGAAATTCAAGCCATCTATGCTGCCTCATATTTAATTCCTTCTGGTCAAACAGATATTTCAAACTTTTATAATCACTGAACACTTCGAATCTCGACCCGTACAAATAATGTCTCCAAATCTTTAATGTAAAAACCACTGTAGCTAACTCAAGATCATGCGTGGGATAATTCCTTTCATGAATCCTCAACTGTCGCGAAGCGTAAGCCACAACCTTGCCATCTTGCATCAAAACACCTCCTAATCCTATTTTAGACGCATCACAATATACCACAAAAGGATTATTCATATTTGGTAAGGTTAACACTGGTACGGTAGTCAACCTTTTCTTTAGTTCTCGGAAACTTTCTTCACACAAAATATCCGATACAAGTGCCTAACCTTTCTAGTCAACTGGGTCAACGGAAGAGCCAAATTAAAAAACCCTTGGATGAACTTACGGTAATACCTTACCAAGCCTAAGAAACTTCTAATCTCCATCACTGACTTTGGAGCCTCCTACTGAAGTACAACAATCATTTTCGATGGACCCACTGCTATGACTCCTCCAGAAATAACATGTCCAAGAAAACTCACTTCGTTCAACCAAAACTCACACTTCGAAAGTTTTGCAAACAATTTATTATCCTTAAATACTTGCAACCCAACCCTCAAATGCTCTACATGATCTGCCTCTGACTTGGAGTAAATCAAAATGCCATCAATGAAAACTACTACAAACTAGTCCAAATAAGCATGGAAGATACGATTCATGTACTCCATGAACACACCCGGTGCATTGGACACACCAAACACCATCACAGCATATTCATAATTCCCATATCGAGTTCTAAAAGCTGTTTTCTGGATATCATCCTCTTTCACACGGATCTGATGATAGCCCGACCTCATTTCAATTTTACAGAGCACACAAGCTCCCACAAGTTGATCCATCAGGTTGCCGATTCTTAGAAGCAGATACTTATTCTTGATGGTTACTTTATTCAACTGGCGATAATCGAAGCACATGTGCATACTGCCATCTTTCTTCTTTACCAACAAAACTGGCGCTCCCCATGGTGACACACTGGGTCTAATAAACTTTTTATCCAACAATTCTCCCAACTAGGATTTCAACTCTGCCAATTCTGACGTTGGCATTCTGTATGGTGCCATAGATATAGGTCTAGTACCAGGGACAAGATCAATCATAAACTCTACTTCCCTCTCTGGAGGTAAATCTGCAACATCCTTCAGGAACACTTTAGGAAATTCTCTCACAACAAGTAATTCCTCGATCGACGACTTACCCTCCATAGATAATGAACCAAACACCACAAATGCCTTAGATTCGTCTTCCACCAAGAGTCTCAACTCCTTAGTAGATATAAGGCTAGTCATGTCTTTTTCTTTAGGAGTCAGAAATAACAACTTCTTCCTATAACAATCAATATAAACATAGTTGCTCTCGAGCCAATTCATCCCTAAGATAACATCCAGCTTGCTGAGTGGTAGACAGATCAAGTCCACTCCAAAATCCTTACCAAAGATCGACACTGGACAATTCAAACACACTAAAGATGTAGTGACTGACCCAATCGATGGAGTATCAATCAGCATCCCTCTAGTAAAAGTAGACAGCACAAGCCCCAGTCTCTTCACAATCCACATAAATAAATAAATGGGTTGCACCCATATCAATAATAGCAATCAAAGGAGTATCATAAACGTAACATGTACCTCTGACCAAACGATCCTCACTAGTAGGCTGAGCTCCCACCAATGCGAACACCTTCCCACTTGTCTGAGACTTCTTCAGTTTCTGACAATGGGTGCTGATATGACCTTGCTCACCATAGTTGTAACAGGTTGGTGTGTTGGTCCTACAATCCGCAGCCACATGGCTTGGCTTTCCACACTTAAAAAACTTCTTCACCTCATTATGACATTCATTCGCACGGTGACCTACGCCGCCACATCTGAAACACTTGAGAGGATTGGAAGGATTTCCTCCCCCACTTGGTTTCTTCCCAGCAACATCTTTCTGCTTTCCTTTATCAGCCGGAGCACAGTACTATGTATTCTCATGTCTCCATTTTCCTCTTCTATCACTTAGATTTGTATAATGAGTGATTCTAGCTCGGTTGTCTTCATCATAGATCCTACACCTGTTCACCAGCTCAGGAAAGTACCTTATCTTCTGATAGCCGACACCCAGTTTGATTTCGGCATGCAGGTTGTTCTCAAACTTGACACACTTCGAACTCATAGCTGCATTAGTATTGTAATGAGGACAATACTTCACCAGCTCTTCGAACTTAACCGCATACTCTGCCACTGTCATGTTCCCCTGTTTTAACTCAATAAATTCAATCTCTTTCTTTCTGCGAACATCTTCTGGAAAATATTGTTCCAGAAACTCTACTTTGAACACCGTCCAACTAATGGGACCCTCACCATCTTCCAATCTCTTACGGGTGTTGTCCCGTCAGTCCTCAGCCTCACTTTCCAGCATATGGGTACCAAACTGTACCTTCTGTTCCTCTTAGCACCCCATGACTCTGAAGATCTTCTCAATATCCTTCAGCCATTTATGTGCTACATCTGGGTCATGTCCGTCTTTGAACTTAGGTAGCTTGTTATTCTGGAACTTCTCCAAATTACGGAACTCTCTGTTTCCATCATTCTAATTGATATTCTGACCAATGGTCTCCACTGCCTGCGGAACAGCTTGTAATGCAGCTGCCATCACAACATCACTCCTACCAACCATACTGCTCAACATCCACAAAAACACAGGTTAGAAAAACACATGACTATTAACATCATATAGTCAGACTCTACTACAACCCTAGTCGAACAGACCGACCTGCTCTGATACCAATTGTAACACCCCACTTTACCTTGTACGCGTATTATAGGAATATTATAGAAAATACATCAGAGTTTTTAAAACAAGTAGAATATCACACTAAGTCACTTCATAAATAAACCAATACTATCTAGCTTTCAATTAAACCGCAGAATAAATTCAGTTCCTTAAAACAAAATTTCCACCATGAGGTGATCATACATCCTTAATCCAATAAATAAAAGATATGTAACAATAAATCAATAAAATAAGTCAAATACAACGTAATCCCATCATCCCATGTTATGTATCAGAGTGACTCCTAGGACTCGATCAAATAGCAACGCACTTCAAGCACTACTCAGGTACCTGGTCATCTGCACTCCCCAAGGAGCACAGACACAACAAACAGAAAAGAGGTGAGAACTACATTCAATAAATAAGCGGTGAAATACATATGCTAAGAAGTAGTTACACACCACACATACAATCTACACATATAACGCACATACACGTGCCACATCGATTACTTGACATCAATAGCCCATATTCAATTATAATTATGCAATGTGACTCACGGACTCGACACAATGCATGTGGTACCAACACAAATACATATGGTTCACCCTAGAACCCGATTCCTATTGGAATCCGGATAAGTCGTATACATTCCTCTGAACTACAACTTATCTCCACAATGACTTCGACATGAAGTTTGGATGAAACTAGGCACCCATCATGGATTCCCACCTAGCCACCTCCACAAGACACATGACATAAAATGCATGATAACACAATTATGCAATATAATAATTCAAGTATAACTTCCAATCATCAAGGATCAACACGAGCCATCTGCTCACCGCAATCCTCTTGGGAATTACCACATCGCACAAAATTATCCACATTCGATAATCATGGCTCACCGTCATCAAAACACCCCCCTTAAGGGCACACCCAAATCATTCCACCTTTCTCCCGATTTAATTCATTACTCTTTTTTCAAGGTTCATTTTAGTCATATTAGCCCTACCTAATCAACGGAAATGCGTCCCAAGAGAACGCCAGATAGAAATCACAAAACTGGGGAAAAAGTCATCCCTGACTGCCCATACGCATAATGCCTGCTGTCATACGCGTATGGACCTCCCTTACGAGTAAGACCAGAGGCTTAAACCTCCCCAAAACCCCTATGAGTCCAACCCTACGCGTATGACTACCCTCATACGCGTATTGCCCGGGCCCATACATGTACCATACGCGTATCACCAGATGGTCGTGCTGGCAATAGGGACAAGGCACGTGTGCTACGCGTACAGCCCCTTGGGAAGTCCCCCATACACATATTGACACCCCAATGCGCGTATGACTAGCAGATCTGTCAAAAAACTTAGATCTCATCATCTCCACGAGTTTCCTCTCTAGATCTATCATTCCACCTTCCCCTTCCTCCAAAAACTCCAATTTCCATCGATTTCAATGAATCATATCTTCTGTTCTATCAAGATTCTAATTATTAGATCTAGTTTTGATTACAGTTAACCCTTAGTTTTCAGATCTGTTAATCCACCTTATTCTATCACAGCTTCAGGAAATTCCCACACGAATTTTCATATTCATACCAGAATCATACATACAATATCATGCATTGATCATTCAACAAAACAACCATCACAGGAAAATCACAATATCATGGAAATCAAACGAAAAGGTAAGAACATACCAAATTCCTACGAGAGAAAGGACCTCTCACTACCCTCTCATGTTAAGTCACCCATATTAAAATTCATTCTCCCCCCTTACCTTGGATTGAAGCTTTTCTTTAACAACAATGGAGATTTTCCCTTCCTTGCCTTAGTTCTCCTTACTCTGCCTTTTTCCTCTTTCACGTGTTAACTGACTAATTTTCCACTAACCCTCTCTAAACCCTCTTAATTATACTTTAATTCATTTAATTTAATTACTATTAATTCCAATAATAATAATACTAATACTACTAATAATAATAATGGTAATAATAATAACCTCATTAATAGTAATATTAATAATAATTGAAATAATAATGTTAATAATAATGCTCTTAACCTCATACCCTTAATTAAGGACATCACAACAAAAACATATTACAAAAAATACAGAAGCGACTAAATAATTTAAATAGGGTCTTACATAGGGCATCCATGCAGAACTACTAGTCAATGCAACGAAGTTAGCAGATCAAGTGGTAGGGGAAGAAGCCATGTGCCTGTTTATAGAAAAGAGGGAATGGTATCAAAAGAGAGGGGTGGTACACATGAGTTCATAACCTCATTCCTATTTCTCCCTCTCTCTCTCTCATTCCCTCTCATACACCTCCCTTTAAACAACAAAACACAATCTCTTTACTAACCTAAAAGATCTACACGTCCAAGAACTCAAGAACATAATGAACACCACATGGTGTTCATCCATCTCTTACCCAAATTTTCCAAAAACTGCTCAAAACCAAACAAAAATAAAATCACACCGAACCGAAATGATGCCTTGAACTAGAATTTAAACTCAATTCAACCAAAACATATATCAATTCAAAGATCCCAACATATTCCTAAATCAAAACCTAAGTTTAAAACCTCATCAATCCACAATCCAAACCATATGATTCATGCGATTAAACATGCAAAAAGTATGGAATAACAAAGAGGCATGAAAAAAGCACAAGAATAAGGGAGATGAAGGCCTTGTCGGAGCTTTAAAACATCGACTAGATTTTCGACAAACCTCAAGGTGAGTCTTCTAGTTCTTTTTCTCTATCCTTCTTACTTTTGTTGTTGTTGTGTGCTCTTCTCCTACTTTTCTTATTCTATTTCTCCTTCTCCGGCGAGTGATTGAGGCACAGTCTCTAGTTCTCTTAAGCTTTAGGGAGAAGCTTGATGAACCTTCTATGAGGGAGTTAGATCTTTTAACAACAGATGTCACATTCCATTTAGCAATTTAAAGAAATATTTTGATTAGAAAGGTTAATTCATCATCATTAGACATTCCATAGGAAGTATCATTCAACAGGCTTTAGGAAAGATGATCTGTTAGATAGCTTTTCATCATCAATTTCCATTTATTTTCTTTGGAAATTACAAGATAAACCTAAAAAGCACAATAAACTCAAGTTGCATGACTTCTTGAATAACTGGGACCTCAGGTTTGAATTCAAAACGATCTTCTCAGAATTATCTTGGAAAGATTAGATAAAGTGTAATTGGACAAGCTTCATAACTGACTCCCACAATTATGAGCACAAGGACTCAAAGATAGTCACAGCATTAGATGTATTAATGATGTTGATATACTCAAAATCGAGATAGAGCACCTACCAGAATGCATTTACCTCTGACAATATTTTTAATAAGCTTCTTCTAAGCTGGTGAAAGAGACTTTCAAACTTTGACCATCCCTACACAATTAACTTTATAGTAATACCATCAACTTCTATAGTGCACATCAACTTTGACTTACTAAACAAAGTAACCTCAAAAGACTTAGTGATTGGTCTATCTAAAAAGAAGTTCATTAAAGACCATCTATGAAGCGTGTTAAATGAGGAAGCAAACGTGAATCTCTTTTAAATCAAAAAACTATATTTCTACCTCAAGACCTCTTGAGCTTCTACATATGGACCTCTTTGGTCCCCCAAAGACTAAAATCATAGGTAGAAACTATTATGGCTTTGTTATTGTAGATGATTACTCATGATTTTATTGGGTTTTTTTTGTCTAATAAATTATGAGACCTATCCGGCTTTTAAACAATTTTCTAGATTGTTTCAAAATAAAAAGAATGTGAAAATCATTTCCATCCGAATTGATTATGGAGGAGAATTTTAAAATCACCTCTTTGAGAAGTATTGTGACAAACATGGCATTCAGTTTAATTTTTTCGCTCCTAAAAATCCACAACAAAATGGTGTAGTGAAGCGTAAAAATTGAATTTTAGAGGAGTTAGCGAGGACTATGCTGAATAAAAGAAATTTCCTAATTACTTCTGGGCTGACACTATTAACATGGCTCATTATATCATGAATAGGATTCTCATTAGTCCTATTTTAGACAAAACCCCTTATGAACTACTTAAATGTAGAAAACCTAATGTTTCTCATCTACACGTTGTTGTTGATATATGTTCATTACCATTCAATTGTGTAAAGTTACGCATATATGAGATTTTTGTTATTTGTTTGTGATTGGTCATTATTGAACAATTTATGTTCATTATAATTCAATTGCGTAAAGTTACGCACATATGAGATTTTCGATAGCATGTTCGGTTAGACTATTTGATTCAAGTTGTTTCTGTTGTGCCATAAAACTTTTGAAAATTATTTTTGTCAAAAGTTTAATTTTTAATTTGTGATCAATTCACTCTCTCTTTAAATCAAATTCTATGGTCTAACAAGTGGTATTAGACTCTGGTTAATTTCGTGCCTAAAATCTTTTTTTTCAACTGGATCTTGGTCTGCCACAAAATAGCTAAGGCTGTCTTAGGGGACAATCTCCAACTCAACATGTCAACGAGCCTTCAAAATATTGTCATAACAAAACTTGACAAAAAAACCATTAAAAGGATCAAGAGACCACACGAATGTATCGAGGGTCTTCATAGAGGGCCTAACTTCAGCTAGCAACGGTAGAATTTCACTCAGATCCGCTCTAAGCTGCTTCTAGCCTTGAACGAGTTAAGGCTTAAGTCTCACTGCCACATGTCACCAACCCAGACCCCAAGTCTCTAATTACCCATTGTTTCCTATCAATAGCTTCATACAAGCCAAGATAAAGATTCCTAAAATTAGAAGGGCCAATACACCTAGAAATCAAAAGAGAAATAGCACTTACATCCCCTAATTTACATGTGTTGCAGTGAGAATAGGATATCAAATTATTAATTAATTTGAATCGCATCTTTAGTTCACAACTGGTCTTTAATTTATCCGAAGGAAAGGTCAAATAAAGGAAAAACCTAATTTTTGCATTGTAAACAATGTAGGGAGCGATCTAGGTTCGGGGGTTGGTTAAGCTTAGGGAAGGTATTAACACCTTAAACTTCTGTAGTACTCTACAGGAACCTCTTGTTTTAATGCTGCTATTTTGCTAAATTTTTTGTTTAAGGGTATATGCTAAGGGTTAAAAGTTAAAGAAAAAGACCTAAGGGTTAGTCCTAAGTTTACTCGCCAAGACTCGCATGTTGTGCCTACGTATTTGAGGTAGGGGATAGAATCAGAGTAATCGTAGTTCCCCTTGAAAGGGAGGTTAGAAACTTCTTGACTGTGGTCAAGGTTTCAATGGGGAAGTAAGCATTCTTAAGGAAGCGCTTACGTGGAGTGCGGCGACTCCTATTTCTACGTTGTAAATTGAATTGAATTGAAAGGGGTAAAATAGGTATTCTACAGTGGAAAACCTAATATGGAGGGCGGAGACTCCTTAACCTAATGCTAGGGTAAAGGGTAATTCGGTCCACGGCGGGATGCCTATGCAATTAGGGTTTGGAAAGTGAAATGTTCAAAGGTGAGGACTATTGACACGGCGGTCAAATGGCTAGACCTATTCCTTCATAAGGGAATTAACGGTGAAATAATACATATGAATGAATAATTAATTAAGCGGCAGAAATGGAATATGAGAAAACGCGTAAGAATAGTAACGAACTAAAAGCGACGATTGCATCACATAAATTACAACCATGAAAAAATGAAAGAATAATAACGAAATAAAAGCAATGATGTCCTTGCATAAATTACAACCGTGAAAAATGAAATACGGAGAAATAAAGGATTAGTAACCAAGGACAAAGTGAGAAACGATGAAAGTTAGATGACAATTAACGGGGATGTTAGGAATTTTAATTTGGAATTTTTATGTTAGAAATTAGAATGGAATATTACAAATTTATATTAGAATTATCTCTAATAAATACAAAAAAATTGTAATTAACTGAAAATTAGTTTTAATTTTTATGTTTTAAAAAGGTTAGTAATTTATTAGAAACTTTAATTTATTTTAAAAAAGATTTTTAATTTTGGGAGAAAGAGTCCATTTGGTTAATATTTTTTTTAAAGAAAGGTTAGAATTAAATCTCTTAATTAGAAAATTAAAATTAAAATTAAGTTTTCGATTAAGTTTTAAAATTCAGTTTTGAATTAATTAAGTTTTTCTCTAAAAAAAATGGGTTTAAAATTAAGTTTTTTTTAATAAGTTTTAAAGAATATTTTTTTATTAAGTGTTAAAGTTAAGTTTTTGAAAAAGTTTTAATTAAGTTTTAAACTAAATTTTAAAGTTATGTTTGTTAAAAAAACTATATTTTAATTGTAAAACTAAATATGAGTTATAGAATTTAATAAATAAACTAATCTAATGCAAAATATAAAAAATAAAAGGAAAATATAAATGAAAAAGGTCAATTAGGGTTTGAAGCATTTAGGGTTAGCAACCCTTTCTTCTTCCCCCTTGTGCGCGCGGTGGCTGCACTTTCTCTTCATTTTCAGAGTGTCGCTACTGCGAAAATTGGTGCCGGCAAATGACAAAAGAGTCGCCACCGTGTGTTATTTATCCCAAAGGAGGGAAAGGAAACACTCATAGAAAACCTAACGAAATAAGGAAAAGACGAGGTCATCGCAACCAAGTCCTGGGTTCGGGAGTCGGTTACGCAAGGGAAAGGTATTAGCACCCCTCACGCCCGTCGTACTCGACGGGATCCATGCTTGTTTTCTAACTAAGAGGGTGTGTTTACTATCTAGTTAAAGGTCTCAGGGACGAAAGAAAAGAAAATAGACTCGATAGAGCATCGCCTCTCTATGCCTACGTATTCCCTCGTGTAATGGGAAAGTCAGAGTCAACGTAGTTCGGGAAACCATGACTAAAGAAGGGGGGAAGGTTTGCTCCCCAAGACATCTCCGTCTTGTGCCTACGTATCCTCGTTTGGTACGAGAAATCAGAGAAAACGTAGTTTGGGCTGAAGAGAACCCTGGTTGATTCAACAGATTTTATCCGAGTAGAGTAGAGTTGATTCAACAGATTTTATCCGAGTAGATTTTATCCGAGTAGATTTTATCCGAGTAGATTTTATCCGAGTAGATTTTATCCAGCAGTTGGTGTATGCAGCTTGACCATTGGAGACTTAGGCGCTACTATTTGCGATAGAACTCAAAGTTAACAACACTCTTTTTCCATGAAAATGATTTTCCTGATTAAGGGTCCCAAGGGACAAAAAGGTTTGAAATGGTTGTTTGAAGTCTTTTATGGAAGAAGTGTTTTGAGTTTTTCTGTTTGTAACTCATGTTGCACTAAAGACTTGTGACTTAAGGGTGAATGCGTCGCATATCACCCAAAGGGTGTACACTAAACACTCTAGGTAATTGAGAGGAAGCCCCTCAACCACCATTCCTTAAGTAGCTAAAGGCTCGTAGCGTACAACATTCGTCATTCTTTATTACGTATTTTGACGTTGTTTTGAGATGAGAAGAGAGACAGAAACTCCACAGGGAAACTGAATCAAACCTGATGTTGTCATGCAAAGTTGATCCTATAGTTGAGGTTAGGAGGGAACTACCTAATGTTATCATGCATGGTTAAAAGCCTAATGTCTATCATCACCTTCCTTAGACAAGGAGGTGAGAGTCTTAAGGGAGCATGTTAATGAACAACAACAGAAAGCTGAAAGAATAAACTGTAAGTAAAATGTTGTAAGTAAAATGCATGCAATGCAGCAATACAAGAAAAAGGAGACAAAATCAACTTCTAAGCAAACAAAGAAGAGAAAAACACACAAGCAAGGGAGACAGGATCAACCTTCAGCCAACAAGCAAAGCCAAACAGTAATAGACAAGCAGAGGGAGACAGACTCAACCTCTCAACAAAGCCAAGCAAATAATAGTCAAGCAGAGGGAGGAAACTCAACCTCTAATGCAAACAAGCAAAGGGAGATAAGCTCAACCTTTCAATGCACTTAGGCCTATGATCTACACATGAGAACCTAATTCTAATGCAACACACCAAGAAAAAACAGTCAGACAAATAGACAGACAACTGTACACAACAAAGCAGCAATAACACTCCACTCCAGCTTTCTGACAAAGATAAATAGCAAAGGAGAAAAGAATGAGGAGATGACCATCTTCATTCTTCAAAGGCTCCACCAAGAATGATGTGAATCAATCACAAAGATCATTGCATGATGAAAACCAAGGAAATTCATCATGGCACTCAACCATACATCTAAGATAGGTATCCTCAAAGGTTTTACCTTTTATGGTATGCCAAAATCCTTCCAAAGGAGGGACTAGGCTCCCACAAAGGAACCTTGAATCATAGGATAAGAATGGAATGCAAACAAGGCAAGCCATATTTGTGAAGAAGAAGATCAACTCCTAAAGGCTCTACAAAACCCTAATTCCACAAGCTCTAAGGAAGCTACCTTAAGGGGACTAAAACACCAAACCAAGCCTTGAAATGAAATCTCTAGAAGCATCTACATGCCTAATACATCATCCAAAAAGAATTGGGAATTTGTCATGAGCTAAGGGTAGCTATTGAAGTCCATCTAGGGGCAGTGTTATGTTAAAAGCAACCTAAAAACAACCTAGGTGTTAAATCTGGTTAAAATAGTAAATCAAATCCTAAAAATATATGGAAATTTCTAGGGTATCCTAAAAGTGTTAGGAACCTAGGATATAAATATCATAGCCTAATTCAAAGGGAAAGATCACTAATGAAAGAGTAACCCTAATTGTGTGCTAAGGGGATTCACATGGGGAAAGCTCTAAGGAACTAGTCCAAAACCAATCCTAGAGTTGTCTAAAAATTAGGAAATAAATCCTACAATGCTATCACTATGTCTATAACCAGCCAGCCAAAAATCAGCTCCTAATTCTATGCCCAATTCTAGTACAAAAATCAGCAAATGAACTAGGCAAATATGCCAAATTAAATGAACTAATGAAAATAATAAAGTGGCAATTAAATTGAAAACTCAACCAAAATAAAATCCAGAGCCACTAAAAAATCAGAAATTAATCAAGGAGCATCCACATATTTTTTCCATAATTTTTTGATGAATATTCTAATTATTATGAATTTTAAATGCCAGAACAAATAAAAGAAATTGGAAAATGAATTAAAGGAAATTAAAAGCACAAGAAATACTACAACCCTAGTGTTGCACCCAAAATTTTGACCCCTTGGATTCTCATTATCATTTTAGGAGCATACTCATTAAATTATTTAACCTTAACCCAATGCAAGTTTGGCTTTGTCAAGTTACAAATGAATCATGGTTTTGTGCAATCCAATCAAAGCTTCAGGGTTTATGCTCAATCCAAGTTTTAGACTAATTCAATCATGAAACAAGATTAAGGGTATCATATGATGTCAATTGAGAATCCAATTTGAGGTTGTTACCCCAGAATCAAGAGCAGTGCATTTCAGGGCACCCGATTAGGGTTTTTGACTAGTAAAAGTCAACTGTAATTTGACTTTGGTGTTGGAAGGTGTTTTAATGGTGGGATTATGATCCATGGAGTTCATATAGCTTAATAAAGTTCATTAAAGAAGTTTCAAAGTCTCAGAAGATCAAGAGTGTCAACAGACGACTCGGTAGTCACCGATCGATTGTACGATTGACCAAAAAGTCAACTCTCCAAATTTAAGGAATTTGACTTCAAAGTGTGAATCAAAAATGTTCCTTATGTCATTTTGCACTTTCCTATCAATTTTCATGACCATTGGATCAAGGATGAAGGAGTAATCGAAAAATCGGGAAATTAGGGTTTTGAAAGAGGCTAAACCATAACTCCTTAACCACACATCCAAATGAAGTGGTTTAAAGCTCATTGGAAAGCTCTTGACAAATCCTACAAAAGTGCCTAAGTGGTCCATGATCAGAAAATGCATAGATTTGGAGTTATGACCTAATTCATTTTGAGAAGAGAAAAAGACTTGGAAAATTTTCACTTTCAAGCTCATTTTTTAGCAACTTTGAGAGGTCTTTTGGCCAAGTTCCTTTGAGAATTTGAAACTCATGAAAGAATGAATGTTTTAGATCTATTTGAGGGCTTTCTAAAGAGTACTAGAACATCTCAAAAGGATTTAGGAGCTGAAAGTTATGGTTATGGCAAGTTGGTGGTTTCATACTTGAAGTCCCACATTGACAACTTTCAAAAATCCATTATTTCATCAATATGAAGAATCTCAGCTTGTGAATCAAGTTTTCTCTGATATGTAGATATTTTGTAGCATGGAAGTACAATGAAAATGCAGTGGAAATGGGATTATCCAAGTTTGCAAGTGGGCTTGCAAGTGGATTTACAACTTGCACTTAAAGTGAAAATGGCAAGTGTTGCACCCCAAAATTTTCCCAAGATTTCTTTACCTAGCTTATGTTTCATTTCATTCACATTAGCATTATCATTTTCATTTCATTAACATGTGTGCAGGAGATCAAGAGGTATGATTACCAATCAAGGGCTACACAAGACTTTGAAGCTTGCTGGGAGGGTTATTCAGATGTTCAAGGGTTGATATCCTTGTCAGAGAAGTTAAAAGATCCTCAGAGAGAGTGGTTGAAGCCAAGTGTGTAGGTCTCCTAACATGAGAGTTGTGGGAAGTCATCAGATGATTCTGAAGCCATGAAGTTAGACTTGAGGTCTTGAGAGAGCTCATGAGAAGTTTTGAAGATCACTTTGAGGCCTAGACAGGTCATTGTGCAAGATTAAGAAGACTTAGCCATGAGTGGTGCAGCTAGGGTTTGACTGGGTCAACCCTAAGTCAACTGAGGATTTGAAGAGGCTTGAGACCTAATTCAAGAGCCATGTGATCATGGATTGATACATTGAGATGTTATAAGGATGATTCCAAGGTTAACTCATCCTGATTGAAGAGTTTGAGAAGTTTCAGGCTAGGGTTTCTAAGGCTTGACAGTGTAAAATCCCCTAGTTTGACCCCCATCTTCAAGGCAATGTAGCTCAAGATGTGATTGTTATCTAATCTTTCCCCCAACATGATTATTGTAGAGCATGATCTTAGCTTTAATTTGAGTGCTATAAGTCTTTGATAGGATTTGTAGAACTCAAGTTATGACTTTGGCAAGTTACAGGTCATCTGAGGTATGTGAATTTGGAGCTTAAAAGTTACCCAACTTGCAAGAAACGTTTTCCCTAGAATGATGATTCCTATGAACTTTTGGTCAACATGAATGTTGTTCCTTATCCTCTTAGATTTCCATATAGTACTAGAAGTCCTTGATAGGATTTGTAGAACTCAACTTATGGCTTTGACAAGTCAAGGGTATTTTAGACATTTGGTGATTATAGGTCATATGTGAGCATAGGCCATTTTCACCAACTTAGAGGTCTCAAATGAAATTTTGTTCAACTAGAAAGTTGCTCAAAATGGGGTTTTAACCTTGACCATGCATCAAGGAGGCATTGAAATTGCTCAAGGAGAGACTTGGTTCAAGAAATTTTGGAAAAAGGAAGAATTAAAAGGATTTAATGGCCAAAAATTCAAATAATTCATTTTGTGATCAAATGAAGCAAAATAATAGGTCAAATTGATTGGAAAAATGATTTTAGAAACAATGGAAATGTTAGAATTTTGATTTGAGGTCAAATTCATGCACTTCCATTCCATTTCTTCATGATGAAGCAACATAATCAAACTCACACCTTTGGCTTGCAAACAAGGAAATTAACATACCAAACTGATTCAACATCTCATGAGATGATGGTTGCAAGAAAAATCAAGCCAGAATAGAGCCCATACACGACTGTTGCAATATGAGATTTTGAAAATCCAATTTCTCATTTGGATAGCTCCAGAAGTTTCTAGATGATTCTAAACACTTCTATATAAGTCATTGAGTGTATTCAGTTCATTTTTTGGAAGAGATTGGTGCTGGAAGCAGAGAGGGAGATTGAAGTTTCATGAATGCAATTGAATTTTGAGTTCAAGGAAGAATCAAGCTAAATCAAGGTGTGCAATGGCTTCAGGAGTGAATTTGGAGTGTGTCTGCATTGTTTTGGAGGTTGAAGTGAACAAGAACACCTTCTGTTACAAGCTTGAACACAGGTTGGTGAGTTTCTTGATTATGCATGATTTAGGCAGTGTTGGATAGAAATTCATATGCGGTTAGGATCCTGATTGTGAGTAGTTGGATTTAGGATGATTAATTGCTTGATTAGAGACGATTTAGGTTGGATACCATTTTCGGGTGAAGTTGATATTTCACGATTCATGCGTTTTGAGGATGAATGATTGGTATGGTTGAATTGCTGGTGAAATTCTAGTCAAGATTCATTCAGGAATCGTGGCAATTGGTTAAGTGTAGAGGAAGTTAGGGTTGCACAGGGGGTGGCCGGAAAAGCCACCGGCGATGGGCCCTGCGCGCGAATGTGCAGAGGTTCAAATGAAGAAGATGAAATCTTCACCTTTCATCTGTGTGGAAATTTTGACTCAGTCTCTCCATCCAAGAGCCCTTGTTGAGCCAGGTACCCCTCTCCCAAAACTCACCGTTTTACTTACTCGCTGTATGAACCAAGCACGCGTGAGTTCGAATCCTGGCTTGTGTTTTTTTTTCTTTCATTTTAATTGCTGAAGAGAATACAAGTGAATCCAAGCGCATGGGCCTAGTACTCAGATTGATATCGACACCCCCTTCTGGGCCCAATCTTTGAATTGAACTGCAATGAGTTGCTATTTGACACGCATGTTTATTAATTTCCTTTGATTTCTTTTTATTTCTTCATTTCATATGGCTTAGAAAATAATTCATAAAAAATAGGAAATTAACTCAATTAATTCCAAACTTTTTTTCCCTGATTCATGATTGAATCTACAATTTTATAGATTAAAAATATTAGGAATTCATGCATTTGTGATTTTATTTGCATTTTTTGAATATTAATTGATATTAAAATGGTCATGGTTGATACCTTGTTTTGTTGAATTTGGTTTGAGCATTTGGTGATGATTCTTGCCTTGATTTTTTTTGTGTAGCTAGTATAGATATGCATGTTCCCCTAGTAAGTTTCTCACATTTTTGTGATGAAATTAGGTGGTAGTTTTAAGTTGAACTTTAGGTGCTTTAGTTTTAGGGTTTAAGCTTGATACCTTGTGATTTAGGATTTATTTCTAGGACTTTGTGGATGATTCAACCCCTGGATTTTGTATGGTAGACTCATGATTGAATTAGGTTCCCATAGTTATTTTTGTAGGATTTTACAATTGGTTTTAGTATTTTAGTTAGGATTAACTTTAGTACTAGGTTTTAGGTGATCCTAACTTGCTAATTCAACTAGAATGACTTCTTTAGTTCCCTTAAGATTAGGGTTTTGCCTCTCTTGCTCTTGGATGAGGTTGAAGACAAGCTTGGGCTGCTGTGGAATGCTTGAAGAAGCTTGGATGTGAATATTTCCCTTCTTTTGGTGTAGATCTGTTTAGGTGTTAAGATTAGGGTTTGTAGATAGAGCTTCTAGATAGATTCTCTTCTTTCATAAACATGGAAGGTGTTGATCACTTCCATTCCTCCCTATGATGTAAGGTCCCCTTGTGAATGCTTCATCCATCCTTTGGTAGGATATGTGGCTCTTCACAAGTTGGTAGAACCTTTGAGGGTCCCTTTCTCTGATGATGGAGTGCTCAGTGGTGACCTTTGGTCTTCACTCTGCTGTCTATTATCCAAACCTTGCTCTTGTTAGATGAATCTTTCTCCCTTGCTAGAGGATGGAGTGTTACACTATGGCACGGATCTAGAAGGGGGGGTTGAATAGATCCCCAATTAAAATTTGAGTCGGCTCTACCAATTTAAAATTGGTTTTAAAAATGTTTTAAGTGCGGAAGCGGTCGAGGAAAAATATAGTCTAAAACGAACGGTTATTGGAAAACCGGATATATGTAAGCCTATGGATTTATGTCAATTCGGAAAAAGTAGAATCACAACACAAACTATGCTTATCAATTATTTACTTCAATTTGCAAGGTTACCTAGTTCCAATGATTAACAGGACACACAAAAACTAGAAGCAAAATAAGACAATTTTAGTTCAGGACTTTTGTCGAACAGTTTGTGTGCACAAATACCTCAAAGGATATTTATGTTGAGTAAGAGATTGGAAATGCCCTAGTACAATATCTTTCTTGTACTTAGTAGTTAAAAACAGAGTTTCAACACCTTACTCAATTTTTATCACAGTTTGACAATAATCACTTAAGCTAGAATCACTTATTTTATAAGCTGAATTGAAAATGACAGAAACTAAAGAACACACGATTTGACGAGGCAGTTCCCCCGTCATCCTCGCTTCGGGGTACGTCTGCCCTCAACTCTAAAACTAGAATTGAGATATATTGAATATATATCACCTGTTGGAATGAACAGTTTACACAAGAGTTGATAGACAATGATACAAACAATCTCAAATGATGTTGATGCTTGCTATCACTTCTTGCACTTTGATTCAAGATGAATCAAGCCCTTCAATTTGTTGTGAATGACCTCCGATTCCAGCCACCTTATTGAATAACCTTCCGTTGTTCAAACCTTCGGCTCGGCTGATCTTAGACACCAACAAATCAAACCCGGAAAGTCTTCAACACTTCAACGCCCTAGCTACTAAACTGATGAACCTTCCGTTGATCAATTACCTTCGCACTTGCTTGAATGTTGAACGAACTATTCCGTAGCAAAAGCCCTCAAAACCTTCGAGTCTTGATGGGTAAAACCTTCAAGGTTTTCTGCAAGAAACACCTGCCCCAATTTCCACCCGAACCGGATCTTCAATCAACGCGTTCGAACCTTATCACCCTTGAACAAGACACCAATCACAGCAAAAATGATTGTGTGTATTTGAGGATTTGTGTGTTGTTTGAAGGATGAAGATTAAGAAATATGTTGCACCTATTTCACGTTTCTTGCCTTGACAATTTACTCAAGATTTCAATTGTTAGTTGTTAAAAATAAGCAAAACTCTATTTATAGTAATAACCAAAACAGCCAACAAAACTGAATTTCAAAACACAATAGAAAAAAATGCACAGCGCGCGAACGGTCGACCATAGGGTCGGCGTGCGCTGACCCGTGGGGAATACACAGCTTCATGCGCTGAGTGGCATGGTCGACACATGTCTTCATGCGCTGATCCGTGGAAAATCAAAACATTCATGCGCCGATTGTACGGTCGACGCATTGCTTCCATGCGCTGAGCCGTGAGAAATGCCAGGTTTCATGCACCGACTGTATGGTCGACTCACTGCTTAGAAACCTGCAAAAATAATAACTTTCTCCATTTTGTGCATCTTGCCACATTCAGTTATGAATCACATTAAGGCATGATGGTTTAAGAATAAAAGAGAGGTATAGCATATTGAAGTATTGCATGATACTTCTAATTTGTCCAAAGTTGTGTTTTGTCATCATCGAAAACTTGGAGTCCTGTATTGTGAGACAACTTGCCCTCACATTCTCCCCCTTTTTGATGATGACAACCTGTTGCACACAACATACGATGTCTTTAACATAGTTGTACGCTCTCCCCCTTTCTTTTTCAGTCATAGCAATTGTGGTTTACGCTTTTCTCCCCCTTTGACAACATCAAAAAGAAACGGAGAACTATAAAGTCTTGACGGATTAACAATATATCTAACATAAAATCAAGAAAAGCCATACAATATATCCAACAGATAATAATTAAACATACACCAATATTGATACACATTATTGATAAGAAACGGAGATAGAAACTAACATAAAATAGCAGCACATAAAGTCATGACAGAATTTAGAAATTTAAAAAAACACCATAATAGAGTTTACATCCAAAAACAAAACAAAAAACCATGATGCATGCAATCAAAACAACAAATGAAAAATGTAAGACGAACACAAGCTAATAACCCCGTCCACGTCCACGACCACGGCCACGCCTCTCATAGTAATGGGGATGGCGTTGAGGATGAGCCAAATCAGTGAATTCTTCAGTTATGTTGTTCAGGAAGTCGAGACTGTCAGCAATTGCCCGTTCTTCAGCTTGATGGGAGTGAACGAGAATCTCAAAGCGAGCATCCAGCTGTGTGGAAATTCCACTGAGCCGCTCATTTTGAGTTTGCAGCTCAGAGCGAACTTGTTCCATCCGTTCATCCTGATTTCTCATAAAATTCTGCTGCTGCTCTTGCATAGTGGTCATGAAATTACAATGGTCTAATTGCATGGACTGCATCATTTCCAGAATTTCGGAGTTGTTGGATGGCTGCTGAGGAGAAGGAGGTGCCTCAGAGCTAGCTTGATAGGGCTTATAAAATCTCCCAAGTGTGGTCCACCCAGTGTATTGCCATTCACCCCAGCCTTGGTTATTTTCCTCACTGTCAGTTTCTTGTTGACTCGTGTAAGGAGTCTAGTCATTATTGAGGTTGGAATTTGGTGGCGGCTCTTGATAGTTGTCTGGAGGCTCATATGTTTGACGTTCTGTATGATCCGCTTGGTCCGGTTGCACTGCGTCAGCCGCCTGTGTATCATGTTCTTGTTCTTCTTCACTTTCATCTGAACCATCTGCACTTGCTTCATTCTCTTCACCTTCTGACTCATCTGCACTCTCTTCACTTGATGAATCGGACTGAGGCATATTTGAGCGACGATAGAATTTGTACTTCTTATATTTGCGAATCCAGACGTATCCCATCATTGAGAAAACTTTTGGACTGAATTCTTTGTCAGCGGAAATGAAAGTGTATGAGAAGGATGGGTAGTTCACATCTGCAGAATTGAGGACCTCTTGGATGAAAGATCCATAGGCAAGTGATGTACCTCGTCTGGAGTCACGCAATTCATACATGCGACTCGCAATGTAATATGGCCAGTTGATTTTGATACCGTGACCCAGGATATGTATGAGATGAACTTCAGCCTATTCCACCCTTGATAACCCACCCTGTTTGGGCCGCAGAATGCGCGCCACAATCCACTGAAGAATTCTTGCGGAAGTTTTGAGTTTTCCGGAAGTGACAGATCGTGGAAAAGCAGCAATGTTCACAATGTGGGCAGGATAGGGTCGCTTGAGCATACCGTTCAGTGCAGTTTTGAACTCATAACCTTCAATTGTGTGTGAATCAGTTACCTCAGCTAGAGGAGGTTCATTTTCCTCCACAGTCATATCAAAATATTTGTTCCAAATTTCAGAAGTTTGAGATACCTTAGTGGGTCCGATAACGGAGTGGAAATTTTCACCATGAAATTTATCATTGAGACCAGTATAGAATATACGTACCAGGTCTTCACTGTACTTGGCATTGCATTCAAGAAATTTCTCAATACCGTGATATGTGAGATAGGTCATGATTTCTCCAAGATGCATGCGTTCGGCGACAAGTTCGTAGAATGCATGTTATCGTACAACCTTTCTTCGACCAATATCCTTGTTGAAGTTTTCACGGAGGGATGGATGAACAAGTGATTCGGCGGTAATGGGTACTGAGGCAGATGTTGACCCTCTTGACCTCTTTTTGGTGGGTCTATGAGAAGAAGAAGCCATGGGTAGAGATTTTGTGAATGTGAAATGAGAGGATTCTGAAATGAGAGGTGTTGTGGGTTCATAAAATGATTTCCCCCTTTTAAATGAAACTTAGGGTTTGTTGGAGAGTGGAAGAGACAAGGAGGAGTAGTGGAGGGTAGTAGATGCAACTCCCTAGGAATATGAGTGAATGCATGTGTAACTGCCTTAAATGAGGAATGTGGAACGACAGGCAAAAAATAAAACTGAAATTTTCAGCGAGCCGTCGACCATAGCTCTGCATGCGTCGACGCATGCTGTAAGTTTTTCAATAAACATAAAATTGAAACAGAGTGCGTCGACCTCTGTTCTGGTATGGTCGACTCAAGACCTGAAAATGCAGAATTTTTGCCTAGTTTCATATGACATGGTGCTTAGTAAATGCAGACAATAATGCCACAAAAAATGTTCAATCAAGCAATTAAATACAAAACAGATGATTCACATATGCACCACAGTTAACATATTATACTTTGAGATCAAAAGAATTGTATGTAGAGAGAAGGAAGAGGAACAATATCACCTCAATGCCAGATAAGCTTGATAAACAACATACTTGTACTTGCAAAAACATCAAGTTGTTAGAAGTACAAAATATATATGTGAATGAAATAAGCTGAAATAAGCAAATTATGACTCCCGCTCCGAAATGTCGAGAATACCGAGTTCTCGGCGAATATGAAAGAAAGGTTCAGTGGCTAGCGGCTTAGTAAAAATATCCGCTAGTTGATTCTTAGTATCAACATGTTCAAATACAACGTCACCTTTCTCAACATGATCTCGAAGAAAATGGTGTCGAATTTCGATATGTTTAGTGCGAGAGTGCAATACCGGATTCTTGGTAAGATTAATAGCACTGGTATTGTCACATAGAATTGGAATACGTTCAAGTTTGAGATTAAAGTCCAATAATTGTTGCTTAATCCACAGGATTTGAGCACAGCAACTGCCGGCGGCAACGTATTCCGCTTCGGCGGTTGATAAAGCAACTGAAACTTGCTTTTTGCTATGCCAACTAACCAAAGAATTTGAAAACAAATGACATGTACCACTAGTGCTTTTCCTATCCAATTTGCAACCTGCAAAGTCGGAGTCGGAATAACCTACCAACGAACAATCACTACCTTTGGAATACCACAGACCATATTTTGAAGTACCGGATAGGTACCGAAGTATTCTTTTAACAGCTTTTAGGTGGGATTCCTTAGGACATGATTGGTATCTTGCGCACATACACACGCTAAACATAATATCAGGATGCGACGCAGTAAGATAGAGAAGTGATCCAATCATACCTCTATACCTTTTAACCTCTACGTCCTTACCGCTTTCATCCTTATTCAAATTTGCACATGTAGGCATGGGGGTGTCTATGGCCTTGGATTTTTCCATGTCAAATCTCTTGAGAAGATCCAAACAATACTTTGTTTGACTCACGAAAGTTCCTTGCTTGAATTGTTTAATTTGCAAGCCGAGAAAGTATGTGAGCTCTCCCATCATACTCATCTCGAATTCACCCTGCATGAGAACAGAAAACTCTCTCACGAGATTCATGTTAGTAGATCCAAAGATTATATCATCAACATAGATTTGAACTAATATCAAGTGCTTTCCTTGACGTTTAATAAAGAGTGTCGTGTCAACCTTTCCTCTTGAGTAACCTTGATCAAGTAGGAATTTACTTAGGCGCTCATACCAAGCTCTAGGAGCTTGCTTTAGACCATACAACGCCCGTTTTAGTTTATAAACATGATCGGGGTACTTATGAGATTCAAAACCCGGAGGTTGTGCGACGTAGACCTCTTCATTTATGTACCCGTTAAGAAACGCACTCTTGACATCCATTTGGAATAACTTAAAATCTTTCGCACATGCGAAAGCAAGGAGAAGGCGTATAGCCTCGAGTCAGGCAACCGGAGCATAAGTTTCCTCATAGTCGATGCCCTCCTCTTGGTTATACCCCTGCGCGACTAAACGCGCCTTGTTACGGGTTATTACCCCGTTTTCGTCCAGCTTGTTCCTAAACACCCATCGGGTGCCGATTACTCGATGACCTCGCGGAGGAGGGACAAGGTCCCAAACCTCATTTCTAGTAAACTGATTTAGTTCCTCCTGCATTGACAGAAACCAATGTTCATCGAGTAGGGCTTCCTTAGGATTTTTAGGTTCCATTTGTGACACGAAAGCGAAGTAATAACAGAAATTACTTAGCTTAGCACGAGTTGTTACACCCTTTGTGATGTCTCCAATAATGTTTTCAATAGGATGGTCTTTAGATGACTTCCATTCATGAGGAAGATCGTCGTTTGAAAGCGGATGAACTTCCTCTGTTGCATCATGGTGTGCATCCTTATCCTCCTCAACTTTGGCTTCGTCAGGTTGATCAATCCCTATCTCGCCACTTTTGAGTATGTCTTCAGTGGATGTACCTACACCATGAACAACACTATCCTTTCTGACATTTCTCGGGTAGGACTCATCAAAGGTAACATGCACAGACTCTTCTACAGCAAGTAAACGTTTATTATATATTCTATATGCTTTACTCGAGTGAGAGTATCCGAGAAAGATACCTTCATCGGCTTTGGAATCAAATTTTCCCAAGTTTTCCTTTCCATTGTTTAATACAAAACATTTACATCCAAACACGTGCAAGTGAGAGACATTTGGCTTTCGCCCTTTTAAGAGTTCGTACGGTGTTTTGTTTAGAATGGGGCGAATAAGTACCCTATTCAAAACATAGCATGCCGTAATAATGGCGTCGGCCCAAAAATATTTAGGTAAACCACTTTCATTAATCATTGTTCTTCCCAATTCTTCTAAAATACGGTTTTTGCGCTCCACAACCCCGTTTTGTTGAGGAGTGCGTGGAGCGGATAAGTTATGATCAATACCATGGTTACCGCAATATTCTTCAAACAAATGATTTTCAAACTCACCTCCATGGTCGCTCCTTATGGACACTATGTTTGTATTTAACTTGTTTTGGGAAAGCTTAGCAAACTTTTCAAAAGCGGCGAATGTATCACTTTTACTTACTAATAAGATGGTCCAAGAAAACCTAGAAAAGTCTTCCACTATTACGAACCCGTAATAGTTTCCTCCTAGACTTTTGATCCTAGACGGCCCAAACAAGTCCATGTGTAGAAGTTCAAAAGGTCTCGTTGTTGAAATTATCTTTTTGGATTTAAATGAGATCCTCGTTTGCTTCCCTTTTTGACAAGCATCACAAAGGTGATCCTTGGTGAACTTTATTTTGGGAAGTCCTAAGACTAGGTCTTTTGAGACTACCTTATTGAGTAAGTCAAAATTAACATGCGCTAAACGCCTATGCCATAGCCATGAGTCTTCACTCATAGTTATGAGGCATTTGTCGCTTGTTAATGATACTTCATTTAAATCAAGCATATATACATTGTTTACTCTAAAACCATTAAACATATTCTTCTTATCATTTTCATGCACAATTTTGCAACAATCTTTTGAAAAGGATACATTGTATCCTTTGTCGCACAGTTGGCTAATGCTAAGCAGATTATGTTTAAGGTTTTCGACAAGCAATACATCGGAAATCATAGTAGAGGCGGGATTACCTACACTACCTTTACCTAGTATTGCTCCGCGGTTGTTATCACCATAAGTTACATACCCTTTCTTCTTAGCCACAAAGTCTATGAATAAGGATATGTCTCCAGACATGTGTCTTGAGCACCCACTATCGAGAACCCATCTTCTCTCGGTGGTCTCGACACATTTCACCTGTCAAAACATAATTAGCACAAGGAGGTACCCAATGGCATATTGGGTCCTAATAGGTTAGCGACAAAATGGTTGTGTTTGGGCAACCATTGGTAGATGCCTTTAGGAACAAGAAATCTTCTAAAACGGCATTTACCAATGGAGTGGCCTTTCCTGCAACAGTATAAGCAAGCAAAATCAACTTTAGAGACACTTTCACTTGCTTGATCCTTAATTACATATGCATATTTTTGGTATGGATTAATCATACTTTTTCGAAAATCCTTTTTATCAATAGCAAATGTAACTTTAGGCTCAAGTGCCTTGTTTAATTTGGCCTTGAGGTGTCTAACCTCACCTTGCCAAATATGACAAGTGCCACACTCGAAGTTGAAAGGGTTTCTATCGTCTTTACAATCCGATTCATTGCCTTTCACAATGGAAGCCTTTAGGTCCTCTAATTTCTTTTCGGACTCTTTAACCTTATGCTCTAAATGCGTAAAGATTTTCTTATTAGAAGCAAGTTTCTTGAAGGCTTCAACTGCTTCATTATGTAAGGCATGAAATGCGGCTAGTAATTCTGAATGCGACATATTTGAGGACTTATCATATTTAGAGTGACGTACCTGTTTTTTCTTATTTTTCTGATTGGCGGAGAGGCATAGATTCACGGACTCTTCTTCATCACTAGAACTTTCATCAGAGGAGGAAGAGTCGCTGTCACTTTCCCATGCTATGTACGCTCTCCTAGGCTTTGATGATTTCTTGTGTGATTTTGATGATTCCTTGTCCTTTCCCTTTTTATTCATTGGACAGTCCGGTTTGTAGTGGTCGGGCTTTCCACACTTGTAGCACGTCCCTCTAGTCTTTTTACCTTTCGAGTCATCATCCTTGGAGTGTCTTGATTGTTTCCGGAATTTTACCAAGTTCTTCTCGGAATGTTGTATGCCGTTCTTTCTTACGTAACGGTTGTACCGTTTAACAAACAACCCCATATCTTCGCTTGTGTCTTCTTCTTCTTCGTCGCTCGAGGAATAATCATTTTGCTCTTTTGCTTGAGACTTCGAGGAGGAAGTCTTGAGAGCTATCGATTTCTTTTCACTCACCTTCGCTTTGTCTTTCTTTTCCATCTTTTCGCGTTGGTCTAAGCTCAAGAGTACCTGTTCATGCTCTTGCAATTTGCCAAACAATGTTGTCAAGTCTAATATGGTAAGATCATTTGCCTCTTTGATGGCGGTCACTTTTGGCTGCCATTCCCTGTTAAGACATCTCAAGAATTTATTAGTATCAACATCATTGGAAATAGGCCTACCTAATGAATGTAAACGATTGATGAGATGAGTAAATCTCTTTTGCATGTCAGCAATGGTTTCCCCTTGCTCCATGAAAAAGAGATCAAACTCTTGTATAAGAGTGTTGATTCTAGCTAACTTAACATCGTTTGTCCCGTCATGGGCTATTTGTAGTGAATCCCACATGGCCTTAGCAGTAGGAAAATGGGATACACGATAGTATTCATCTACACCTAATGAGGAGATTAAGATGTTTTTAGCTTTCCAATCATAATTGTATTTTTTCTCATCGTCATCGGTCCATTGTGCTTCAGGCTTTGGCACAACTACATTATCCGCATTGGTCATAGTAATTTCTATTGGACCATTAAGGATAACGTTCCATATTTTTCTGTCTATGGAGTTTATATGCACACGCATACAGTCTTTCCAATAACTATAATTTTCACCGTTGAAAACAGGAGCCCTATTATACGCCCCTTTAAGTTCGTTTGCCATTTTCTATCTCGTTGTATTTGAAGCACCGAATAACCGGAGCTCTGGATACCACTTGTTAGACTATGGCACGAATCTAGAAAGGGGGGTTGAATAGATCCCCAATTAAAATTTGAGTCGGCTCTACCAATTTAAAATTGGTTTTAAAAATGTTTTAAGTGCGGAAGCGGCCGAGGAAAAATATAGTCTAAAACGAACGGTTATTGGAAAACCGGATATACGTAAGCCTATGGATTTATGACAATTCGGAAAAAATAGAATCACAACACAAACTATGCTTATCAATTATTTACTTCAATTTGCAAGGTTACCTAGTTCCAATGATTAACAGGACACACAAAAACTAGAAGCAAAATAAGACAATTTTAGTTCAGGACTTTTGTCGAACAGTTTGTGTGCACAAATACCTCAAAGGATATTTATGTTGAGTAAGAGATTGGAAATGCCCTAGTACAATATCTTTATTGTACTTAGTAGTTAAAAACAGAGTTTCAACACCTTACTCAATTTGTATCACAGTTTGACAATAATCACTTAAGCTAGAATCACTTATTTTATAAGCTGAATTGAAAATGACAGAAACTAAAGAACACGCGATTTGATATATTGGAATGAACAGTTTACACAAGAGTTGATAGACAATGATACAAACAATCTCAAATGATGTCGATGCTTGCTATCACTTCTTGCACCTTGATTCAAGATGAATCACGCCCTTCAATTTGTTGTGAATGACCTTCGATTCCAGCCCCCTTATTGAATAACCTTCCGTTGTTCAAACCTTCAGCTCGGCTGATCTTAGACACCAACAAATCAAACCCGGAAAGTCTTCAACACTTCAACGCCCTAGCTACTAAACTGATGAACCTTCCGTTGATCAATTATCTTCGCACTTGCTTGAATGTTGAACGAACTATTCCGTAGCAAAAGCCCTCAAAACCTTCGAGTCTTGATGGGTAAAACCTTCAAGGTTTTCTGCAAGAAACACCCGCCCCAATTTCCACCCGAACCAGATCTTTAATCAACGCGTTCGAACCTTATCACCCTTGAACAAGACACCAATCACAGCAAAAATGATTGTGTGTATTTGAGGATTTGTGTGTTGTTTGAAGGATGAAGATGAAGAAATATGTTGCACCTATTTCACGTTTCTTGCCCTGACAATTTACTCAAGATTTCAATTGTTAGTTTTTAAAAATAAGCAAAACTCTATTTATAGTAATAACCAAAACAGCCAACAAAACTGAATTTTAAAACACAGTAGAAAAAACTGCACAACGCGCTAACGGTCGACCATATGGTCGGCGTGCACTGACCCGTGGGGAATACACAGCTTCATGCGCTGAGTGGCATGGTCGACGCATGTCTTCATGCGCTGATCCGTGGAAAATCAAAACATTCATGCGCCGACTGTACGGTCGACGCATTGCTTCCATGCGCTGAGCCGTGAGAAATGCCAGGTTTCATGCGCCAACTGTATGGTCGACTCACTGCTTAGAAACCTGCAAAAATAACAATTTTCTCCATTTTGTGCGTCTTGCCACATTCAGTTATGAATCACATTAAGGTATGATGGTTTAAGAATAAAAGAGAGGTATAGCATATTGAAGTATTGCATGATACTTCTAATTTGTCCAAGGTTGTGTTTTGTCATCATCGAAAACTTGGAGGCCTGTATTGTGAGACAACTTGCCCTCACATTGAGTTCCTTGCTTGAAGATTGAAGATGCTAGAGGTTGCATTCCCCAGTATTTGAAAACTGCCATTGAAGCTGAAGCTTGAAGATTAGGAAGAACAAGTTGATACTTGTGAAGAGGATCAAAGTGAGGTTGAAGAAAGAGTTGTAGCTTGAAGAGGAACCAGTTGATACTTATGTTTGATGCATTGAGAGTCTGAAGGAACAAGTTGATACTTGCTATTGGGATTGAAGCCTGAAGGTGGAGTCTACTTTGGAGCTGAAGCTTGAAGAAGGTGAAGAACAAGTTGATACTTGTGTGTAAGGTGTTGAAAGCTTGAAGAAGCAAGTTGAGACTTGCTATTGAAAGTGAAAGCCTTGAAGAACAGTTGAAGACTGAGGACTGAACTGATGTCAGATGAGCTTTGCTGTGAAGCTGTGGAGTGGTTGATCTGCTTCCTTTTCTTGTCTGTTTGCTTGCGGTGCAACTGTATTGATGTGACTTGTGTGATTTGCTTGATGCATTAGAATAAGTCCATGATTAGACTGACTTAATCTAGGAGAATGATTGCACTAGAGGTTGAGTTGCTCCCTCTGCTGGTATTTTTACTATATGGCTTTGCTTGCGGGTATTCGGTAGAGCCCAGCTCCCTTGCCTATGTGGTTTGTGATTTTGCTTGATGGCATTTTATCTTTGTTTTATTTCTTCTGTGTGATTGCAGTTATTCATATCTGGCTTGAGGTCGAGACGAGCTTGTGGAGGCTGATGCCCCACACACATTTCCTCCCTCACTTGCATTGCATGCATTTTACAGTCGTTTACTGTATATCTATTTACTGTTTAAGTTGATGCTTTATCTGTTTCTGTTCATCATTGACATGATCCCCTAGGACTCTCACTTCATTTAAGGAAGTGATGATAGAACTTTAGGTTGAAACCATGCATGATAACTTCTAGGAGTTCCCTGTTTTAAACCTCGACCATAGGATGAATCCTTGGCATGACAACTTTAGGACTTGATAGTCTCCCCGTAGTTGTCCCTCTCTCTTCTCATCTCGAAACAAATTAACATATAGTAATAAAGGTTAACTGACGTCGTACGTTACGAGCCTTAAGCTATCTGAGAAAGGGTTGTCGAAGAGTTTCTTTTCGACAGCTTGAATGTTTAGTATGGTACCCTTTGGGTGACATGCGACGCATTCACTCTCAGTTCATAGTCTCTAGTGCAATATCGGTTGCAAACATCCATAAAAGACAGTTCTTCCGTAAAAGACAGAAAACAAACTTCAAACCTTTTTGCCCCGTGGGCCCGTAATTCAAAGGAAGCTTTTCTGAAGAAAAGAGTATCGTTAACTCCCAGTTCTACCGCAAACGGTAACGCCTAAGTCTCCAAGGGTCCAACTGCATACACCAAACTGCTGGAACTGTTTGTTAACCCTACTCGATAAAACAGATGAATTTGAATCCCCGTAATCTGTATTATCCCGAACTACATAAGCTCTGATCTCTCATACCTGTTGAGAGTACGTAGGCACAATACTGACGTATTGGCGAGCCACCTTCCCCCATAACCCGTAGTTAGCCGAACTACGTTGACTCTTATTTCTCATTCTCTGATGAGAATACGTAGGCATAAAGCGCGACGCTTTGCCGAGTCATTTTCTTTTCTTTTCAGACCGGCCTTGATAGGTAGATAGATAAAACCAACCCGTCATATAAACACAACAAGCGTGGATACCATCGAGTACGATGGACGTGAGGGGTGCTAATACCTTCCCCTTGCGTAACCAACTCCCGAACCCAGACAACGGTTGCGATGACCTTATCTTATACCTTTTCGTCAGGTTTTTCCGATCGTTTCCTTTCCCGTTCTGAGGGATAAATAACGAAAGGTGGCGACTCTTCTGTTTTGCCGGCACCTTATTTTCGCGGAAGCGACAGCAAGCATGAGGTGGAAAGACAAAGATGAACCAGCCATCAACCTATGCATTCTAGCCTGCATTTAGCCACTTCAAACTCATCATGAAGCTTGAGTTTGGAGCTTACCTATCATCCAAGAAAACCTCTTTGTGGAGGTTTGATCAAAAAGTAACTTTTCCCTCCTAGGAGGGAAATCTCCAAATCTGTCCATACTCTCTCATTTGCCTATAAATAGAGGCACTCCCCACTTCATTCAACACAATATCTACTCTAAAAAATCAGAGAAAGCTCAAGCCTTTGCTCTTGCACACTTTGCTTGAAAATCACAAAATCACATTTTCACCAAAAACCACCAAAATCTGTCTTGGTACAATTGCTGCCAAAATCATTTCTCTACACTCAAACTCCCCAACAATCATCCACAAAATCTCTAAACATGATATAGAAGGTGTCCAAGACCTTAGACCACTCAAAAACCTCACCATTCAAAAAGTAAACTTCCACACCAAGTTACTTTGACCAAAAGCCACAAAATCAGTCAAAACTTGTTCTAGAAATTTCCTTGATGTTCTAATCACTCAAACACCTCACATATATCATTTCTCAACTGTCCAAAGCATTGAGGATCATTAGTAGAGTTTATTTCTCCAACTGTCACAAAGTTTGCATTTTTGGCCTCAAGGAGAAGAAAGTTTCAAAACTAGAAGGAATTTGAGGATCTCTGGTTTTCTTTGTCATATAATTTGTTCAAGATTGTCTACAAGAGGTATGTGATATGGCAACTTCATCTCATACATTACATTGCTATGATTTTGCAAAGTTTGAGGTTATGTCTTGAAATGTGTTCATTGCTACCAAAAACTGTTTTGCTCATGCTTGTTATTTGCACTCCAAGCTTCTAATCATGTTGTGTTGATACTTACCTACATTCTGTTGTAACTATTGATTTATGCCAGGAATCTTCTTGCTTGAATTCCTAATTTGTTCCAAAGCAGTTTCTCTTGCATAGTTAACTTCATCAAATTCTGTTTTGCAATATGCCTAATCTCATTTGCTTTCATAGTTGTGATGTGTATGTGCTGGTAGTTCTTGTTCAGTTTTCCACTTTTTATAATGCATCACTAAATTTCATCCAGACTATTCCTACTTGCAGTGCATAACTGTAGCATACTTTGATTTTTTGAGTATAAGTGTCTTAGTCAGCATGATTGAAATGTGTAGGCATTAATCGTATGGCATGAATCCTCCTCTTTGGAACTTACTTCATCCAACTGGCTTTCAAGACAGTTATGCATCATGGCTGTTGCATCACATTTTCCTTGTTACATCATGATATCTTATTCTTCCTGATTCATTTCCTTGGTTTATTGAGAGCATCAGTAAATATGGTTATAGCTTGTAGGTTATGTGTGCATTTCAATGAGTGTTAGAGATTGCTAAGCATGATGTTGAAATTTTGCTTTAACTGTTGGTTGGATATAAGAGTGTTTTGAGCTACTTCTTTAAGTTGCATTTGGGTTGGTCACTTATTGATCCAGCATAAATTGAAGATTTTCTTTAAAAGCATAACCTCAAGGGACATATTTGAAATAGGTGTATAACTGTTTTTGAGCTAGTTCACATCAGCTTTCACACATAGCCTCCAAAATGCACTTTTCAAAACACATTTGCCACTCACATGCTATCTCTGTATTCTATAGTCTTTTGAGTAATCTTCATGTTGAAATACACTTCATAGCATATTTCAAATGTGTACACACTCTTAATTGCATTTATTTTTGAGCCACAAACTCTGAAACACATTTTGAACTCTTGGCCTTGCTGTTGTTTTCCTCTTCATATGACAGTTGGTGTTTAGTTTCATAGGCAAGCCTTTTGGATGTGTGAACACCGCATGCATGATATTTGGATGATGTTTGAACCATGTTTCTGATTATGGCATACCTGAACTGATCACTAATTTCCAAAGTGCATTTTTTCACATTTTTTGCAACTTAATATTCACTCTCTAATGCATGTCAGAATTAAGGTTTTCCCTTGGGCACAATCCATGAGCAACTGATTTAAAACATGTGCATACTCTTAAACTGGTGTAATCTTGACTGAGTTAGGTTTTAGCATTCAAAATGCATTTCAAAAGCTCATATGCGTATGCAATCGAATTTTGAAATAGAGGCGTGATCTTGAGAAACCAATACCACCACTGAATTCCTCATTGAAAAATACTCAAGATTGACTAAAGTTTCACTAAATTCCATGGAGTTTTGGTACAGTTTCAAACCTTCACGCCTCTTGCATTTTTGGTTGTGTATTTTGCCCAGGTTTTATCTTCATGTATCCCATATATATTAATGGGGTGGCATTTGTACTTGGATGTACAGCCACCCCAGTGGTAAGACCATTGCCAAAAACGCGCCTTGCACATATTGAACCTGGGTTTGACCCCTGAGGAGGGCAACCCTTTTATCATTTTTCACTATTTTTCTTCCAAACTTCAAAAATTCATATCTCTTTCATCTTTAATCATTTTTCATCCATTCTTTTTGCATTGTGTTTCATGCCTACTTTCATTTTATATTTTTAAATTCCATGTTTGTGTAATTTTTCACCCATTTTGACTACTTGCAAGTTGAGTACGTTTTATGATCGTTTTCGCATACACTGTTGAATTTTTTTATTGTTATACTTGTATGTGTTTGTAATACTTGCTTGCCCTCATATCCTTATATGTTAGTCAACATGCTAGGATTTTATATTTGGTTTGTTACCATGTTTATTTTTTCCCCCCTGTTGCATTTACTTAAGCTCGATATGTCGTCACACTTCCTGCTTGATCAACTACTTTGATTGTCATCAATGCATCTTTATTTTTTCACATGCTCATTTAATGGTTGTCACCATGTATGTACCTTTATCATGTTAATGCTTTGCATAATGTTTTCTTTCCCCAAGTGATGAAGCTTGTCAGCCCTCATCCCAGTTGCCTCCCCACTCTCTCTTCAAAGGGAAAGATCTTCCCATTAACCCTTATGTTATGGATAACTCATTCACCCATTCCCTTGACTTTGTTAAGTCACTTTAACCTTAGTTTAGAAACCATTAGAATTTGCTTTAAGTCTAAAAGACCCACCTGTACTAGGAGTGTTCTTCAACTAGAACCCTAGGATAGAGTTTGTCAACTCTATGTAAGAATCATCGTCATGATTTCTTACTTCCCCTTTTGAGTGTTACAATTTAGATTAGGGAGTTTTGTCAAACTCCACACAAACATCGTCGTGTTTGTTCCCCCTTGAACCTTGATCATAATCATGTTTTCTTCTTCCCTTGTGAGGTGAACTACGATTGCTCTGATTCTATCATAGTTAGGATACGTAGGCAGAAGATGCGACGTCTTTGCGAGCAAACTTAGTGTATATAACTTTAGGTTTCAACTTATACCTTTTCCCAATCCATAGAACATTTACACTAACTTATCAAACAATCAAACAAAAGGTTACTGTAGAGTACTACAGATATTTAGGGTGCTAACACCTTCCCTAGGTATAACCAACCCCCGGTCCCCGAATCTCTCAAGCGTTGTCGTTACATCGCGAAAAAGGTTTTTATTTCTTTAGACCTTTACTTTGGATAAAATAAAGTTCGGTTGTAAAAGAATTAAGATTCAAGTTAATTTAATGGCTTGATATCCAATTTTCACCGCAACAGAAATGGCGACTTCACTGGGGATTACTGTCTTGAGGGTTTAGCCTATATTGTTTGATTACTTGCTTATTTGTGAATACTTCTAAAAATATATATATATGTGCCCTGTTGGATCATGGGAACTTTGAGTGGTGAGACAACACTACACCCGTGTTTGAGCGTACTTATGATAGGATGGAGGTATATTCAAGAAGGCTTATAGGGAGTTGATTCCCGACCAAGCTGACTTGAGAAAACCACCGCTCAGTAGAGGCCCTTCTGAGAGTAAGTATTGTCGATCGAGTATTCGTGAAAGCAATGCTACTTTCTACATGGGAGCCCGTGATACTGAGGACCTTTAGATTACCTTTTCCCCACTATGGCTTTATTAGGATGTAGTGTGATGACTATAAGGAAGTAATTCCAAAATAGTTGATACGCGGTACTACACTTGGACAAGACTTTCTTGAGAATATTATCGACCACCAAGATTTGGGAAATTGATAATATCCGAAAGATGGGTCGAGGACTCTAGGAACTCTTTAGAACCTTGTTCTACAGTTTTTGAAAGCCCTAGTACATACTTTTGGGATGGGTAGACCCTGGCTCCATGCTCATGTTCTCCAAACCTAAACCTGTGTTTGTGCACCTTTGTGTATATGTGAAATCTGTGCTTACCTGTGTTTGTGCATTCATGCATTCATGAACATCATATCATAAAAGTTTCATGGAACTCAGATCTTTTGTTTGTAAACATTAGGATCATCATGGATAGTGGAAAAAAGAAAACCATGAAGTACACTTACAAAAGTCCTAACTTGGATGACGTAGAGAGGTTGAGCACTTTGATAACACCTCTAGAAGGAATCAAGAGCAGGTATGGGAACTTATTGTCATTGTTGAAAGTAAAGAAGAAGATGGATCTGGGACTTCTCTCCACACTTCTCCAGTTTTATGATCCGCTCTACCATTGTTTTACTTTTCCTGATTATCAGTTGGTACCTACACTTGAGGAATATTCTTGCTTGATTGGTTTGCCTATTCTTGAAGACTCTCCTTTTCCAATCATGGATAAGGACCCTAAGGAGGAAGAAATTGCTAAAGCTACACGTTTGGGATTGGTGGATATTCAGAAAAATATGGCTACTAAAGGAGGAGTATTTGGTTTGGCTGCAGAGTTCTTGGTTGGGAAACCCAGTACTATGCTGATCACTTGAGTATGGATGCATTCGAGGCCATCTTTGCCTTGCTCATTTATGGGATCTTCTTGTTTCCATGTTTTGATAATTTTGTGGATCTCAATGGCATTAAGATTTTCTTGAAGAAAAACCATGTGCCTACTTTACTAGCTGACGCCTATCATTCTGTTCATCTGAGGAATTTGCATAAAGGAGGAATGGTTACCTGTTGTGTCCCTTGGTTATACAAGTGGTTTATTTCTCACTTACCGAAGGCTCATGCTTTTTGGAAGGAAGGTTGGTGGTCTCAGAAGGTTTTGGCTCTTACTCACTCTGATATTGATTGGTACAGCCGTAATTACGATGGGATAAAGATCATTGACAGTTGTGGAAGTTTTGGTAACGTGCCTCTTCTTGGTACAAATGGAGGAATCAGTTACAACCTTGTTCTCGCTCGCCGACAGCTTGGATATCCTTTGAAAGACAAACCCAATAGTGGTCATGTGGAGAATATTTTCTTTAAGGGAGAATCAGAATTAAGAAAAGAGATCCTAAAAGCTTGGGGTCATGTACACAAGAAAGGAAAGGAAGACCTAGGGAAACCTAATTGAATCTCTCTCGAGCCTTATCTCCAATGGGTCCGAAAGAGAGCCATTCAGCTGAAGATGCCCTATCCTCAGCAGAAACCCATGGTTTTGGAGGAGGAACACCCATTGATCTTTATGTCTGAAGAGGAAAAGCTAAAGATTGCTTTGAGGAAGTTACAACAAACTGAAGTAGCCTGGAAGTACAAGTAACGAGTGGCCATGGAAGAGAATGATGAACTCCGTAGATAACTCCAGTTGAAAGATGAAGAAATGATTACTTGTAAGAAGAGGAAGGCGCTGGAAGATTTATTTTCCTCCAGCTGTTGCACCCCAAAATTTGCTCAACATCTTTTACCTAGTTTATGTTTCATTGCATTATCATTTGCATATCATGGCATATAATTCATCCATCAAGGGATCAAATTTGATTAATATCAAGAGAAGCCTAGCAAGAAATCTTATCCAATCCTGAGAAGTCATCCAAGTCATCAGGAGGTCGTGGGAGGTCTTGATCAGCTGAGGACCATCAATGGGATGTGAAGCATGAGGTGTGAATATTAGATGTGTATAGAGTTCATGGAGTTCCTAGAGAGCCATGTTGGAGCTAAATCAAGTCATTGTGTCAAATGCAAGAGCCATAGTTGGAGTGCAGACAATTAGGGTTTCATCTGGATCAACCCTAGGTCAATTATGCAAGTGAAAAGCATTCAAGCCTACTTTGAGGTCATGGAGTTCATGGATTGATGTGTTAAGACATTTGTAGTGTTGTGCCAAGATTAAATCAAGAAGAATCAAGGATGTGGGAAGTTGCTAAATTAGGGTTTCAGTGCAAATTACCCTGTTTAGTGCCTAACTTCAAGGCCACATAAGTCAAGATACAAGTTTCAAGTGGATCTTTGGCCAACATGAAACTTGTATAGAATCTCAATACCTTTAATTTGAGTACTAGAAGTCCTCCATTGGATTTATAGAACTCAAGTTATGGCCCAGAAAGGTTACAGGTCCTCAGATGCTTCTGAAATTTGTTTGTGAAAATCATCTGATTTCAAGGCTATTTTTGACTTAGAAGGAGGTTTCACCTGAACTTTTGGTCTATATGAAAGTTTTTCCTCATGATCTTATCTTTCTAAATTGTACTAGAAGTCCTCCATCTTATTTGTAGAACTCAAGTTATGAGGTTTACAAGTCAGGGGTATTTTGGGAAAGTGAGATTATAGGTCATTTTCAAGCATAGGCCAAAATCTCCAACTTGAAAGCTTCAAATAGAAATTTGTTCAACATGGAACTTGCTTAAAATGATGTTTTGAGTGCAACCAAGTAGTCATGAGAGTTTGGTTTGGCTCATATCAAAAAGTCATTTGAAATGGCTTGAAAAAGGGGAAATTCAAATATGGAAAGGAGGGAAAATTGACTTTTTGTGCTAGATGCCTCAAACCAAGCAAATAGGTACATTTTTTTATTGTAAATCACATTTCAAACACTTTGGTTTTAACAAAATTTAGAGTTCAGTTCAAGTTTTGGAAGTTGCCATGTAGTTGCTTCATTTGCAAGTTACATTACCAAATCAATACACAAAGCAATTCAGGCCATTCTACCAATTCAAACTCATTCTAAATGACATGTGCAAGGTGTGAGAACCTTCTAGAACAAAGAAAAGCTTGCAAAGCACGACTGGTACATTGCACTTGAATGAAAAAACCAGAAAATGTGAATGACTGTTTTGGGCTTCAATTTGGATCCAAAAGCCCATGAAACTCTTCTATATATTCATTAGAGCAAGTTCAGATCAAGGTTGAGCATTATTTCGCACCAGAGCAAGCAAGAGCAAGTGAATTTTCTCAACTGCAAGTTCAAATCGGATTCTGAGTTTGGAGCCAATTCAAGTAAAATTGAAGTGTGCAATCTCTTCCTTGTGGATCATTGAAGCTATCTGGAGCATTTGGAAGCAAGCCACGAGCTCTAAGTACCTCTGTTTCAAGATCTATACCAGGTTAGTAACATTCAACTTCTAGTATGATTCAACATGAGAAGATTAGATTTAGACCTGTGGTTAGGATCTACACAAGACATAGGTCGTTTTAGGCTTGATCTGGAAGTAATTGATGATGATCGAAGATGACATGTAAGAACTGTTTGGACCTGGATCTCTTGATTCATGAGGATTTGTAGCAAGTTGTTTAGATCAGGATGATCAGTGTAACATGAGGAGGATTTCTATGTATTTATTTTAGCATTTGGTGAGAGTTGATTTTGATGACATTTCTGAACTTTGATTCGTGTTTGCTTACTTGTTAAGAATTCGATAATTTTGAGTGGAGATTTGGAATCTACGTTGAAAATTGAGTGGAATTGGTGTAGACTTTGTCATTTTTGGTTGGCTGAACCTGGACCCTCACGGAGAAGACAACTGGAGTCTTCTCCGGCCACCATGAACCACCAGCCTGGATCCCCACTCTAATGACTTGAGATTTGAAGAAGATGAGTTGTTGACCACAGGATCTTGCCTTGACCATTGACTGACCTGAAGATCCAACACTTGTGTTTTAATCTGAGGAGAAGAGATTTTAATTCAAAACGCTGCGTATCACTAAATGAGGTGGCAAGCTCTAGCGCGTTGGATTGTTTGACCAGTCTCCAGATCCAATGGCTCGTGTTTTATTTCAGCATTTTATTTCTTTTATTTATTTTTGTTTTATTTTAAATGCTTTATTGCTTCCAAAAATCATATTAAATTCATTCTTGATCATAAAATTATTTTAAAAAAACCTCCATGATCTTGAGAGAATTTGTGATTTTCTGAAATCAATAAAATGCATTTTCATGCATTTTTCAATTTAATTTGATTTTTCTTATTTTTGTTAATTCTTTTAATTTGGCATAATTGACCATCTGTTTTGTAGAATTTTGTTCTTCCAATTGGTGATGAGTTTGGCTTTGATTTTTTAGTATCTGTTATGGTAGACATGTATGTTCCCCTAGAATATTTTATTAGAATTTTAGAACAAAATTAGGTTGTGTTTTAGGTATTGAGATTAGGACCCTCCCAAAATTGTGGATCCCCTTGACCTATCTCAATGTAGGAATTGTTTAGATAACTTAGAAGTTGATTTAGGCTTCAATTGTTTTACATTAGGTTGTTAAAACCTGTATGTTCCCCTAGGAATTTTATTAGAATTTTTCAACTTCATTTTCTATTTTAGTTGTATTTTGCAAGTGGCTTGTGTTTGTGGTTTCCTCTCTTGAGTGCTTTGGATAGTTTGGTTTGGTTGGTTGCTTTGGAGTGGGTTTAAGCTTGAGTTATTTTTGTTGGAGCTTCTGGATCCATTGAAGATTCTTGGGATTGAAGATTGGAACTTGGAGTTGAAGGCTTTTCTTCTTGTGGAGGTTTCTTAGGAGCTTAGGAAATTAGTGTTTTAGGAAGTGCCTTAGACCTAGTTTTGATTATTGCTTCAAACATAGAGTGCATTGTTTGCCTCTATTCTATCTAATGACATAAAGTCCTCCTTGGGAAGCTCTATCTCTCCTTAGGAGGGATGAGTGGTATGCCCAAGTGAGTAGAACTTTGAGGATACCTTTCATTTGCAATGTTGAGTTCTTAGTGATTTCCTTTGGTTGTCATTAAGTTCCTTAACATTATAACTTGATCTTGATGATTAATCCTCCTCTTGGAGTGTGCTTGTTGGAGCTTGAAGATTGATGAGGCTTGAAGATAGAAGTTTTCTTTAAGATGAAGCCTTGTCTATCCAACTTTACTGTCTTTTCAACTTTGCTGTTTAGAGCTGCTGTTGCTGTCTGTAGAAATTGCTGCTGCTTGGGCTGCCTCCTCTGTATCTTTTGTTTTTCTCTGTATTGTCTGTTTGCTTGTGTTGATTACCTCTAGGTTTGAGGTGTAGTTTGTCTCCTCTTGCCTATTGTCTTCTCCCTTGCCTCTCTTATACTGCTGCATTGCATGCATTTTACTGTTTACTATAATTGCTTGCTGTCTTTTGTTGTATATCCCCTAGGATCTCTGATTTCCTCTGTGCAAGAGTAAATTATGACAGACATTAGGTTTTGACCCATGCATGATAACATTAGGTTAGTTTCCCTTTCAACCATAGGCTTTTTAGAGCGTCTTTCTCTTCTCATCTCAAAACAATTCAAAAATACAGTAATAAGGATAACGTGTGCTGTACGCTACGAGCCTTAAGCTATTTGAGAAAAGGTTACTGGAGGGTCACTCTTCAGTAATCTGGCTACTTAGTATGGTACCCTTAGGGTGACATGCGACGTAGTCACTCTCAGATCACAAGTCTTTAGTGCAGTACAAGTTGCAAACAGACTAAAAAAACAGTTCTTTCGTAAAAAACTCAAACAAACATTCAAACTCTGTTTTTGTCCTCTTGGACTCTTAATCAGGAAAACCCTTTCTTAAGGAGATAAAAACTGTCAGACAAACTTATGTCGTCCGTAGCCCGAACTACGTTTGCTCTGATCTTTAATGTTGTATGAAAGTACGTAGGTATAGGATGCGATATCCTAGCGAGCAACCTTCCACTCCTTTCCCGTAGTTAGGCGAACTACGTTGACTCTGGTTTCTCGTTCCAGACGGGAATATGTAGGCATAAAGTGCGATACTTTGCCGAGTCATTTTCTTTTTCTTTTTAACCTAGACTTGTAGAGTAGATAGAATAACATACCCTTAGATAGAAAACAAGCATGGATCCCATCGAGTACGACGAACGTGAGGGGTGCTAATAACTTCCCCTTGCGTAACCGACTCCTGAATCCAGGATTTGGTTGCGATGACCATTCCTTTCCCTCTTTGCGTTAGGTTTACTCTGAGCGTTTCCTTTCCCTCTTGTGGGATAAATAACGCACGGTGGCGACTCTTCTGTCATAGCCAGCGCCGATTTTCGCAGTAGCGACAGCTGGCGACTCTGCTAGGGACTCCAACGGTTCCCTATGGGAGTCAATCCTAGCGCTTGTTTTCCCGTCTGGGGTTTTGTATGTATTTACCTTTCTGCCTTTACGTTCAGTACTCTATTATTGTTGTTGTGCTGGGAAGAGGGTTAGATTGAGAGATAAGCCGGACCTGGGCTTGAGTTTGCATATAGACTTAAAAGTAGAGAGTAGTGGTTAGCCTGCTTGCTTAGCTCGCACCAGCTACCCGCGAAATCTGCGCTCAGACGAGATTTTCTTTGATGCTTCTTGCCTGGCCCTTAGGGCTCGACAAGTTGTCTGACCCGAGGATTGTCGACTCTGGGGACCTATCAATTGGGATTCAGCTAAGTGAGGCCGCTTCAAGGAATGATGATGCCACACCTTATGGGTATCGTATCATCGCTCTTGAAAGTCTGTGACATTGAACCCGCATAGGATGCCGTACCTCGTCTGCGAGTTAAGTACATACCTGTGAGGGGTAGTTAGGTCTATTTGCAGGAAACATTTGACCTCAGAGTACCTGGTTTATCTCTGTCAGTGAGATATGGTTACAGGGTTCTTTTGAGTGGTTGGTTTGGTTTGAGGCGAAATTTGATGGTTCTCAGGCTTCAGTACAGAGCAGCACAGTTCATCAGCATTGCACTTGATCTCCTGTTTGCATATGCATGTGCATTTTCATGTTTGCATTTCATTAACGTGTATTTATGTTACAGGTGTGATTATTCCTCTCTGATTCTAGTGCATCTTCGGGCCAGACATGGAGTCCATGAAGAGGATAGTTGCTTACCGGTTGCATTCGCCAGATATCAGTTCCTTGTTGGGATTAGTTGCTCTAGCAGATGAGAGATTGAGGGCTGAGTTCAGAGTATCTTATGGGAGATTGCTTAGTTTGTTGTACAGACCTTCAGCATTCGAGACGACTGGGTGTATACTTTGATGCAGTTTTATGAGCCTCAACTGAGATGCTTCCTGTTCCCTGACTATATTCTGGCACCCACTTTGGAGGAGTATTCTGCTATGTTGGAAGTTCCTGTGTTAGACTAGATGCCCTTTATACATGTTGATGCTGAGCCTGGGATGGCTACACTTACTGAGATTGTCAGTTTAGACGTTTCTGAGTTCCCTGAAGGTTTAGTCAAGCTGAACGGAGCTTATGGTTTTCACCTGTCTGTCCTGGTTGAGAAGGTTACACAGTGCGCGAAGAGTGGATGTTGGGTTGCCTTCAGTGCCATTCTAGCTGTCTATATCTATGGGATTGTCTTGCTTCCCAATGTGCTAGATTTCGTTGATTCAGATGCCTTCTTGATTCTTGCCTCGAAGAATCCAGTTCCTACTCTCTTGGGCGATGTTTATCATTCTATTCACTATAAGAATGAGAAATGTCGTGGCAAGAATGTTTCTTGCTGTCTTCCTCTCTTGTACAGGTGGTTCCAGGGGCATCTTCCGAAGACAGGACCTTTTGTTCATGCTATTGATACTTTGGATTGGTCTTCCCGATTGATGGGGCTGTCTGCTGAGAACATCATTTGGTTTGATCGGAGCATGCTTGGCACTGATATTATATATAGTTGTAGCGGATTTCCGAATGTCCCTTTGATTGGACGGAGAGGCTGTATCAACTATAACTCTTCTCTGCTGGTGAGACAATTTGGGTATGCCTTGAGAGATGCTCCTATTGAGGTTGAGATACAGGAATCTCTGTATCTCACGGGCTTATTAGACGAGGTTGTTTTGATCAGGTTGAGACATGCATGGGCTAACATCCATAGGAGAGGGAAAGCTTTTCTTGGTAAGAGCAATAGCAAAGCTTATGATCCTTATTTGGCTTGGATCCACGAGAGAGCTAGTATTTCCTTGATGCCATATCCTGCTGTGGAACCTTTGTATCTTCCAGTGATTGAGGTACCTACTTCGGTAGAGATTGAGAAGTATAACAAATTGTTGGATGAAAATGAAGAATTGAAGAAAGCCAATGACGAGTTAGAGAAAGAGATCTTCCAGTTGCGTCGTGAGAAGAATGAAGCTACCTTCACTGTGAAGGAACAGACTGAGTTGATTAATAGGTTGGGTTCAGATTTGACTGAAGAGACCAACAAGAGAGAAAAAGTAGGAGTAGCCTTGAACGGTGTTAGCAAGGTGCTTGCTTCCAAGAAGCACCTCTTAAACAAAGCTTATTCCCGACTCGGCAAGTGGGAAACATTATGGAATACCACGCTTACCAAGCGGAAGGAGCGTGAGGATGAGCTGAAGCTGCAGATTGCCACGCTAGAAGCACAGATTAGAGCCCAGGATGCAAAGATTGCTGAAGAGACATCACTTAGGAGCGTTGTTGAGCTTAGAGTAAGTGACCTTGGCAAGGAGCTGAGAGGTTGTGAATTGAAGGCCGGCTTCAAGAGATGCAGACTCGACGAGTGTTTTGGTGAAGGAACTTGCAAGGACGACGCCAAAAAGCTGAGATCCACTATTGAGCGACATGCATTACTGATACAGGAGCTAATCTCCAGACTAGGTCATTCGGAGACGTTGAGGATATTGGAAGATGTTAGAGCACGCCATTTGGCCTGATTTATCTTTGCTCTGCTTTTGTCATCTGTACTTGTATTTTGACCATCGCCAGACTTGTTGGCCGAGTTCTTTTCAGCTGTATTCAGTTATATCTTTATACTTTGCCTCTTGGCATTTGTTTATGTATGAGGATTTTCTGATGCCTTGCTTGCTTGATTGGGACTCCATTGTCGTGATGGCCTTCTCTCTGAAACTAGAATCGGGGGGGGGGGGGGGGAATATAACCTGTAGCATACTTATACATTTGCATCTGCATACTCATATTGCATGACTTGTATTTTTTTGAACCTGTATCTTATTTCCTGCATCTCTCAGGTTTCAGGATTGACAACCAGAGAACGCATCGTTATTCTATCAGGAACAACTGCAAGAGGATCATGGATCAAGTTCAAGTCGAGATGCAGGAAATTCGTGAGAAGTTGGCACTTTTCATGCAAGCAATGGAAACTGTGGTCAAGGGCCAGGAGAATCTCCAGACTCTGGTGCAACCGCTGCTGGTGCGGGCAAATGGAAATACTGATTATCACTCTGTTGGAACTCCTCGCAGGGAGGATGGGATACCTACAATGGTCGTTGTTGCACCCCAAAATTTGCCCTCTTTCAAGGTTTGACTCATTTCTTCATTTCTTTCAAATTCAATGATATAAGGGAGGCCCATCATTCCAAAATCAAGGCTCATGAATTTGAGGCTAGATTCAAGAATGTTACAAATAAAAATTTCATGACATTTGCAAGAATGTCACATTTGTTACAAAATCCAAACTCTTGGTAATGCTTAGGAAATTAAGCTATTTCTAGTCTTAATTCAAGTTTCTAAAAATAACTTCATACCATGGTATCCCCCATGCCTCATCAAGTCCACATGGTCTTCTTTGTGCTTACAAACATGCAAGGAAAATATTTAAGAGCTAATTCAATGTTGGAATATCTCATGATCAAGGCTATGCATACATTCATGGGCAATTTGAATATGGTCCAAAACAACCCCATGCAAGAAGTGGCAATGTGTGTCATATCACAAAATCATTTTATGTCACAAAACCAAGGCTATAAACTTATTTGATACATCTACACATCAAAAAATCAGAATTTGAAAATGATGTCCAAAAGGTAGTGTATTGACTACATGAGTATGTCCAAAAAAATCAACCAACCAATGGGTACAAGGGTGAATAGAGAGGTAGAGTGCTGCAGAAGAAAATACAGCAAAAACATACTAGAAATGGAAGGAAAGTGGGGCTGCACCAAAAGGTGGTAAAAGATATTGCCAAGAATGGAAATTCTGAAAATGGAGAAGTGTGCAAGAGTGTGGTTTTGGTACAACAGAAAATGCAGCAGAAAAAGTGAGATAAGGAGGCTTGGAGGCTGCACAAAAGGGGATTCACTATCATTCACTATCATAAACACATTTTGGAGATAGAGATATTGAGAGCAAAGAGTAAGAGAGAAAACCAGAAAAAATAGAGAGAGCAAAAAACCAACAAAAGATTTAGAGAGTGAAAGAGAAATACAAGGGAGCCATTGAGAAGGAGAGCCATCAAAACATAGAGTGAAGAGAAGTGAACACCTAGCCAAAATCAGTGGAGGCTTTGCAAGGAGGGAAACAACTCTTGGGTATCCATTTCTTCAAACTCTTCTCTTCTTTTATATTGTGCATTTATCATTTGTTTGAGTGTTGTTGTGTTGAGTCTAACATGTAAGATTCCAAAGGGACCAAGAAACCATTTTTTAGAACCACAAAAAGAAGCAAAAAACAAGAGAAAAGTTTGGATTTTTCATCTGGTAGCCCAACACGGGCCGTGTAACACGACACGGCCGGCCGTGTTGCATCTCTGTGTGGCTTTTCAAAGTGCAAAATGCCCAGGGCTCACAACACGGGCCGTGTCACACAACACGGGCACTCGTGTTGTACCTCTGTTTGAGATTTTAACTTGTTTTTGGCCCAGACCTTGCGACACAGGCCATGTCACACAACACGGCCACCCGTGTCACGCCGCTGCTTGCCTCAAAAACCCTAAGTTTCCTGGAACTGTGACACGGGCCGTGTCACACAACACGGCCGCCCGTGTCAGACCCCTGTTTTTCACGTTTTTTCGACTTTTTTACCTCAAATTTTTTTTTCTCAAGGCGTTTTTTTGTGTTTCGTTTTTTTTTAGCCAATTAACCCATTGTGTTTGGTATGGTTTTTGTGCATATTTATTGTTGGTCATTGTTTTTACCTTGTGTTTCTAAAAAACTATTTTCAAGAAAACAAACTCTCGATTCCCATCGAGCCATTTTTGACCTTGTAAGCCGATTGCCTTGTGCGTCGCCATCGACCTTGCTCGCTTCACCTCAAGCCTTTTTAAGCAATTAAACCCTTGACCCAACGTCAAGCGGATTTTCTCAAACGATTGTTAAGCCAACTCACCATATTTGACAAAAGGATAAAGTTCACTTTGTATTGAACTAAAGAGAGGGGATTAAGTGTAGACTTCTTCCTCTCCGAGTGTCGAGATTCTCACTGTAGTGTTGGTGGTTTTGACACTCGTCTTTCAATACGAAGATGTTTTCATCCACACCTTTTTCTCCTAAAAAACATCGGCCCCGTACCGAGTGCATTTTCAAAACACTTACAATAAATAAATCGATTCTCTTTGTATTGAACTAAAGAGAGAGGATTGAGTGTAGACTTCTTCCTCTCCGAGTGTTGGGATACTCACTGTAGTGTGGGTGGTCTCGATACTCGTCTTTCAATACGAAGACGTGACTTTATCCGCCACCTATCTCTCTCTACAACTTCTTTCCGTAATCTTTGTCACCTAAAAACCTCGGTCCCGTACCGAGCGCATTTTTAAACTCTTTTCATAACAAAAATTTGAATGGTCGTGGAGTGGTTAGGCGTAGGCCTTCTCTTTTTCCGAGTGCTGACATTTACCGTAGGGTTATCTGTCGCAAAAGCACTTACCATTCAAAACCAAAAACACTTTAATGAGAAAATGAAATTCTCTTTGTATTAAACTAAAAAGAGAGGATTAAGTGTAGACTTCTTCCTCTCCGAGTGTCGAGATGCTCACTGTAGTGTGTGTGTTTTTGATACTCGTCTTTCAATACGAAGACGCTATGTTCGCCACACCCTTTCATAACAAAAACTTTGAGATAAAGAATTGGGTACTACCCGTAGGGGTTATTATCCGAGGACATATCTCGCCCCTAAAAAATAATTCAACAAATCAAATGTGATATCTTGCCTCGCATGGCGAAAACTTATCTTTCGAAAAGGATATGATACGTCCGTTCTACCGCAAACAGGTAATGCCTAAGTCTCCAACGAGCAAGCAGCAATACACCTAACTGCTAGAATGCGTACGATAGCATCATCCATAAAAACATCAACAAATCGTAGGCCGAACTACGACTGCTCTGATTCTTTACTTTTTCAAGTAAAGATACGTAGGCACAAGGGCCACAATCCTTGCTGAGCACAATCCCTCATACCCGTAGTTTCCCGAACTACGTCGACTCTGACTTTCTCATGTTCGTTGAGAATACGTAGGCCTAGGACCGCGAAGTCCTACCAAGTCTGTTCTTTCTCTTCCTTCCCCTGTTATCTCTCTTTTCCCAATTTCTAACCTTTCCCTCTATCCTTTGGAACACTCTTTTATAGCATAATGTTTAAGCAAATAAATCACACACGACAAACAAATGGTTCCCATCGAGTACGATGGATGTGAGGGGTGCTAATACCTTCCCTTCGCATAACCGGCTTCTGAACCTGTTCTTGGTTGCGAGACCATCTTATCCGTTCTTTTCTTGAGGTTTTCTCAATATTTTCCTTTCCCCTCGTGGGATAAATAAAATTCGGTGGCGACTCTTCTGTCCTTTTTCTTTTCGCCTTCCCCGTCGTTGCGCTTATTTTTCGAGTAGCGACAGTCGTTCCCACAAGCGGTGGAGTTGGTGCCGGTGATGGCAATTGCAATGGAAATACTGGCATTGGTGCTGGTAATGGTAACACTGGTGTTGGTAACACTGGTACTGGAAACGCTGGAGATGGTGATGGGAATATTGTTAACGATACTGGCAATGCTGGAGATGCTAATCAAGGGTTCGGTGACAACAATGATTTTGAAAACAATAACCAAGGGTTTGGCATTGGTAATCATGATGGGAATTTTGGTTTCAACAATCAAGGCTTTGGCTACAATGGCTATGGTAACAATAACCAAGGGTATGGATACGGTGATGTTGGCTTTGGTAACATGAACAACAATGGTGCTGAGATGGTGCCTTTCAACACCGGTTATAGACTAGGTGGGGTCAATCAAGGATTCGGTAACAGAGGACGGGATCCTATTTTCAATCAACAGGGATATGGCCGTAACGCTGGTTACGAGGGATATGGCAATGAGAATCTGAACTGGGGCGAGGATCGCCAAGAAGATGCCTTCTCCGGACAAGGCGTGGGATTTGAAAGGCCTAATGATAATGATAGGAGGTTCAAAATGCTGGAAGAGCATATCAAAGGGATAGCCAATCAGAACTTTGCTGGATTAGATATGACTACCATGGGACTAGTGCCTGGGCTAAGGGTGCCTTTGAAATTCAAAGCTCCAACATTTGACAAGTATAAGGGGGATACATGTCCTAGAGTTCATGTACGTTCTTATTACAGAAGAATGTCTGCATACTCTGACGACGAGAAGATGCTTATGCATTTCTTCCAAGACAGTTTATCGGGACCATCGCTGGAATGGTACATGGGACTGGAGCCCACCCAAATTAAAAGCTGGAAAGAATTGGCTGATGCTTTTGTTAAACATTACCAATACAATAGTGACTTGGCGCCAAACAGGGTCCAGCTGCAGAGTTTGTCTCAGAAAAATGGTGAGAGCTTCAAGGAGTATGCGCAGCGCTGGCGTGATATTGCGGCTATGGTTCATCCCCCTTTGGTTGAAAGAGAGTTGATTGATATGTTTATTGGAACATTCTATGGAATGTATTACGACAAATTGCTCAATGTCTCGATGGGTAGTTTCTCTGACATGATTCTCATGGGAGAACGGATTGAAAACGAAATTAAGATTGGGAAGATTCAGGCAGGTGAATCCACCTCAGTTGGAGGTGCAAGGAAAGCCTTTGGTGGAAAGAGACAAGGCGACACCAGTGTGGTATATGGTGGTCGAGGTCGTGGAAGAGGTAGGAATCAGTATCAGCCACAGCAAGTTGCTAATGTTACTATCCTGATACCTCAACAAATACAACAACAACAACAACAACAACAACAACAACAACACCAACAACAGCAACAACAACAACAGCCGCAGCAACAGAGAATGCACCCTGCTCAGCGTAGAATTCAAGAGGGTAGGCCAAAGAGAGTATTTGAAGCACCTCCTTCAACTTATGCTGAACTTCTTCAAACGCTGTTGGATTTGAATTTGGTTGAAAAGAGAACGATGGCCCCGTTGACGGGCACTCCTCCATTTGGTTTCGACGCTGGTAAACATTGTGATTTTCATTCTGGGGCGCACGGACATGATATTGAAGGTTGCCATGCTTTCAAACATAAGGTTCAAGATTTGCTTGATAGTAAGGCCATTAAATTTGGTCAGGATGGTCCCAATATTGTACAACAACCCATGCAGAATCATGGAGTGAATGCTATCATAACGGAAGAGAATTTGAACTTGGTTATGGATGTGAATGAATTGAAGACACCGTTGAGTTGTGTTAAAACCAGATTGCTGAAAGGGGGTGTATTCCCCGGATGTGATGAATATTGTCTGGATTGCTGGACTCAACCAGAGGGTTGCGCTGATTTGAAAATAGGTATCCAAGCCATGGTAGATGAGGGGATTTTTCAATTTGATCGGACTGCTGTTGAGAAGCCTGTTGAGGCACTGTTTGAAAAGCAAGATGAGATTGCAACAGTTACAATCCCAAGGAAGACTATTACGATATCGGCGCCCGCCAAGCGGCCGACTATCACAATAACAAAAGCAGGACCCGTTCCTTTTGAGAGTACAAAAGTTGTTCCATGGACATATGGGTTAGAAGCGTACTGTAATGGAGAAAATATTGAGGTGAATAGCTGACCGATAGGGGCAGTTGACAATGTTGTTGGAACGGGAGGCATGACCCGTAGTGGAAGAATCTTCACCGCACCTGAAGTTGAAGCAGAGAAGATTGCTAAAGGCAAGACCAAGGTGAATGAAAGTGGATCATCCCAGTTGAAAGAGAAAGACACGTTGCTCAAGGACGTAGAAGAGTTCATGAGGCTAATTCGCAAGAGCGATTATAAGATTGTTGAGCACTTACAACAGACACCCTTAAAAATTTCAATCCTATCTTTGTTGCTTTGTTCTGAGGCTCATCGAAATGCTTTGTTGAAGATATTGGACACGTCATTTGTACCTCAGGAGGTTTCTGTCAACCAGCTAGAGGGGGTACTGGCGCATGTCAATGCTGGACATAGTTTGGGTTTCACTGACTTTGATTTAACACCCAGAGGCCGAGAGCATAATATGGCTTTGCACATATCGGTGGAGTGTCGGGGCACCGTAATATCGCACATTCTTGTGGATACCGGATCATCTCTGAATGTATTGCCTAAGAAGGCTATGATGAAATTAGATATCCGGGGAATTATTTGCACGCCAAGTGACTTGGTTGTGAGGGCATTTGATGGAACGAGGAGGTCGGTGTTTGGATCGATAAGGTCGCCGTTGCAGGTCGGGCCAGAAATATTTGACAGTGAATTTTATATCATGGATATTCATCCAGCTTATAGCTGTTTACTTGGGCGTCCTTGGATACACTCTGCAGGGGCTGTGACGTCCACGTTGCATCAGAAGCTTATGTTTGAAGTCGGTGGTGGCATCGTTACTATTTGTGGGGAAGAGGACATCTTGGTCAGTCATCTCTCATCATTCAAGTACGTTGAAGTGGATGGAGAAATCCACGAAATGCCCTGCCAAGCCTTCGAAGGGTTGCAAATCAAAGACAAGTCCAGTATTCCCAGCAAAGTGCCAGAGGTGGCTGTGGCTTCGTACAAAGACGCTCAAGCGTTGGTTCAGACTGGTGAGACCAAGGGTTGGGGTCAAGTGTTGGAAATTCCTGTCAAGATGGACAAGTTTGGTTTGGGGTATCTCCCTACATTGTCATCTTCTTCACAGAAAGCACCCAAGTTCAAAGGACCGGTGGTGATTACTCTAAAGGGAGTCTGCTTTGAGACGATTAATGCTGTTTCCGACTCTGAAGACGGAGATAGTGATTGCGATATGGACGCGTGGATCAAGCCTAGCGTGCCAGGACAAAGTCTCTGCAACTGGTCCATCCGGGGAATTATCCCAGTGACTACAAAACAGTAATGATTATTTTTCTTGATTATTGTATACTCTTGTGTCCTACCCGGGGCATAGTGATTTTGTTTTAGGGCCACCTGCTTATGTGTATGCATTGTTTAATCATTGAATAAAGACGTTTTTCTCATACAAATTTTGTGTTCCCTGTTTTTCCTGTTTTTATTTTAACAATAAATGGCAACATGGTTATGAGCTTTGTTTGCACTCATTTGAAGCATTTAACCATTTCCTTTGCAGGATTCATATTTCAGATGACACCGAACACGAACTTCCTATGACTCGCTTTGACTTCGAGCACCCGGTATTTCAAGCTGAGGAAGAGATTGTTGAGGATATCGACTTGCCAGAGGAGTTGACTCGACTGTTGAAACAGGAAGAAAGAATCATTTTGCCTCATCAGGAAGAGATTGAGATTATCAACGTGGGGTACGAGGGAGTTGTCAAGAACATCCGGATAGGGGCTGCACTGCAAAGCGACATCAAGCAAGGTCTGATTAAGATGTTGCAAGAGTACAGTGATATCTTTGCTTGGTCGTACGAGGATATGCTACGATTGGATACTGACATGGTTGTTCATCGTCTGCCATTGCGAGAAGAATGTCCGCCTGTTAAGCAAAAACTCAGAAGAACCAGACCATATATGTCTGTGAAGATTAAGGAGGAAGTTTAAAAACAGTGGGATGCCGGTTTCCTTGCTGTTACAACTTACCCCTCATGGGTCGCCAATATAGTACCGGTACTAAATAAAGACGGTAAGGTGCGGATGTGCGTAGACTATCGTGATTTGAATAGGGCGAGCCCAAAGGACGACTTTCCGCTTCCTCATATCGATGTGCTGGTCGATAACACTGTTCAATTCTCCGTGTTCTCCTTCATGGATGGCTTCTCGGGTTACAATCAGATAAAAATGGCGCCAGAAGACATGGAGAAAACAACCTTCATTACTCCCTGGGGAACATTTTTCTACAAAGTGATGCCCTTTGGTTTGAAGAACGTTGGGGCAACATATCAACATGCTATGACGACGCTCTTTCATGACATGATGCATAAAGAGATCGAGGTTTATGTTGATGATATGATTGCCAAATCCCAGACGGAGGAAGAGCATTTGGTCAATCTTCTGAAACTGTTCAAGAGGCTTAGGAAATTCAGGCTAAGGCTGAATCCTAACAAGTGCACCTTCGGGGTAAGATCCGGTAAACTATTAGGGTTTATTGTGAGCAAAAAAGGAATTGAGGTTGATCCTGCTAAGATAAAAGCAATACAAGAAATGCGAACGCCTAAAACAGGAAAAGAAGTGCGTGGGTTTTTAGGGAGGTTGAACTACATTGCTCGGTTCATATCTCACCTAACCGCTACGTGCGAGACACTATTCAAATTGTCGAAAAAGAATCAGGCTGTGACCTAGAATGAAGATTGTCAAAGGGCGTTTGAAAAAATAAAAGAATATTTGCAGGAACCTCCAATATTGATACCCCCAGTAGCCGGGAGACCATTGATTATGTATTTGACGGTTCTTGAGGAAAGCATGGGTTGTGTTCTCGGTCAACATGACGAGACTGGACGTAAAGAGCATGCGATTTACTACTTGAGTAAAAAGTTCACAGATTGTGAATCCCGTTACTCAATGCTCGAAAAGACGTGTTGTGCGCTAGCCTGGGCTGCCAAACGTTTGAGACAATACATGTTAAACCATACAACCATGCTAATTTCAAAGATGGATCCGATCAAATACGTATTTGAAAAGCAAGCACTCTCCGGGAGGATTGCCCGATGGCAGATGGTGCTGACAGAATATGATATTCAATATGTTTCTCAAAAGGCTATCAAAGGTAGTGTTTTGTCAGAGTATCTAGCGGAGCAGCCAATTGAAGATTATCAACCAATGAAGTTTGATTTTTCTAACGAGGATATCACGTACTTGAAAATGAAAGATTGTGATGAGCCGTTGTCGGACGAAGGTCCAGAGTTGGGTTCCAAATGGCAATTGATATTTGATGGCGCTGTTAACTCCTACGGTAGTGGAATAGGGGCAATTATCACTACTTCTTAAGGGACGCACATTCCCTTTACTGCCAGATTGACCTTTCCAGTTACCAATAATAAGGCTGAATATGAGGCGTGCATCATGGGTCTTGAGGAGGCTATTGATTTGAGAATCAAATATCTTGATGTATACGGGGACTCTGCTTTAGTAGTCAACCAAATTAAAGGAAAATGGGAGACTCGGCAGCCCAATCTGATACCCTATATGAATTATGCAAGGAGATTGTTGCCTTTCTTTGACAAAGTAGAATTGCATCACATGCCACGAGCAGAAAATCAGATGGCCAACGCTTTTGCGACGTTTTCTTCAATGTATAAAGTTAACTTCTGGAATGAGGCTCCCAGGATTGTTATCTCTCGCCTTGATAGGCCCGCCTTCATATTCGCCATCGAGGAAACATCCGATGGCAAATCGTGGTATTTCGATATCCAGAATTTCCTGAAGAACCAAGAGTATCCGGCTGAGGCGTCCAGTCGAGATCAGAAGACTCTTAGAAGATTGGCTGGCAATTTTTATTTGAATCCGGATGGCGTCCTGTACAAGAGAAACCACGACTTGGTGTTGTTGCGATGTGTGGATGAGAAAGAGGCTAAGTCTCTCATGGAAGAGATCCATAAAGGTACATTTGGTACGCATGCTGGTGGACATGCAATGACGAGAAAATTGTTGCGGGCAGGTTACTATTGGCTAACGATGGAAACAGATTGTTACAAGTTCGCGAAGTGGTGTCATAAATGTCAAATTTATGCGGACAAAATTCATGTGCCTCCGAGCCCTTTGAATGTTATGTCATCACCGTGGCCTTTCTCGATGTGGGGAATTGATATGATTAGCAAGATTGAGCCCACGACATCAAACGGACACCGGTTCATTTTGGTAGCTATTGATTACTTCACCAAATGGGTGGAAGCAGCATCATATGCTAATGTCACCAAACAAGTGGTTGCCAGATTTATCAAAAGAGATATTATCTGCAGATATGGAATCCCAGAGCGGATTATCACCGACAACGGTTCAAACTTGAATAACAAGATGATGAAAGAGCTGTGTCAGAATTTCAAGATCGAGCATCACAACTCTTCTCCTTATCGGTCCAAGATGAATGGCGTTGTCGAAGCGGCCAATAAGAACATAAAGAAGATTGTTCAGAAGATGGTTGTGACTTACAAAGACTGGCATGAGATGTTGCCTTTCGCTTTGCACAGTTATTGTACGACGGTATGCACGTCAACGGGGGCAACCTCTTTCTCATTGGTGTATGGCATGGAGGCAGTCCTACCATTGGAGGTTGAGATTCCTTCTTTGAGGGTTTCGCGTGATGTCCAATTAGATGAGGCAGAATGGGTGAAAGATAGATTGAATCATCTCAGTTTAATGGATGAGAAGAGACTGGCTTCTCTAGCATATGGTTGGTTGTATCAGAGCCGGATGAAGAAAGCTTACGATAAGAAGGTATGCCCTCGAAGCTTCCGGACGGGCGATCTTGTGTTGAAAAAGATCCTCCCACCATAATCAGATCACAGGGGCAAATGGACTCCCAACTACGAGGGTCCATATGTCGTCAGAAAGGTTTTTTCTGGAGGAGCCTTGTTGTTATCCACCATGGATGGTGAGGAATTTACGTCTCCTGTGAATTCAGACGCAGTTAAAAAATACTTTGCTTAAAGTGACCCGCTGGACAGAAAAAAGAGAGTCCAGGAAAAAATGGGGCATCCCGGCGAACCATAAAAAAGGAATAAAAGGTTCGGGAAAAAGTTAGGGATAAAATTGAAAAAATGTACACCCGCGAAGTCGAAAACCTGAAAAGGGTAACTTCGGCCAAAAAGGGTATCCCGGTGAATTGAAAACCCGCAAAGGGCGATTCACGCAAAAGTTAGGGATTGAAAAAGCAAATGACTGTGGTCCGAGTTCGATACTGCATTGCTTGGTGGTTTGGGAATACCTGAGGGTCGTTCATCTAAAACAATCTCTTTCGATGATCGAGTACCGGGAAAACGCCTGAGTCGGACGAGTCATAGGAGAATCAGCTCATGGTGTTTTTCTGTACCACGTTGCCGACATGTATATCAAATTTGTTTTGTATCTTTCTTTGTGCTTCTTGTGCATATATTGTATTTTGCTTGTGCATAACTTCCTCTTTTCAGGAGTTACATCCAGTGTACAAAGCTTTGCCTATTTACAGGCCCATTCAATAAAGCATGTTATTCAGTACTTGATGCTTGTTCTTTACTGTTTTGTTTGTGAAAAACGCCGATGTTTTTGATGAACTTACACTTGCATAAACTTGCTGGCCCTTGCCAATAATTGCTAAAACTTCGAATTGACTGAATAAATGTCACAGATATTAACTAGGATAGATTTTGTTGTGTAGATTTGTGTTGTCTCGTTTGTGTTTTGCAGGGTCCTTACCTTTGAAGCAAACGGTCAGGAATTGTATTCCCCAACAAAAGTCTTTGGACGTAGGGCTTGACTTCAGTTGATGTCGTTCCTTATCAAGTCGCATCTTATCCCTAGAGAGTGGAGACAGCGCTTATTCCTACCAGATGTGGAATTGTCCTTCCCGAGAGAGTATCACTAGGAATGTCGCCTGAAGATTATCCTCATGGAAGTTGTCCATAGGATATCCCCAGCAGGTCAAAATCAATATCCCCGGCAGAGGACGCCTCCCCAGAGGATGGTTATTCCCTTTCCCCGCAGGTCATCATTCTTTCGTCAGGATGGTTATCCTCAGCAGAGTTTGTAGCTTTGAGTTTGTAGGCTGTGTCCCAATAGTGTAGTTCTTCCCCCAGAAGGGTCGTATCTTTCCCCAACAGGGTTTGTGTTTTCTTCTCGAATGTCTGATCTCTCCCCAGCAGAGTTGGTTGTTGTTTCCGGCATTTATCTTGCCAGAATACTTTGTGATACCCGTTCATCCCCAGCGGAGTTGGTTTTGTTCTTAGCCATTTCATGCCAGGGTGTTTCTCAGCAGTTTGAGCCTGCATTAGCATTTGCATATATCGTCATATTTGCATCTACCCACACGCGTAGCATTTCCTTGTCAAATGGAGCATTACGCTATTGTCAAACTTACGCATTTTGAAACATAAGCCAGGTTGGTTAACCTTTTGTTCTCAAGTGTTGTTTTCCCTGTAGGTGGAGGGAGCTCTTGCTCAGATTAATTACCAAATAAACAAGTTCTTGGCGTGAGACATGTAATGATAATGTTTGTCTTATTCACTAGAGAGTTGCTTGTTTTAGCTTCTCTTACCCCTCCAGCGGAGTATTTCTTCAAAATTGTTGTTATGACAGTATCAAAAGATTTCGTGAATCAATTTTTGGAAGTTGCCGCCTATGTCGAAATAGGTGTTTGGTAGTTTGGGTTCAGAAAATCCCCAGTAGAGTCTTTCTCAGATTTGTTGCCATGTCCGCGCTAAAAGTTTGAAGATTGGACCAGTATTTTGTTACCCATTTGATTGATGGAGTTAGCTACTGCAAAGATAGGCAGAGAAGTTGTATTCAAAGTTATTTCCCGTAGTGGTGACGGAGTTATTTTCCTGTATCGGACAGAGTTATTTTCCCGTATTGGTGACAGAGTTATTTTCCTGTATCAGACGGAGTTATTTTCCTGTATTGGGCAGAGTTATTTCCCGTAGTGTTGGCGGAGTTATTTTCCTGTATTTGGCAGAGTTATTTTCCCGTAGTGGTGACGGAGTTATTTTCCTGTATTTGGACAGAGTTATTTCCCGTAGTGGTGACGAAGTTATTTTCCTGTATTTGGCAGAGTTATTTTCCCGTAGTGGTGACAGAGTTATTTTCTTGTATTTGGACAGAGTTATTTCCCATAGTGGTGACGGAGTTATTTTCCTGTATTTGGCAGAGTTATTTCCCGTAGTGTTGACGGAGTTGTTTTCCTGTATTATCGGACAGAGTTATTTCCCGTAGTGGTGATGGAGTTATTTTCCTGTATCGGACAGAGTTATTTCCCGTAGTGGTGACGAAGTTATTTTCCTATATTTGGCAGAGTTATTTCCCGTAGTGGTGACGGAGTTATTTTCCTTTATTTGGCAGAGTTATTTCCCATAGTGGTGACGGAGTTATTTTCCTGTATCGGACAGAGTTATTTCCCGTAGTGGTGACAGAGTTATTTTCCTGTATCGGACAGAGTTATTTCCCGTAGTGGTGACGGAGTTCTTTTCCTGTATTATTGGCAGAGTTATTTCCCGTAGTGTTGGCGGAGTTATTTTCTTGTATTTTTGGCTGAGTTATTTTCCTGTATTATTGGCAGATTTATTTCTTATTTGTTGATAAAACTATTTCCTCATTGGAAGTCGCCAAAGTTATTCCCTATGTTGTTGGCAGAGTTGTTTCCCCAGTAAAAGCACCAGAAAAAATTGTATTCTATTAACAGAGATATTCATACCCATTTGAGTGACGGAGGCATGTGAGTAAAAAAAAATGCTATGATAGGCAGAGTGAAGTTGTATTTTCGTATTGACAAACCCCATAGCAAAGATGGAGTATAATTTGGTGGATTTTGTTCTCCAAATAGTTTGTGCAGTTCGTGTCTGCAGTTGGCAAATTTCCGAGTTTCTTGGTATTCAACCGTCTTTTACCTCGATTGTTTGAAGGCCGTTCGCTCTTCACCTAGTCGGGTCCAGGCTGTTTGAATATGGGCAGCTGTTGCACCCCAAAATTTGCTCAACATCTTTTACCTGGTTTATGTTTCATTGCATTATCATTTGCATAATTCTATCATTTTCATATCATGGCATATCATTCATCCAACAGGGGATCAAATGTGATTAATATCAAGAGAAGCCTAGCAAGAAATCTTATCTAAGCTTGAGAAGTCATCCAAGTCATTAGGAGGTGGTGGGAGGTCTTGATCAGCTGAGGAACATCAATGGGATGTGAAGCATGAGGTGTGAATATGAGATGTGTATAGAGTTCATGGAGTGCCTAGAGATCCATGTTGGAGCTAAATCAAGTCATTGTGTCAAATGCAAGAGCCACAGTTGGAGTGCAGACAATTAGGGTTTCATCTGGATCAACCTTAGGTCAATTATGCAAGTGAAAAGCATTCAAACCTACTTTGAGGTCATGGAGTTCATGGATTGATGTGTTAAGACATTTGTGGTGTTGTGCCAAGATCAAATCAAGAAGAATCAAGGATGTGGGAAGTTGCTAAATTAGGGTTTCAGTGCAAATTACCCTGTTTAGTTCCTAACTTCAAGGCCATATAAGTCAAGATACAAGTTTCAAATGGATCTTTGGCCAACATGAAACTTGTAGAGCATCTCAATACCTTTAATTTGAGTACTAGAAGTCCTCCATTGGATTTATAAAACTCAAGTTATGGCCCAGACAAGTTACAGGTCCTCGGATGCTTCTGAAATTTGTCTGTGAAAATCATCTGACTTCAAGGCTATTTTTGACTTAGAAGGATGTTTCACCTGAACTTTTGGTCAACATGAAAGTTGTTTCTCATGATCTTATATTTCTAAATTGTACTAGAAGTACTCCATCTGATTTGTAGAACTCAAGTTATGAGGTTTACAAGTCAGGGGTATTTTGGGAAAGTGAGATTATAGGTCATTTTCAAGCATAGGCCAAAATCTCCAACTTGCAAGCGTTAAATGGAAATTTGTTCAACATGGAACTTGCTTAAAATGAGGTTTTGAGTGCAACCAAGTGGTCATGAGAGTTTGGTTTGGCTCATATCAAAAAGTCATTTGAAATGGCTTGAAAAAGGGGAAATTCAAATATGGAATGGAGGGAAAATTGACTTTTTGTGCTAGATGCCTCAAACCAAGAAAATAGGTACACTTTCTGATTGGAAATCACATTTTAAACACTTTGGTTTTAACAGAATTTTGAGTTCAATTCAAGTTTTCGAAGTTGCCATGTAGTTGCTTCATTTGCAAGTTACATTACCAAATCAATACACAAAGAAATTCAGGCCATTCTACCAATTCAAACTCATTCTAAATGACATGTGCAAGGTGTGAGAACCTTCTAGAACAAAGAAAAGCTTGCAAAGCACGACTGGTACATTGCACTTGAATGAAAAAACCAGAAAATGTGAATGACTGTTTTGGGCTTCAATTTGGATCCAAAAGCCCATGAAACTCTTCTATATATTCATTAGAGCAAGTTCAGATCAAGGTTGAGCATTATTTCACACCAGAGCAAGCAAAAGCAAGTGAATTTCCTCAACTGCAAGTTCAAATCGGATTCTGAGTTTAGAGCCAATTCAAGCAAAATTGAAGTGTGCAATCTCTTCGTTGTGGATCATTGAAGCTATCAGGAGCATTTGGAAGCAAGCCACGAGCTCTAAGTACCTCTGTTTCAAGATCTATACTAGGTTAGTAACATTCAACTTCTAGCATGATTCAGCATGAGATGATTAGATTTAGACCTGTGGTTAGGATCTACACAAGACATAGATCATTTTAGGCTTGATCTGGAAGTAATTGATGATGATGGAAGGCGACATGTAAGAACTGTTTGGACCTGGATCTCTTGATTCATGAGGATTTGTAGCAAGTTGTTTAGATCAGGATGATCAGTGCAACATGAGGAGGATTTCTATGTATTTATTTTATCATTTGGTGAGAGTTGATTTTGATGACATTTCTGAACTTCGATTCGTGTTTGCTTACTTGTTAAGAATTGGATAATTTTGAGTGGAGATTTGGAATCTACGTTGAAAATTGAGTGGAATTGGTGTAGACTTTGTCATTTTTGGTTGCCTAAACCTGAACCTTCACCAGAGAAGACAACCGGAGTCTTCTCCGGCCACCATGAACCACCAGCCTGGATCTCCACTCTGATGACCTGAGATTTGAAGAAGATGAGTTGTAGACCACAGGATCTTGCCTTGACCATTGACTGACCTGAAGATCCAACGCTTGTGTTTTAATCTGAGGAGAAGAGATTTTAATTCAAAACGCTGCGTATCACTAAATGAGGTGACAAGCTCTAGCGCGTTGGGTTGTTTGACCAGTCTCCAGATCCAATGGCTCGTGTTTTATTTCAGCATTTTATTTCTTTTATTCATTTTTGTTTTATTTTAAATGCTTTATTGCTTCCAAAAATCATATTAAATTCATTCTTGATCATAAAACTATTTTAAAAATACCTCCATGATCTTAAGAGAATTTGTGGTTTTCTGAAATCAATAAAATGCATTTTCATGCATTTTTCAATTTAATTTGATTTTTCTTATTTTTGTTAATTCTTTTAATTTGGCATAATTGACCATCTGTTTTGTAGAATTTTGTTCTTCCAATTGGTGATGAGTTTGGCTTTGATTTTTTAATATGTGTTAGGGTAGACATGTATGTTCCCCTAGAATTTGTATTAGAATTTTAGAACAACATTAGGTTCTATTTTAGGTATTGAGATTAGGACCCTCCCAAAATTGTGGATCCCCTTGACCTATCTCAATGTAGGAATTGTTTTTATAATTTAGAAGTTGATTTAGGCTTCAATAATTTTACATTAGGTTTTTAAAGCATCTATGTTCCCCTAGGAATTTTATTAGAATTTTGCATCTTCATTTTCTATTTTAGTTGTATTTTGCAAGTGGCTTGTGTTTGTGGTTTCCTCTCTTGAGTGCTTTGGATTGTTTGGTTTTGTTGGTTGCTTTGGTGTGGGTTTAAGCTTGAGTTATTTTTGTTGGAGCTTCTGGATCCATTGAAGATGCTTGGGATTGAAGATTGGAACTTGGAGTTGAAGGCTTTTCTTCTTGTGGAAGTTTCTTAGGAGCTTAGGAAATTAGGGTTTTAGGAAGTGCCTTAGACTTAGTTTTGATTATTTCTTCAAACATAGAGTGCATTGTTTGCCTCTATTCTATCTAATGACATAAAGTCCTCCTTAGGAAGCTCCATCTCTCCTTAGGAGGGATGAGTGGTATGCCCAAGTGAGTAGAACTTTGAGGATACCTTTCATTTGCAATGTTGAGTTCTTAGTGATTTCCTTTGGTTGTCATTAAGTTCCTTAACATTATAACTTGATCTTGATGATTAATCCTCCTCTTGGAGTGTGCTTGTTGGAGCTTGAAGATTGATGAGGCTTGAAGATAGAAGTTTGCTTTAAGATGAAGCCTTGTCTATCCAACTTTGCTGTCTTTTCAACTTTGCTGTTTAGAGCTGCTGTTGCTGTCTGTAGAAGTTGCTGCTACTCGGGCTGCCTCCTCTGTATCTTTTGTTTTTCTCTGTATTGTCTATTTGCTTGTGTTGATTACCTCTAGGTTTGAGGTGGAGTTTTTCTCCTCTTGCCTATTGTCTTCTCCCTTGCATCTCTTATACTGCTGCATTGCATGCATTTTACTGTTTACTATAATTGCTTGCTGTCTTTTGCTGTTTATCCCCTAGGATCTCTGATTTCCTCTATGCAAGAGGAAATTATGACAGACATTAGGTTTTGACCCATGCATGATAAAATTAGGTTAGTTTCCCTTTCAACCATAGGCTTTTTAGAGCGTCTTTCTCTTCTCATCTCAAAACAATTCAAAAATACAGTAATAAGGATAACGCGTGCTGTATGCTAAGAGCCTTAAGCTATTTGAGAAAAGGTTACTGGAGGGTCACTCTTTAGTAATCTGGCTACTTAGTATGGTACCCTTATGGTGACATGCGACGTAGACACTCTCAGATCACAAGTCTTTAGTGCAGTATAAGTTGCAAACAGACTAAAAAAACAGTTCTTTCGTAAAAAACTCAAACAAACATTCAAACTCTGTTTTTGTCCTCTTGGACTCTTAATCAGGAAAACCCTTTCTTAAGGAGATAAAAACTGTCAGACAAACTTGTGTCCTCCATAGCCCGAACTACGTTTGCTCTGATCTTTCATGCTGTATGAAAGTACGTAGGCATAGGATGCGATATCCTAGCGAGCAACCTTCCCCTCCTTTCCCGTAGTTAGGCGAACTACGTTGACTCTGACTTCTCGTTCCAGACGGGAATACGTAGGCATAAAGTGTGATACTTTGCCGAGTCATTTTCTTTTTCTTTTTAACCCAGACCTGTAGAGTAGATAGAATAACATACCCTTAGATAGAAAACAAGCGTGGATCCCGTCGAGTACGACGGACGTGAGGGGTGCTAATACCTTCCCCTTGCGTAACCGACTCCCGAATCCAGGATTTGGTTGCGATGACCATTCCTTTCCCTCTTTGCGTTAGGTTTACTCTGAGCATTTCCTTTCCCTCTTGTGGGATATATAACGCACGGTGGCGACTCTTCTGTCATAGTCGGCGCCGATTTTTGCAGTAGCGACACCAGCCATCAGTTAACTCCATGGAAGCTAGTCGTGGACAAGCTCATTCTTGAGAAGACACAGGTGGAAGAAGAACTCAAGAAGATCAAGAAAAGAGAGGACTTCTTGTTAGAATATCTTCAGCCTTATGTTTAGGACTTTTTGTAAGATGTATTATTTTGTAATTCAAAACTTGAAAATCAATAAAATAATGTTTTAATGGTTACAAAATCTGAGTTTCATAAAACTTTTGCATTTGCATTCTCATTATTTAATCATTCAAGGAACTAAAGATTGGTTTGCAGATATTATAGGATGGATTCTGGAAAGAAAGCAGAGGTTGTGTTCCAAAGACCAAAATTGGAGAACTTGAAGAAACTGGGAAGTTTAGTAGAAGACCCCGAGGCATTCAGAGAGAAGTAGGGGAATATGATGTCTTTGCTAGAAGTTCAAGTATATGAAGAGATGTTATCCGCACTCGTGCAGTTCTATGATTCAACCTATCACTGTTTCACATTTCCAGACTAATAGTTGCTACCAACCTTGGAAGAATATTCCGCCCTGATGGGAGTAGGCGTCACTCCTAGACCATTTTCTGGAAGAGAAGGGACTCCTAATGAAAGAGCAGTTGCAGAGGCCGCATATTTGGAGGTGGACGAGGTACGATCTCATATGATTGCTAAGGGAGGGTTGTATGGATTTCCAGCTATGTTCTTGTATGAAAAAGCTCAAGGTTATGTCATATCGAAGAATATTGAAGCATTTGAGGCCATCCTGGTTTTACTAATTTACGGACTGTTCCTGTTCCCGACTGCTAATGATTTTGTGGACGCAAATGCAATCAACCTTTTCTTAATCAAAAATCCTGTACCCACCTTGTTGGCTGATATGTGCTTTTCCATCCACCGTAAGAATCGTTATGGAGTTGGACAGATTGAGTGTTGCACCGTTCTCTTGCACAAGTGGTTTATTTCGCACTTGCCAAAAATACCAGCACTCTGGGATAAGCAAAATAGGCTCTCATGGGTTGAAAAACAGTTGTTGCTAAAAAACTCAGATATTAAGTGGCATAACCCTATATATGGGGGGATTGCCATGATCCAAAGCTGCGGAGATTTCCTAAATGTGCCGCTTATCAGCGTTACTGGTTGCATCAGCTATAATCCTATCTTAGCTCTTCGCCAATTGGGACACCCGATGGAGAATGAACCAGACCCAGACTTTTTGAGAAGCTTCTACATTGAAGAGGGGAAGAATCCCGCTTACAGGGATCGAATTTTATATGTTTGGCGTCATGTCAACACGAGGGGAGTAACTGCCTTAGGTTACCACGACACGGCTGTTTCAGAATCTTACTTATCGTGGGTAAAAGAAGCAGCATTGAAGATGTTCTATACTCGTTTTGAGCCTGACTCACCCAAACCTACTCTCGTAGAAGAATTAAAAACTGCTTTGGCAAAAGCTGGAAAAAAAGGAAAGGCTTGGAGGGATAAGTATTTCAAGGCTATGCAAGAGAAGGAAGAGCTTCAAGAGTTGGTCCGTCAAGGTGGAAAGAGAAGTCATCCAGAAGATGAAGGGCCATCCAACCAGAAGATCTAAAATCCTTTTGTTTTCCGTTTTATTTCATCATGTATCTGTATTGAAGACCTGTATTTCAGTTTCAGAATCGTTGTTGTAAAACTCTCAGTTGTTAATCTATGAAGACTTTTGAATTTGCTTATTTCCCCATTGTTATGATTTTTTCAAATATTTCTTTGGATTCCTTGAATGATTAATTTTGCATTGTTGCATTTTGCATTCATAAGCATTGCATGTGCATGTTCTTGTGTTGTGTCTCATCTCGCTGTCTTGTCTCCAGAAAGAATCACACTGAATCCTCAACACCGATACAACACCCGAGCCCAAGCTCGCCTAAGAATGGAAGGGCGGAATTTGGATGTGGACAGGATTGATAATGAACTTGGAGAGCTACGAGGAGGCATGGGGCAGATCATGGAAGCCCTACAAGTCATTCGTGCAAAGTTGGACACTCAAGCCACTATTGTTTCTGAGATCACTGGCATAACTGTAAAGCCGATCCTAACGGCAGTCACTGTTGCAAATGTTCCATCATATGGGTTACCGCCTGGCTTTGTACCTCCACCAGCAGTCAATCAACAAGCAGTTCCCCTAGGGGTAGAAGTTCCTCAAGTTATTCCTACTTACACTCAGCCTTCTGTTATGATTCAAGCGCGCCCTGTTTTTCATAATCCTCCACAAGTGTACGAAGGTTTTTATGGGTATGATGAGGAGAGTGGACGGCATGATAAGTTGAAAGAAAGTGTAGAGACTATAGGCAGGAAAGTCAGAGCAATGGAAGGGAATGACATATTTGGAACTGATGCCATAGATATGTGCTTAGTATCTGGATTGGTAATTCCGCCGAAATTCAAAGTTCCCAATTTTGATCAGTATTCTGGGGCAACTTGCCCTCGAACGCATATGATTATGTATTACCGAAGAATGACCGCTCATGTGGAAGATGACAAGTTGATGATTCACTGTTTCCAAGATAGTTTGAAAGGAGCTCCTGCTAAATGGTATTTAGGTTTGGATCAGTCTCGTATTCACAGTTTCTAAGACTTGGCCGATGCTTTTGTGAAACATTACAAGTACAACATGGATTTAGCCCCTGATAGAAGACAGTTACTGAGTATGTCGCAGAAGAGTTCGGAATCTTTCAAAGAGTATGCACAAAGGTGGAGGGAAACCGCCTCTCAGGTGGAACCTCCTTTGAGTGAAAAAGAGTTGACAGATTGGTTCGTCGATACAGTGAGACCAGAGTTTAATGAGAAGATGATCAGTAGTGTAACCGCAAGATTTTCTGATATAGTAGCAGTAGGGGTGAGAGTGGAGTTAGGAATGAAGAATGGAAAAGTGGCTAGTGGTTCCAGCAGTTCTGGTAACAACAAAGTCAAGAAGTTCAACAGTAATTTTCATAAAAAGAAAGAAGGGGAGGCAAATGCAGTAACCGTGGGAAGAAAGAGTCGCACCTGGAGACCGCCTTACCAACCGTATCAGCAAAGTTATTTTCAACAACCTCAGTAAGGCTTCGTTCAACAGCCTCAAGCAGGTTATGTTCAGCAATCCCAGCAATAACGACCAATGTATCCGTTGCAGTATGCCTAACAACCATATGTGGCAGCTGTAACTCCGGATTTTTATCACCCTGTTCCCGGTTATCAGACAGTGCAGCCAGCACCTGTATATCAGCCAATTCAACAAGGGTATCAACGAGCACCCAACGCTCCACCCTATCAACAACATCATCAGCCTAGAGCTCAAGCACCCAGACAGAACTACCAGAATCGGAGGCTAGCAACAAAACCTCCACTTCCTCAGATACCGATGACTTACACAGAGTTGTACCCTTCCTTGGTGCAGCAAGGATTGGTAACAACACGACCGTTAAATCCAGACACTACATCTCCTCACTATAATCCAAATGCTCATTTTGCCTTTCACGAAGGCCCTGCCGGTCATGATTTAGAATGTTGTCTTGCTTTAAAACATCTTGTCAGGGAGTTGATAGAAAAGAAGATCTTGTCTTTTGATGATGTACCCCCAAATGTTAAAAGTAATCCATTGTCGAATCATTGAGGGGTTAATGCGGTAGAAGAAGTTTCGGATGAAAGGATGGTCCGAGGTGTGTCAGAGATCAAGACCCCGTTGAGGTTACTTCACGAGAAACTACTAAAAGCAAGATTGATAGGAGATACCCATAATGATTGTAAAGAATGTTCTAGTGATTCTAGAGGGTGTGATGTGGTACGAGGAGATATACAAAGATTGATTGATGATGGAGTGTTGCAAGTGTGTAGCAAGGTGAGGAAAGAAGAAGTTTCAGTAATTGAGCCTGTTTTTAATTTACCAAAGAAAGGTGAGAAAGTGCTGTTGCACCCTAAAATTTGACCAACCAGTTCTCCTATCTGACTCGTGGTTTAAATTCATATTCGCATATCAGATGCATGGCATTTGTACACAGACAGAGGATATCAGAGTTACAGCTTGGGTTTCATCTATCAGATATTTCAGATCCAGTTTAGAGAATCAGGGTTTTATTCTTGGGGAATTGTGCGCATCTCGGTGTTTGCAGCTCACACGGTGGTTTTTGGGATATTCTGATGCCAGGGGTTTACTGTTTGCTTCGATTTGATTTCGCGTTTTTATGTTGGTTATTTGCCTCTGCTGGCATTTTTTAGGGTTTAGTAGCCTTCTGTGGATTTTAAATAGGCTTTTTAGATTTTTTTAGGATTTAAATAGATTTTTTAACATTTTTAAATAGTTTAAATCTTTTTCTAGAGCTTTATAGAATTTTTAATTAGGTTTAATAGTTTTAATCATTTTTTAGAAATTTAATAGAAATTTAATAGTTTTTAAAATAAAAATAAATAGAGTTTGTTTTAATATAGATTTAATCTTTTAATAGATTTTTTTTAGGTTTAATATAGGATTTAATAGTTTTAAATAAATGGTATAGAAATTTTATAGAATTTTAATAGTTTTTATAGAAATTAGTAGAGTTTTAATCATTTTAGTTTAATATAGGTTTAATTAGATTTTTAATCATTTTTAGATTTAATTAGGGTTTAAGTAGTTTAATTAGGAGTTAATCTTTTGTTTAGATCTTAATTGAATTTGTTTGAATCAATTAGGATAGTTTAATCTTCATTTTGTTTAATTAGGATTAGTCACTAGTTAATTAGGGTTAGTTTTAATTAGGTTAATTGAGTTTAATCATTTTTAATTCAAACTTTTTTTGGGTTTATTGGTTTTAATTTTCGTGGGCCAGTGCAGGTTGGAGGCCCAACATCCCCATATTTTCAGTCCAGTTTTTTTTGTGCAGTTTTTGGTCCAGAAATCAGCAGTGACACTTGTCACTATATAAAGCGCGCCACGCGTGCAATGAGGACGGCCCCACCTCACAACTCTCTGCACTCAGCAGCCACACACGCGTCCCACACTCTCTCTCTCCCTTTCTGCCACACGTCCCACTAACCCCATCCTTCTGCCACTTGTCCACTCCTCTCACCTCGCCGGAGAAGCCACCGCCGGCCATGCATCCACCTTGACCAACAACCTCCGGCCACCCTAACAGTCTGCGGCCGCCGTCCCTCACCGGAAACTGCAAACTTGCAGAAAATCCCCAGAAACACATTCGATCGTCCCTTCCTCCTCCGTCCACCTTCATCCATACCTCACCGGAGAACTCAACCACTTCGCCGGAAACTTCAAACAATTTTCCAGAACACATCCATCTCCATCGTTCTTCAAGAACAATTTTCCAGAACATTCAAACCTCCCTCGTTCTTCAAAGAATTTTTCCAGAACAAGGTCACACCTTCATCAATTGTTCATACTTATTCCCAGAATCTCTTCCTAAGGCTCAACAAAGTTCTTCACCAATCAGATTCGCCAGAAAATTTCCAGAACACGAAGAAGCGCCTTCATCGCAAACCAACCGGCCCTTCAAGATCGTCGCAACTCCGTTCGTCGTCATCAACACCTTCAAGGATCTTCAGAGCGTTCATAAGCGAGACTCCAGATCTTGAGTTCTTTTCAATACGACTCATATTCCACATCCAGGTACATCGTTCTTGGATCCTTGCTCGCAGCTCGTTTTGATTATCGAATGTATGGATTCATCTTGTTTTAGATTGGAGTCTAGGTTGAGTTTAGGTTTAAGTTGGGGTTTGGTTAGATTCAGGACGGATTGAGTTGCAGATCTTGTTGATTCTTGAGAGGTTTCAGAGAGGGTGTGAGGAAGTTGAGAGAAGCGGCGCTAGGGTTGGATGAACAGTGATTAGGATGTGGGAGAAGAAGATAAGTTTTGTTGTTTGGTTAGGTGGACTAGGGTTTCAGATTGGGTCAAGGCCCAAGTGTGAACTGCTAAGGCTCACCCCCCGGTTTACTCGTCCCCCTCCCCTTGAGTGTGAAAGAATGATGAGAGTCTTTTCTGGGCTTAAGCCCCATTTGCTCTTTGCACCCCCCGCGTATAGGCCCAAGGCTGAAAATAACGTGAAAAATTACTTAATGCACCCCCCACGCGTTTTCCTTTTTTCTTTTTGTTTTCAATTGGATTCTGATGATATTGGGCCCTGCGCCATTTACTTTCAACACCCCTAGGTTAGAGCCCATCCAGAATTTTAACTGAGCGCCTGTGCTATCTGAACCCCCTCCCCAATTTAATTCATTTTGTGTTTTTAATTCTTTTATATTTTCTTGCATCTTGTATAATGCATATAAAATAGGAAAATTAATGTTTTTGATTTCTTCTTTTTGCTATAGGTCAATAAATGTGTCTAGAAAATTAATAAAAATGAAAATTCCATTTTACTTTTAGTTTACTATTTTTAGTATATTTTACATTTTAATAGCTTTTAAATAGATTTAGTTGGTACCTCATTTTGTAGAATTTATTTTAGGACCTTCCTTTAATCTTTTTGATCCATTCTTTTTAGTATGGTTAGGTATTGACCTTAACTCCCTCTGGTTTTTATACCACATTTTTTAGGAGCTTATTTTGGATAGTTTGATTAATTGACATTAACATGACCAAATTAGGGTTTTAGGCTTGACATAGGTGAAGTAATTCATTTCTTTTAAGAATTTTGTTTTGATTTTTGGGGTGTGGGCATAAAGGGATGTTATGGGTAGGTGTATAGACCCTTGGGAGTTAATGTTAGATTTTTCCCTTTGGTTTTAGTATTTTTAGGGTATTTTCTGAATTGCTTGGTTGTGAGGCTTGCATTTGTGATATTTGTCTGCTTTTGGGGGCTCAGTTGGTGGATTGCTTTGGGGCTTAGCTTGTTTTGAAGAGCTTGCAAGGAGCATGATGAGGAGAAGATTGAAGACCTAGTCTAGGAGTTTGTTCTCTGTTTGTGAGGTTTGAGATCCTGAAGTTTGAAGGGAGTTTATGGTACTTTCCTGAGGAAGGCACTATGAATTACTTTCATTCTTTCTTATCACCTCTTTCTTAAGTATCCAATGATGTTGGAGCCTTCATGTGAGTTTAGTTTCTCCTGAGGAGGAATGTAAACTGATCACAGTTGTTGAGCCACATGGGATATGATTCCTAAGTGACAGCCTCCTAGTACTTTCCCGAGGAAGGCACTATGGGTCTGTTCATTTAGTTCCCTTAGTTCATCTAGGATTTCTTAAGTATCCAATGATGTTGGAGCCTTCATGTGAGTTTAGTTTCTCCTGAGGAGGAATGTAAACTGATCACAGTTGTTGAGCCACATGGGATATGATTCCTAAGTGACAGCCTCCTAGTACTTTCCCGAGGAAGGCACTATGGGTCTGTTCACTTAGTTCCCCTAGTTCAGGTAGGATTTCCCAAGTATCCAATGATGTTGGAGCCTTCGTGTGAGTTTAGTTTCTCCTGAGGAGGAATATAAACTGTTCACAGTTGTTGAGCCGCATAGGATATGATTCCTGAGTGGTAACCTCCTGGTACTTTCCTGAGGAAGGCACTATGAGTTTGTCTACTTAGCTCCCTTTCTTTGGTAAGCTTGTTCTGAAGCTTGAAGACTGGGATTGATTTCTCTTGTGTGGAGGTTTTGCATAGGGTTTTGCTTAGGGTTTTGCTTAGAGATTTGATTAGGGTTTTGCTTAGGGTTTTGCATAGAGCTTTGTTTAGGGCTTTGCTCAGGGGTTTTGTTTTAGGGTTGTTTAGGGGTCCTGCTCAGGGTTGTTTTAAGCTTTGGATAGGAGTTTGTCAGGCTGGTTCGCCTTCTCTTTGTGTTGTTTGACTTGTGTGGTGTTGTGCTGCATTAGACCTAGGGGTTCATCTAGATATTTCGGAGGTAGGTGCATCTTAGAAGTAGGCTTTGTGTGCATAAGAAGTTGAGTGGTCCTCCTTCTGCTTGTTTCTTATTGAGTGGCTTTGCTCGCTGGTATTTGGTAGAGCTGAGCTCCCTCACCTCTGTGGTTTGCGGCCTTTGTTCCTTGCTTGTTTGGTTGTTGCATTCATGCATATTTCCAGTATTTCTTTACTTCGCAGTTGATTCCTGTTTGCTGTTTAGTCCTGTTGCCATGATCCCTTAGGAGCTCTAACTTCTCCGCTGCGGAGTCGTTATGATAGACATTAGGATGGTCAACCAGGCATGATAACAGTAGGTAGATTCCCTTTTTTTAACCATAGTTTTAGGGTGTCTTTTCCTCAGTAATAGAGAACCCTTGAGTATCTTGTGTCGTAGTTAGCCGAACTACAGCTGCTCTGATTTCTCGTACCAGACGAGGATATGTAGGCATAGGATGCGATATCCTAGCGAGCACACTAACAATTAACCTTTTGTTCTCTCGTGGCTGTGCGATTGAGACTTTCCCGCTGACGACTGATTTTTATCCCTTTTCTCTTGCCCGAGTGCATTTGAGACCAGACCGTAGTTGTAGGTTCCCGTACCCTTTAAAACCAGTTTATTTTCTCACTGCTGTCTGAGAGTGCCCAGTTTAGCCATAGTTAGTCGAACTACGTTTGCTCTGATCTTCCATGCTGTGCGGAAGTACGTAGGCACAGGACGCGATGTCCTGGCGAGCAACCTTTCCCCCGTTTAGACGTAGGTAGTCGAACTACGTTGACTCTGACTTTCCCATTGCACGAGGGAGTACGTAGGCCCAGAACACTGTATGTTCTGTCGAGTCCTGTCCTTTTCTTTTCTTTTCAGACTGACCATTAGCGTAGATAGATAAACACACCCTTTTCCTTATGAACACCAAGCGTGGATCCCGTCGAGTACGACGGACGTGAGGGGTGCTAATACCTTCCCCTTGCGTAACCGACTCCCGAATCCAGGTTTTGGTTGCGGTGACCATTCCTTTCCCGTCTTTGCGGTAGGTTTACTTCGAGCGTTTCCTTTCCCTCCTTTGGGATAAATAACGCACGGTGGCGACTCTTCTATTCAGCCGGCGCCGATTTTCGCAGTAGCGACAAGTTCCAGTGTTCAAAATGACCAATAAAAATATGAATCCTGTTTTCAACAAGTCGGCTATCGATCAACCTCAACCGATTATTATTCAGAAACCAAGACCATTCCCTTTTGAAAGCACAAAAGTTGTTCCATGGAAGTATGACATGACTGTGATAGACCGAGGATCTGGGAGGGTTATCAGAAAGAGACAGTGAAAGACGACCAAGTGGACGTGACAAACATTGCAGGTACAAGCAAAATGACCCGTAGTGGTCGCATCTATCAACCAAAGATTATGGTGGTCACCCCAAGAGAGGTTACTCCTCCTGCAACGAAAGAAAAATTAGTACTAGGTACTGAAGGAGACGATGAAGAATTCTTAAGGATTATTCGGAAAAGTGATTACAGGGTTATTGATCAGCTTCACCAAACCCCATCAAAGATATTGATCTTGTCTCTCTTGATGAACTCTCCAGCTCACAGAGAATCTCTGCAAAAAGTATTAAAGCAGGCACATGTGACAAAAGATATAACTCTCGGCCAATTTGATTCACTAATAGCCAACATTACTGCATGTAACACTCTAAGCTTTAGTGATACAGAGTTGCCAAAAGAAGGACGTAATCACAACCGTGCGTTGCACATATCTGTCAGGTGCCAGGAAGACATAATGGCACGAGTTTTAGTCGACACTGGATCCTCATTGAATGTATTTCCCGCAAGGTCGCTCACAAGCTTAGCATATGCAGGGGCAGAAATGAAACCGACGTCTTTGATTGTAACAACTTTTGATGGTTCAAGAAGAACAGTTGTTGGAGAGGTAGAATTGCCAATCATGATAGGACCTCATGTGTTCGATATTACATTCCATGTCATGGACATCAACCCAGCTTATAGTTGTTTGTTGGGACGACCGTGGATTCACGCGGTTGGGGCGGTGACTTCCACATTGCATCAGAGAATGAAATTTGTTGTGAATGATAAGTTAGTAATTGTACACGGCGAAGAGGACCTAATGGTGAGCAATCTGTCATCATTTAAGTTTATTGAAGCAGATGAGGGTGCGTTAGAAACTTCCTTTCAAGCACTCGAGATAGCTAATGCAGTGATGTTGGAAGAAACAGTGGCTAAGAGTGGTCCGTCTTTTGCATCCGCTCAGAGCATCAAGTCTACACTAGAAGAAGGTACTCCTGCAGGTTGGGGAGAGGTTATCGAAGTAAAGCCAAAAATGGACCGCCAAGGGTTGGGTTACAAACCAACTCATGACGAAGCACTGACACATGACAAAGGATGCCCAAAGACTATACAAGAAGTATTCATCAGTGGAGGTTTCCAAATCAGTGCTGTGGAGGAAGATTTTGAATATGAAGACCTTGAACAGTTGGTGTACCATTGCAGCTCTGCCTTAAGCAACTGGGAAGCTATTGAGATTCCTATGGTCTTTTCTGAGTTAAAGTAATTTGTTTGTCTTTCTTTTCTTGTTTTTGTTTTAAATCTCCATAGCCATGCCCAAGGCTATGGTAATGTTTTGTAAGGGCCCCGTGCTTTCAAGAAAAATCAATGAAAAATGAACTATTTTGTTAATTTCCTTATGTTATTTCCTTTACTGCTTTTTCTTCCATTTTAAAAAGAAAAATGGCAATCTTAAAAAACCCAAAACATTTTTCTCTTTTGTGTGCTACATTTGTCTTTGTGTGTTTTAATAAATTAAGCCATTCCAACATGCAGTGATGTCCTAAAACCCATTGAATCCTATGACTATGCATTCCCTCCTAACTTTGATTCACCAATATACCAAGCTGAAGATGAGGATGCAGATTTCGAAATCCCTGATGAACTGGTAAAAATTGGCACACCATGAGTATGCAGAGCTTCAACCCTACAAAGAACAGGTAGAAGTCATTAATCTTGGCACCGAAGAAGACAAGAAAGAAGTCAAGATTGGGGCAACCCTAGGGGCAGAAGTCAAGCAGCAACTAGAAGAGCTTTTGAAAGAATATGTGGATGTATTTGCTTGGTCATACCAAGATATGTCGGGTTTAGACACTGACATAGTGGTTCACAAATTACCGCTTCGACCAGAATGCCCACCGGTTAAACAAAAGCTCCGAAGAACAAGACCTGACATGGCTCTCAAGATTCGAGATGAGGTGAAGAAACAGATTGATGCGGGTTTTTTAACAGTGTCCAAGTACCCCAAATGGGTAGCTAATATTGTACCTGTACCGAAAAAGGATGGGAAAGTCAGAATGTGTGTGGATTACAGGGATCTAAACAAAGCCAGTCCGAAGGATGATTTCCTTTTGCCGCATATCGATACGTTGGTGGATAATACGGCTCGTTTTGCAGTTTTCTCATTTATGGATGGTTTCTATGATTACAATTAGATTAAGATGGATCCCGATGACATGGAAAAAACTACTTTCATTACTCCGTGAGGGACTTACTGTTACAAAGTTATGCCTTTCGGTCTGAAGAACGCAGGGGCTACTTATCAAAGAGCCATGGTGGCTTTATTTCATGACATGATGCACAAGGAGATAGAGGTATACGATGACGACATGATAGCCAAATCTCAAAGCGAGGAGGACCATTTGGAACATCTTTTGAAATTATTTAAGAGACTCGGAAAATATCAATTGAGACTGAATCCAGCCAAGTGTACCTTTGGAATGAGATCTGGAAAGTTACTCGGTTTCATTGTCAGTTACACAGGGATTGAGGTGGATCCAGATAAAGTCTGAGCCATTCAAGATATGCCAGCTCCGCAGACTGAGAAGCAAGTCAGAGGTTTTCTTGGAAGACTGAACTACATATCCAGATTTATTTCCAATATGACTCCTACTTGTTGGCCCGTCTTCAAATTATTACGCAAGGACCAGACGGTTGATTGGAATTCAGATTGTCAGCAAGCGTTTGATAAGATCAAGGGTTACCTACAAGAACCTCCAATCTTGATACCTCCTGTTCCGGGAAGACCTCTCTTCATGTATTTGACAGTGCTTGAGAATTCAATGGGTTGTGTGTTAGGTCGACAGGACGAGTCCGAACGAAAAGAACATGCTATTTATTATTTGAGTAAGAAGTTCACTGATTGTGAAAGCCGATATTCACTTCTGGAGAAAACTTGTTGTGCCTTAGCATGGGATGCCAGACGCTTGAGGCAGTATATGATTTGTCATACCACTTAGTTGATTTCAAAAATGGATCCAATAAAGTATATTTTTGAAAAGCCTGCTCAGACTGGAAGGCTCGCCCGTTGGCATATGTTATTATCAGAATACGACATCCAGTATGTAGCCCAGAAGTCTATCAAGGGTAGTGTTTTGTCAGAATATCTTGCAGATCAACCAGTGGAAGATTATGAGGCTCTCAAATTTGATTTCCTAGATGAAGACATTATGTTGGTAAAAGATTGTGAAGAGCCAGGTCTTGATGAGGGTCCGCGGGAAGGTCTTTGGTGGAAAATGATGTTTGATGGTTCCTCCAACTACAGTTGGCATGGCGTAGGCGCCGTTTTAATGAGTCCGGAAGGTGGTTACACTCCATTCACAGCCAGATTGGATTTTGACTGCACAAACAATACCGCCGAATATGAAGCATGCATTCTCGGCCTCGAGGCAGCTATCCACCTCAAAATCAAACTTCTTGAAGTCAGTGGGGATTCAGCTTTGGTTATTTATCAAGTTACTGGAGAATGGGAGACTACATCGTCAAGATGATGGAGTATTTCGATGAAATCACTTTCAAGCATGTTCCGAGATCTGAGAATCACATTGCCGATGCCCTAACCATGTTAGCCTCAATGTGGAAAATCAGGGATGTCAATGATGCCACTCTCATTCAAATTGAACGCAAGACCGAGCCCGCCTACTGTCAGATGGTTGAAGAAGAAACTGATGACAAGCCATGGTTCCATGACATAAAAAATTACCTGTCCAAACAAGAGTATCCAGCAGATGCTACGTCACTTGACAAGAAAACTCTAAGATGATTAGCATCCAAGTTCTTTCTCAGTAATGATGTGCTTTACAAAAGAAATCATGATATGGTCCTGCTCAGATGTGTTGACAGATGAGAAGCAGATTTGTTAATGCAAGATGTTCACGAAGGAATATTTGGCACTCATGCCAATGGATATGCTATGTCTAAAAAGATTTTGAGGGCTGGTTATTACTGGTTGACTTTGGAAACTGACTGTATTTAATATGCCAGGAAATGTCACAAGTGTCAGATTTATGCGGACAAGATGCATGTACCTCCGACGTTGCTAAATGTGTTGTCATCACCATGGCCTTTCTCTATGTGGGGCATTGACATGATTGGGGCCATTGAGCCAAAAGCTTCTAACGGACACCGATTTATTATGGTTGCTATCGACTATTTCACAAAATGGGTTGAAGCCGCATTCTACACCAACATTATTCGACAAGTGGTGGCTTGTTTTATCAAGAAAGATATTATCTGTCGTTATGGAATTCCGAGCCGAATCATAACGGACAATGGTACCAATTTGAACAACAAAATCATGAAGGAGTTGTGCGATGATTTCAAAATTGAACATCACAATTCTTCTCCTTATCGTCCCAAAATGAACGGAGCTGTAGAAGCCGCGAATAAAAACATCAAAAAGATTTTGCAAAAGATGGTGAAAACTTAAAAAGATTGGCATGAGATGCTACCATTCGCCTTGCATGGGTACAGAACGTCTGTCCGCACTTCAACAGGGGAAACCCCTTTTTCTTTGGTATATGGAATTGATGTGGTACTTCCTGTTGAGGTCGAGATACCTTCTTTGAGAGTCATAATGGAAACCAAGCTTGAAGAAGCATAATGGGTGAGAGAAAGGTTTGATCAGTTGAATCTTATCGACGAAAAGCGCATGTCTACAATGTGTCATGGCCAGTTATATCAGAAAAGGATCAAGAGGGCTTTTGACAAGAAAATTTGTATCCGAGAATTCCGTGAAGGGGAACTTGTACTCAAAAAGATTTTACCAGTTCATAAAGATGCACGGGGAAAGTGGATGCCTAACTATGACGGCCCGTTTATTGTGAAAACAGTCTTCTCAGGAGGCTCGTTGATTCTCACTACCATGGATGGAGAGCAGCTTACTCATCCAGTGAATTCTGATGCAGTACGGAAATATTACGCCTAAAAAAGCCCGATAAGTCGAAAACTCAAAAGAACGGCTTATGCAAAAGTTAGGTTTGAAGAAAAGAGAAAAAGAAAGAAAAATAAGAGCTCGCTAAGTTGAAAACCTGAAAGGGCGGCTTAGGCAAAAATGAGCGTCCCGGTGGATTGAAAACCCGAAAGGGCAATCCAGGAAAAAGTTAGGGACAAAGGCGTTTCACTGCATCATATGAGTCGTCACTACCGCCGAAGATTATACAAGAATTCACTCCAATCGCTCTTGTCAGAAGCAAGGATTTTGGGGAGTTTTAGTCTTTAGGGATAACTGGTCATGGGATTCAATGTAACCTTATCCACGTTGCCATTTTTTCACTTGTAAAACTTCTATGGAATTTTGTCATTTGCAAGATTCCATTCTTGAATAAAATCAGTTTTTGAGCCATTCTTTCTTTTGCAAAAGCATCATTTCCTTTATTTTTTGTTATGCAAAATATTTTTCGTTGATCAACGATAATTTTGAAAGCATTAAGGTCAAATTATTGAATAAAACTTAGAAAGATTAACAAACGTAAAAAACTTCAACTCATGGAAAAGAGTCGAGGAAAATTATACTTCCACGAAACCTCAGGGTAGCGGAAACTTTGATATGCAATCCTATCGCACTCCCTGGTGAAGTGTAAGCAAGTTGAACTGTTGATTTTCCTTTGGTCATGTGTGGGTATCAAAGCTTGCAGACTGTCTCTCAAAGAACTTCTTATGATGATGCGAAGACTCGTCCCAGTAGAAGATTTCTGAGCGTTTGTTTGAATTTACTTTGTCATCTCTGACTAGCTTGTTTAAAAGATTCCCCTGTTAGGATTGGATTTATTTTCAAGTCTACATACACCCTTCAGCCTGGTTTCAGTGTGATTCATTTTGTCTCTCGGGATCGGTGTGTTATCTGTTGATTCCCCGTGAATATCTAATCACTACTAGTGAATTTCCGTCTAAAGTCCAGTTGTAACTGGCATGGTTTTAGAAGCCAATCGTTATTGGTATTCTTTTGGTCATCACCATAGTTCTTGTTAAGACCAGTTGTAACTGGCATTGTCGCAATACCACTCGTTGGTATCTGTTGATTTGGTCGTTACCACCTTCTCCTTTAAAATCCAGTCGTAACTGGCAGTGTTCGCAATCCAATCGTTATTGGTATTCTTGTGGTCGTCACCGTATTTCCAGTCGTAACTGGCATTGTCTTAACTTTACTCGTTATTATCTTTTGGTTCGGTAGTTACCAACATTTTCCCTCTAAAGTCTAGTCGTCACTAACAGATCCCCTGTGAAGTCTAGTCGTTACTAGTTGATTTCCGTTTAAGTCCAGTCGTAACTGGCAGATGTTCGAAATCCAATTGTCATTGGTATCTTGTTGGTTGTCACCAACCTTCCCCATGAAATTCAGTCGTAACTGGAGTCACTTGAAATCCAGTCGTTATTGGTATCTTTCGGATTGGTCGTTACCAACCTCCCCAGCTGAAGCCTAGTAGCTTGCAAGCATCATCATAACCACATGTGATTGATTTGGGTCGTCACCGTGTTTCTTTTAAAGTCCAGTTGTCACTGGCATTGCTTGAAATCCAATCATCATTGGTACCCGGACTTGGTCGTTACCAATCTCCTTTAAGTCCAGTAGTTATTGGCATTGCTTGAAATTTGGTCGTCACCAATTTCCCCAGTCGAAGTCCTACGTGCTACCGATTGGATGTGAGAAATCTCATTTGTTATTATCTCAGGTTGGTTGTTACCATTACCTCCGGAAAGACTAGTGGTTACTAGCACTGTCTGAACCATTTGTTAAAACTGGGCGACATCATTATCCCCAGTGAAACCTTTTTTCCTCAGACAAGTCTCAGAGATCTAGTTGTTACTAGTGTCCCTAGTGTGTTTGGTCTTTGTTTCTATTCCATTCCTGAAGATCCCGTTTGAAATCTTCACTATAGGAAGTTCCTCATCTGATCATCCCCAGTGAGGTTCGTGTCTCTAGTTCTTCACTTCCCCAGTAGAAAGTCGCTCTTTTTCCCCGGCAGAAATGTACTTCTCTCCCCGGTAAAATGGTTGCTCTCCCCCAGGGAGATTGTCATCTTCATTGGATTTTGTGCATCCTCATGTGAAATTTTCCTCTCAGTTATCACTAGTCATGTTGGAACTATTGATTGTTATACCTTTGTTTTCCCTAGTGTCGGGTCCACAAAACCAGGTCCCCATGAGTAGTTACTCGTTGTTTTGTTTTTCTTTCATCTGTATACGTCTTGCATCCAAGCATCATAAAGCATCATTTATAATTCATGGCATATCATGACCTTTCCTTTTGCATATCATCGGATCTAAGGGACAAATTTTTTGGTTTTCTATATTTAAATACCTTTCACTGCGATTCTACGAGGATTGTCATCTCTCAGTTCCATCTAGTGAAGATATTTAAATAGGAGTTCATAACCTCATTCCTATTTCTCTCTCTCTCTCTCTCTCTCTCTCTCTCTCTCTCTCTCTCTCTCTCTCTCTCTCTCTCTCTCTCTCTCTCTGTCTCTCTGTCTCTCTCTCATGCCCTCTCATACACCTCCCTTTAAACAACAAAACACAATCTCTTTACTAACCTAAAAGATCTACACGACCAAGAACTCAAGAACATAATGAACACCACATGGTGTTCATCCATCTCTTACCAAAAATTTCCAAAAACTGCTCAAAACAAAAAAAAAAATAATCACACCCAACCAAAATGATGCCTTGAACTAGAATTTAAACTCAATTCAACCAAAACACATACCAATTCAAAGATCCCAACATATTCCTAAATCAAAACCTAAGTTTAAAACCTCATCAATCCACAATCCAAACCATATGATTCATGCGATTAAACATGCAAAAAGTATGGAATAACAAAGAGGCATGAAAAAAGCACAAGAATAAGGGAGATGAAGGCCTTGTCAGAGCTTTAAAACATCGACTAGATTTTTGACAAACCTCAAGGTGATTCTTCTAGTTCTTTTTCTCTATCCTTCTTACTTTTGTTGTTGTTGTGTGCTCTTCTCCTACTTTTCTTATTCTATTTCTCCTTCTCCAGCGAGTGATTGAGGCACAGTCTCTAGTTCTCTTAAGCTTTAGGGAGAATCTTGATGAACCTTCTATGAGGGAGTTAGATCTTTTAACAACAAATGTCACATTCCATTCAGCAATTTAAAGAAATCTTTTGATTATAAAGGTTAATTCCTCATCATTAGACATTCCATAGGAAGTATCATTCAATAGGCTTTAGGAAAGATGATTTGTTAGATAGCTTTTCATCATCAAATTCCATTTATTTTCTTTGGAAATTACAAGATAAACCTACAAAGCACAATAAACTCAAGTTGCATGACTTCTTGAATAACTGGAACCTCAGGTTTGAATTCAAAACGATCTTCTCAGAATTATCTTGGAAAGATTAGATAAAGTGTAATCGGACAAGCTTCATAACTGACTCCCACAATTATGAGCACAAGGACTCAAAGATAGTCACAGCATTAGACGTATTAATGATGTTGATATACTCAAAATCGAGATAGAGCACCTACCAGAATGCATTTACCTCTGACGATATTTTTAATAAGCTTTTTCTAAGCTGGTGAGAGAGACTTTCAAACTTTGACCATCCCTACACAATTAACTTCTATAGTAATACCATCAACTTCTATAGTTCACATCAACTTTGACTTACTAAACAAAGTAACCTCAAAAGACTTAATGATTGGTCTATCTAAAAACAAGTTCATTAAAGACCATCTATGAAGCGTGTTAAATGAGGAAGCAAACGTGAATCTCTTTTAAATCAAAAAACTATGTTTCTACCTCATGACCTCTTGAGCTTCTTGTTGCACCCTAAAATTTGACCAACCGGTCCCCATATCTGGTTTATGTTTTGACGCATTTTTGCATTCGCATTCGCATACAGCATGCATTGCATTTTTCTCAGTCAGATCGATTTTATTGGGATTGCAGCCCCTGGCGTTTCAGGCAGCTCAGGCCGGTTTGAATAAGCGTACTTTGAGAATTGGCGCTCGTTTCCTGTGTTTTCAGGCCATCTCGGTGCCCGGGTTTCGCTATGGTTGTGCAATTGTTCTCCAACCGATTTAATCGGCTTCATGGCATTTTTAGGATTTTTCTTTTATTTTTTTGGACTTTTAATGCATTTAAATGGATTTTTCTGGATTTAGTAGATTTTTTTATAATTTTTAGAGTTTTAAATAAATTTTCTTTTCTTTTTTTAGAGATTTATTAGATTTTAAGTTTTTTAGATATTATTTTCCTTTTAATAGATTTTTAAAAAAATAGATATAAATAGATATTATCTTTTCTTAAATGAGAATAGATTTTTAAAAAATAGATATAAATAGATATTATCTTTTCTTAAATGAGAATAGATTTTTAAAAAAATAGATATTAATGTTTTTAGATGTTATTAGATTTTAATTGTGTTTTTTCAAAATTAATAGAATAGTTTTAAGAAAAAAAGAGGATTAATTGTTTTAGATTTTTTTAGAGTTTATTTGATTTTTTTTCAGATTTAATTAGATTTTTTTAAAATAATTTTTAGATATTTTTTCTGATTAATTAGGTTTTATTTTTTTAATTTTTGTTTTTAGGCTTTAATTAGGGTTAATGATAGATTTTAATTAGGTTTTATTTTAATTTTCATATTAAGTTTAATTAGGATTTTTTTTAGTATTAATTTTTGTTTAATCTTTCACTTTAGTCCACTAATCAGAGTTTAAATGCAGTTAATCATGTTTTAATCAGCTAATCTGAGTCATTATCCATTGGGCCAGTATCCATTAATAAGGCCCAGTCAAAGTCCAAGTGCCACTTGGCAGTATCAAGGCGGTGCCACGCGTGTGTTGCTGGGTTCCGCCACCTCATTCGTTCATTCACTGCATGCCAGCCACGTACCATAGCCTCAGGCCACGCGTCCTCTTCTCCCTCACCCTCTGCGCCACCTGCTCCCTTCGCCGGAATCCTCACCGGCCGGCATGCAACTGCCGGCGACCACCCTAACCACTCGTCGGCGTTCACCCTAACCATCTCCGGCCGCCCTAACCATCACCGGACCACCGCAACTTCATCGGAAACGCCATTTTTCCAGAAATCTTCATCCACCTCGCCAATCTTCATCTTCCTCGATCATGTTCATCATCAATAATCATCAACCATGAAGTGATTTCCAGAATTCCTCACATGTTCTTCACAGTCATTTTCTAGAATTTCTTTTTTCATCAAGCTTATTTAATATCTGTCCAGAAGAATTGCATGAATCTTCATCAATGTTTCCAGAAGGCGTCAAGAACATCATATGTTCATCAACCGTTCCCAGAATCATGAAGAACTCGTGTGGTGTTCATCTTTTCTCCAGATCCTTCGGTGTTCATCCGAGCCTCAAATGATCATCAACACCTCCAGAATTTCACCACATTCAACAGATTTTTCTTCCACGTCAAGATCCAAACGCAGATTATCCTCCTTTCGTTTAACAACCTGCATCGTTCTTAATCTCCAGAAAGTTCTTCAAGAACATCATCCAGCCAGATCCATCCGTTCATCACAAAAGCTTCGTCGCCGCTGTAGATCTTCAAGCGCAAAAAAAAGAAGGATCTCTTCAGAAGTGGATTCGTCAAGTTCTCCGCAAGCTTTGCTCGTCAGTATTTCCAGAACCTTTATAACCTTCATCGCGTCTCCAGGTTTGTCTTCAATCCTGTTAACTATCGTAGCTCGGCGTGGTTTAGTTGTGAGACTAGGTTTCGTTTGGGTGATAAATCTAAGCATAGAGCGTGTGAGAGAGTTTGGGCAGAGATTGAGAGTTTCAGAGAATTGTGGCTTGAAAGGAGAATGTGTCGTTTAGGGTTTTGCTGGAGAGAAGATGAACAGTGATAGAGGTAATGGAGTTTTAGGTTTGTTTTGCTGAAGTTGAATGGGAGTGGGCTCGGGCATTAGGCCCATTTGAGATTTGCTGATCCATACTCCCACGTTTACCAATAGCACCCCCTCCCCTGGTGTGAATTCTGGTTTGGGCCATTGCAGATTTGCTACTAACACCCCCCGTTTGGGGCCCAAACAAGAATCAAAGCGAATTTCTCGCTATTTGCACCCCCCTGGTTTATTCTTTTGTTTTTTTTTTCTGAAGCAAGCATGGGCCCAGCGTATTGCTACCAGCACCCCCCCCCGCTCCTGGGCCCAATGTGTTCTGAAGTGTGAATAACTGCTATTGGCGCCCCCTGTGTTTTTAATTTTTCTTTTTCATATCATTTGTATATAGTTTACAAAATAATTCATATTAAATCCAAAAATAATCATTTTGACATGGGATTTTTTCCCTCATTTTAATAATTGTCTCAAGAAATTTGTAGAGAAATAAAAATATTATTTTAGGCTCTTTTCCATTTATGGTGATTTTTCAAACTTAATTGCTTTTTATTTTAATTTTGTTTCTACATATTATTTGGTGAATTTTGTTTAGTCATTTAAATTCATATTTTGATTCCATTCTTTTTTTACTAGCTAGATTAGAACATTAAGTTCCCCCTGGATTTATTCCACATTTTTGTGGATTAATCTTGATTAGTTTTGATTAGAGAACATTAGGTTAGTATCATTAGGGTTTAGACTCAACATAGGTGCATTATAACATTTTATTTTGGGGTTTTTAGCATGAATTAGGTTCTGGGACATATAGGGTATGTAGGGTAGAGGTAGAAATCCCCTTAGAATAAATCTTAGAATTTAAATACTATTTTAGTATTTTTAGTATGTTTTACAAATGGAGTGTTTGTTTGGTGTTCCCACTTGGGTTTTTGATTGTGTGCTTGGGCTTTTGGGCTTTTATTTGGGGTATGGGGCTTGGTTTGAGCTTATGGAGCATGAAGACATCAAAATAGAAGATTGAAGATGATAATCAATGTTGAAGCTTGAAGTTTGTTTGGGCTTGGAGTTGATTGAAGACATAGGAGATAGGAGACAGGTAAAGCCTTAGAATAGAACAAATTCCTTCAAAAAACATGGGTAGCTTCCTTTGCTCCCATTCTTCTCAATGATTAAAAGTCGCTCCATGATATTCACTTCCCTCCTTTGGAGGGATAAGTGGTTTTATCTAGGAGGTAGAACTTTGAGGGAAACAGTCTGTTACAATGTCAACTGTTCATAGACTTCCTTTGGTTGTCAATGAGTTGTTTGACATTCAATTTATTCTGCTAAATCAATTCTTTGCTGGAGTGCTTGCCTTGAAGAAAGAAGCCATTGAAGATAGGTATTAAGATCAAAGATTGACAAAGATGAAGATTATTCATGTCTGTGCAGCTGTTAAAGCTAGGGTTTACTGCTGTCTGGAGCTATCTGTTGTCTGATGCTGTCAACCGATTAAGATTCTGTGCTTGCTTGAGCTTGGGGATTTCTTGGAGATGGAAGCTTATTGTAGCTTGGAAACCATTGAAGTTTTACTTTGGGGTTCATTGGGAGATTGTTGTTTATCAACTGTCAGAGTTTGGTGTTTTTCAGAACTGCTACTGTAGGAGCTGGTGTGCTGTCAGAGCTGGTTGGGGTTTTATTTTCTTTGTTGTATTGTTTGTTAATTTTTCCATAGGGTTGAAGTGAAGTTGTTTCACTTTGCCTATTGTTTTCTAGGTTCGAGGTTGAGTGGGACTCCCTTGCCTCGCTTGTACTGCTGCATCTCATGCATTTTACTGCTTTATTGTATATATGTTGTTTCTTTTCCGTTTATCCCCTAGGATCTCTATTTCTCTCTACGCAAGAGAGAAATATGACAGACATTAGGTGTTCATCCATGCATGACAAAATTAGGGTAGATTTTGATTCCCATTTTAACCCTAGGTTTTAGAATTCTTTCTCTTCTATCTCAAAACAATCAAAAAATACAATAAGAGGTTAAACATCAATAAAAAGCAGTTCTTGCCTAAAAGACTGTAAACCAATCAAAAACGTCATTTTGTCCGCTTGGACCCGTAATCAGGAGAAAACTTTTTTCATAAAGATAAAAAACAGTCAGACAAATTTGTGTCTTCCGTAGCCCGAACTACGTTTGCTCTGATCTTTCATGCTGTATGAAAGTACGTAGGCATAGGATGCGATATCCTAGCGAGCAACCTTCCCCTCCTTTCCCGTAGGTAGGCGAACTACGTTGACTCTGATTTCTCGTTATAAACGGGAATACGTAGGCATAAAGTGCGATACTTTGCCGAGTCATTTTATTTTCTTTTAACCTCTGACCTGTAGAATAGATAGAATAACAATCCGTACTAGAAAACAAGCGTGGATCCCGTCGAGTACGACGGACGTGAGGGGTGCTAATATCTTCCCCTTGCGTAACCGACTCCCGAATTCAGGATTTGGTTGCGATGACCATTCCTTTCCCGTCTTTGCGGTAGGTTTACTTCGAGCGTTTCCTTTCCCTCCGTTGGGATAAATAACGCACGGTGGCGACTCTTCTGTTCAGCCGGCGCCGATTTTCGCAGTAGCGACAGTTCTACATATGGACCTCTTTGGTCCCCCAAAGATCAAAATCATAGGTAGAAACTATTATGGCTTTGTTATTGTAAATGATTACTCATGATTTTATTGGGTTTTTTTTGTCTAATAAATTATGAGACCTATCCGGCTTTTAAACAATTTTCTAGATTGTTTCAAAATAAAAAGAATGTGAAAATCGTTTCCATCCGAATTGATCATGGAGGAGAATTTTAAAATCACCTCTTTGAGAAGTATTGTGACAAACATGGCATTGAGTTTAATTTTTTCTCTCCTAAAAATCCACAACAAAATGGTGTAGTGAAGCGTAAAAATTGAATTTTAGAGGAGTTAGCGAGGACTATGCTGAATGAAGGAAATTTCCTAATTACTTCTGGGCTGACACTATTAACATGGCTCATTATATCATGAATAGGATTCTCATTAGTCCTATTTTAGACAAAACCCCTTATGAACTACTTAAATGTAGAAAACCTAATGTTTCTCATCTACACGTTTTCAGATGTAAATGATTTATTTTTAACAATGGAAGGGACAATCTACACGTTGTTGTTGATATATGTTCATTACCATTCAATTGTGTATAGTTACGCATATATGATTTTTTCGTTATTTATTTGTGATTGGTCATTATTGAACAATTTATGTTCATTATCATTCAATTGCGTAAAGTTACGCACATATGAGATTTTCGATAGCATGTTCGGTTAGACTATTTGATTCAAGTTGTTTTTGTTGTGCCATAAAACTTTTGAAAATTATTTTTGTCAAAAGTTTAATTTTTAATTTGTGATCAATTCACTCTCTCTTTAAATCAAATTCTATGGTCTAGCAAGTGGTATCAGACTCTGGTTAATTTCGTGCCTAAAATCTTTTTTTTCAACTGGATCTTGGTCTGCCACAAAATAGCTAAGGCTGTCTTAGGGGACAATCTCCAACTCAACATGTCAACGAGCCTTCAAAATATTGTCATAACAAAACTTGACAAAAAAAACCATTAAAAGGACCAAGAGACCACACGAATGCATCGAGGGTCTTCGTAGAGGGCCTAACTTCAGCTAGCAACGGTAGAATTTCACTCAGATCCGCCCTAAGCTGCTACTAGCCTTGAACGAGTTAAGGCTTAAGTCTCACTGCCACATGTCACAAACCCAGACCCCAAGTCTCTAATTACCCATTGTTTCCTATCAATAGCTTCATACAAGCCAAGATAAAGACTCCTAAAATTAGAAGGGCCAATACACCTAGAAATCAAAAGAGAAATAACACTTCCATCCCCTAATTTACATGTGTTGCAGTGAGAATAGGATATCAAATTATTAATTAATTTGAATAGCATCTTTAGTTCACAACTGGTCTTTAATTATCCGAAGGAAAGGTCAAAGAAAGGAAAAACCTAATTTTTGCATTGTAAACAATGCAGGGAGCGATCTAGGTTCGGGGGTTGGTTAAGCTTAGGGAAGGTATTAGCACCTTAAACTTCTGTAGTACTCTACAGGAACCTCTTGTTTTAATGCTGCTATTTTGCTAAATTATTTTCTTAAGGGTATATGCTAAGGGTTAAGTTTTAAAGAAAAATACCTAAGGGTTAGTCCTAAGTTTACTCTCCAAGACTCGTATGTTGTGCCTACGTATCTGAGGTAGGGGATAGAATCAGAGTAATCGTAGTTCCCCTTGAAAGGGAGGTTAGAAACTTCTTGACTGTGGTCAAGGTTTCAATGGGGAAATAAGCATTCTTAAGGAAGCGCTTACGTGGAGTGCGGCGACTCCTATTTCTACAAAGTAAATTGAATTGAATTGAAAGGGGTAAAATAGGTATTCTGCAGTGGGAAACCTAATATGGAGGGCGGAGACTCCTTAACCTAATGCTAGGGTAAAGGGTAATTCGGTCCACGGCGGGATGCCTATGTAATTAGGGTTTGGAAAGTGAAATGTTCAAAGGTGAGGACTATTGACACGACGGTCAAATGGCTAGACATATTCCTTCAGAAGGGAATTAACGGTGAAATAATACATATGAATGAATAATTAATTAAGCGGCAGAATTGGAATATGAGAAAAAGCGTAAGAATAGTAACGAACTAAAAGCGACGATTGCCTCACATAATTTACAACCATGAAAAAATGAAAGAATAATAACGAAATAAAAGCAATGATGTCCTTGCATAAATTACAACCGTGAAAAATGAAATACGGAGAAATAAAGGATTAGTAACCAAGGACAAAGTGAGAAACGATGAAACTTAGATGACAATTAACGGGGATGTTAGGAATTTTAATTTGGAATTTTTATGTTAGAAATTAGAATGGAATATTAGAAATTTATATTAGAATTATCTCTAAGAAATACAAAAAAATTGTAATTAACAGAAAATTAGTTTTAATTTTTATGTTTTAAAAAGGTTAGTAATTTATTAGAAACTTTAATTTATTTTAAAAAAGATTTTTAATTTTGGGAGAAAGAGTCCATTTGGTTAATATTATTTTTAAAGAAAGGTTAGAATTAAATCTCTTAATTAGAAAATTAAAATTAAAATTAAGTTTTCAATTAAGTTTTAAAATTCAGTTTTAAATTAATTAAGTTTTTCTCTAAAAAAAATGGGTTTAAAATTAAGTTTTTTTTAGTAAGTTTTAAAGAATGTTTTTTTATTAAGTGTTAAAGTTAAGTTTTTGAAAAAGTTTTAATTAAGTTTTAAACTAAATTTTGAAGTTATGTTTGTTAAAAAACTAAGTTTTAATTGTAAAACAAAATATGAGTTACAGAATTTAATAAATAAATTAATCTAATGCAAAATATAAAAAATAAAAGGAAAATATAAATGAAAAGGGTAAATTAGGGTTTGAAGCATTTAGGGTTAGCAACCCTTTCTTCTTCCCCCTTGTGCACGCGGTGGCTGCACTTTCTATTCATTTTCGGAGTGTCGCTACTGCGAAAATCGGTGCCGGCAAATGACAGAAGAGTCGCCACCGTGCATTATTTATCCCAAAGGAGGGAAAGGAAACACTCATAGAAAACCTAACGAAATAAGGAAAAGACGAGGTCATCGCAACCAAGTCCTGGGTTCGGGAGTCGGTTACGCAAGGGGAAGGTATTAGCACCCCTCACGTCCGTCGTACTCGACGGGATCCACGCTTGTTTTCTAACTAAGAGGGTGTGTTTACTATCTAGTTAAAGGCCTCAGGGACGAAAGAAAAGAAAATAGACTCGATAGAGCATCGCCGCTCTATGCCTACGTATTCCCTCGTGCAATGGGAAAGTCAGAGTCAACGTAGTTCGGGAAACCACGACTAAAGAAAGGGGGAAGGTTTGCTCGCCAAGACATCGTCGTCTTGTGCCTACGTATCCTCGTTTGGTACGAGAAATCAGAGCAAATGTAGTTTGGGCTGAAGAGCACCCCGGTTGATTCAACAGATTTTATCCGGGTAGAGTTAACAATTAGTTCCAGCAGTTGGTGTATGCAGCTTGACCATTGGAGACTTAGGCGTTACTGTTTGCGGTAGAACTCAAAGTTAACAACACTCTTTTTCCATGAAAATGGTTTTCCTGATTAAGGGTCCCAAGGGACAAAAAGGTTTGAAATGGTTGTTTGAAGTCTTTTACGGAAGAAGTGTTTTGAGTTTTTCTGTTTGTAACTCATGCTGCACTAAAGACTTGTGAGTTAAGGGCGAATGCGTCGCATATCACCCAAACGGTGTACACTAAACACTCTAGGTAATTGAGAGGAAGACCCTAAACCACCATTCCTTAAGTAGCTAAAGGCTTGTAGCGTACAACATTTGTCGTTCTTTATTACGTATTTTGACGTTGTTTTGAGATGAGAAGAGAGACAGAAGCTCCACAGGGAAACTGAATTAAACCTGATGTTGTCATGCAAAGTTGATCCTATAGTTGAGGTTAGGAGGGAACTGCCTAATGTTATCATGCATGGTTAAATGCCTAATTTCTATCATCACCTTCCTTAGACAAGGAGGTGAGAGTCCTAAGGGAGCATGTTAATGAACAGCAACAGAAAGCTGAAAGAATAAACTGTAAGTAAAATGTTGTACGTAAAATGCATGCAATGCAGCAATACAAGCAGAAAGAGACAAAATCAACTTCTAATCAAACAAAGAAGAGAAAAACACGCAGGCAAGGGAGACAGGCTCAACCTTCAGCCAACAAGCAAAGCCAAACAATAATAGATAAGCAAAGGGAGACAGACTCAACCTCTCAGCAAAGCCAAGCAAATAACAGTCAAGCAGAGGGAGGAAACTCAACCTCTAATGCAAACAAGCAAAGGGAGATAAGATCAACCTTTCAATGCACTTAGGCCTATGATATACACATGAGAACCTAATTCTAATGCAACACACCAAGAAAAAACAGTCAGACAAACAGTCAGACAACTGCACACAACAAAGCAGCAATAACACTCCACTCCAGCTTTCTGGCAAAGCTAAACAGCAAAGGAGAAAAGAATAAGGAGATGACCATCTTCAATATTCAAGGGCTCCACCAAGAATGATGTGAATCAATCACAAAGATCATTGCATGATGAAAACCAAGGGAATTCATCACGGCACTAAACCATACATCTAAGATAGGTATCCTCAAAGGTTTTACCTTTTATGGTATGCCAAAATCCTTCCAAAGGAGGGACTAGGCTCCCACAAAGGAACCTTGAATCATAGGATAAGAATGGAATGCAAACAAGGCAAGCCATATTTGTGAAGAAGAAGATCAACTCCTAAAGGCTCTACAAAACCCTAATTCCACAAGCTCTAAGGAAGCTACCTTAAGGGGACTAAAACACCAAATCAAGCCTTGAAATGAAATCTCTAGAAGCATCTACATGCCTAATACATCATCCAAAAAGAATTGGGAATTTGTCATGAGCTAAGGGTAGCTATTGAAGTCCATCTAGGGGAAGTGTTATGTTAAAAGCAACCTAAAAATAGCCTAGGTGTTAAGTCTGGTTAAAATAGTAAATCAAATCCTAAAAATCTATGGAAATTTCTAGGGTATCCTAAAAGTGTTAGGAACCTAGGATATAAATATCATAGCCTAATTCAAAGGGAAAGATCACTAATGAAAGAGTAACCCTAATTGTGTGCTAAGGGGATTCACATGGGGAAAGCTCTAAGGAACTAGTCCAAAACCAATCCTAGAGTTGTCTAAAAATTAGGAAATAAATCCTACAATGCTATCACTATGTCTATAACCATCCAGCCAAAAATCAGCTCCTAATTCTATGCCTAATTCTAGTACAAAAATCAGCAAATGAACTAGGCAAATATGCCAAATTAAATGAACTAATGAAAATAATAAAATGGCAATTAAATTGAAAACTCAACCAAAATGAAATCCAGAGTCACTAAAAAATCAGAAATTAATCAAGGAGGATCCACATATTTTTTCCATAATTTTTTGATGAATATTCTAATTATTATCAATTTTAAATGCCAGAACAAATAAAAGAAATTGGAAAATGAATTAAAGGAAATTAAAAGCACAAGAAATACTACAACCCTAGTGTTGCACCCCAAATTTTGACCCCTTAGATTCTCATTATCATTTTAGGAGCATACTCATAAAATTATCTAACCTTAACCCAATGCAAGTTTGGCTTTGTCAAGTTACAAATGAATCAGGGTTTTGTGCAATCAAATCAAAGCTTCAGGGTGTATGCTCAATCCAAGTTTTAGACTAATTCAATCATGAAACAAGATTAAGGGTATCATATGATGTCAATTGAGAATCCAATTTGAGGTTGTTACCCCAGAATCAAGAGCTGTGCATTTCAGGGCACCCGATTAGGGTTTTTGACTAGTAAAAGTCAACTGTAATTTGACTTTGGTGTTGGAAGGTGTTTTAATGGTGGGATTATGATCCATGGAGTTCATATAGCTTAATAAAGTTCATTCAAGAAGTTTCAAAGTCTCAGAAGATCTAGAGTGTCAACAGACGACTCGGTAGTCACCGATCGATCGTACGATTGACCGAAAAGTCAACTCTCCAAATTTAAGGAATTGGACTTTAAAGTGTGAATAAAAAATGTTCCTTATGTCATTTTTCACTTTCCTATAAATTTTCATGACCATTGGATCAAGGATGAAGGAGTAATCGAAAAATCGGGAAATTAGGGTTTTGAAAGGGGATAAACCATAACTCCTTAACCACACATCCAAATGAAGTAGTTCAAAGCTCATTGGAAATCTCTTGACAAATCCTACAAAAGTCCCTAAGTGGTCCATGATCAGAAAATGTATAGATTTGGAGTTACGACCTAATTCATTTTGAGAAGAGAAAAAGACATAGAAAATTTTCACTTTCAAGCTCATTTTTTAGCAACTTTGAGAGGTCTTTTGGCCAAGTTCCTTTGAGAATTTGAAACTCATGAAAGCATGAATGTTTTAGAGCTATTTGAGGGCTTTCTAAAGAGTACTAGAACATCTCAAAAGGATTTAGGAGCTGAAAGTTATGGTTATGGCAAGTTGGTGGTTTCATACTTGAAGTCCCACATAGACAACTTTCAAAAATCCATTATTTCATCAATCTGACCAATCTCAGCTTGTGAATCAAGTTTTATCTGATATGTAGAGAGTTTGTAGCATGGAAGTACAATGAAAATGCAGAGGAAATGGGATTAGCCAAGTTTGCAAGTGGGCTTGCAAGTGGCTTTACAACTTGCACTTAAAGTGAAAATGGCAAGCATGAGGTGGAAAGACAAATCTGAACCAGCCATCAACCTATGCATTCTAGCCTGCATTTAGCCACTTAAAACTCATCATGAAGCTTGACTTTGGAGCTTACCTATCAGCCAAGGAAACCTCTTTGTGGAGGTTTGATCAAAAAGTAACTTTTCCCTCCTAGGAGGGAAATCTACAAATCTGTCTATACTCTCCCATTTTCCTACAAATAGAGGCACTCCCCACTTCATTCAACACAATATCTACTCTAAAAAACCAGAGAAAGCTCAAGCCTTTGCTCTTGCACATTTTGCTTCAAAATCACAAAATCACATTTTCACCAAAATCTGTCTTGGTACAATTGCTGCCAAAATCATTTCTCTACACTCAAACTCCCCAACAATCATCCACACAATCTCTAAACATGATATAGAAGGTGTCCAAGACCTTAGACCACTCCAAAACCTCACCATTCAAAAAGTCAACTTCCACACTAAGTTACTTTGACCAAAAGCCACAAAATCAGTCAAAACTTGTTATAGACATTTCCTTGATGTTCTAATCACTCCAACATCTCACATATATCATTTCTCAACTGTCCAAAGCATTGAGGCTCATTAGTAGAGTTTATTTCTCCAACTGTCACAAAGTTTGCATTTTTGGCTTCAAGGAGAAGAAAGTTTCAAAACTAGAAGGCATTTGAGGATCTCTGGTTTTCTTTGTCATATAATTTGTTCAAGATTGTCTACAAGAGGTATGTGATATGGCAACTTCATCTCATACATTACATTGCTATGATTTTTCAAAGTTTGAGAATATGTCTTGAAATGTGTTCATTGCTACCAAAAACTGTTTTGCTCATGCTTGTTATTTGCACTCCAAGCTTCTAATCATGTTGTGTTGATACTTACCTACATTCTGTTGTAACTATTGATTTGTGCCAGGAATCTTCTTGCTTGCATTCCTAATTTGTTCCAAAGCAGTTTCTCTTGCATAGTTAACTTCATCAAATTCTGTTTTGCAATATGCCTAATCTCATTTGCTTTCATAGTTGTGATGTGTATGTACTGGTAGTTCTTGTTCAGTTTTCCACTTTTTATAATGCATCACCAAATTTCATCAAGACTATTCCTACTTGCAGTGCATAACTGTAGCATACTTTGATTTTTTGAGTATAAGTGTCTTAGTCAGCATGATTGAAATGTGTAGGCATTAATTGTATGGCATGAATCCTCCTTTTTGGAACTTACTTCATCCAACTGGCTTTCAAGACAGTTATGCATCATGGCTGTTGCATCACATTTTCCTTGTTACATCATGCTATCTTATTATGCCTGATTCATTTCCTTGGTTTATTGAGAGCATAAGTAAATATGGTTATAGCTTGTAGGTTATGTGTGCATTTCAATGACTGTTAGAGATTGCTAAGCATGATGTTGAAATTTTGCTTTAACTGTTGGTTGGATATAAGACTGTTTTGAGCTACTTCTTTAAGTTGCATTTGGGTTGGTCACTTATTGATCCAGCATAAATTGAAGATTTACTTTAAAAGCATAACCTCAAGGGACATATTTGAAATAGGTGTATAACTGTTTTTGAGCTAGTTCACATCAGCTTTCACACATAGCCTCCAAAATGCACTTTTCAAAACACATTTGCCACTCACATGCTATCTCTGTATTCTATGGTCTTTTGAGTAATCTTCATGTTGAAATACACTTCATAGCATATTTCAAATGTGTGCACACTCTGAATTGCATTTATTTTTGAGCCACAAACTCTGAAACACATTTTGAACTCTTGGCCTTGCTGCTGTTTTCCTCTTCATATGACAGTTGGTGTTTAGTTTCATAGGCAAGCCTTTTGGATGTGTGAACACCGCATGCATGATATTTGGATGATGTTTGAACCATGTTTCTGATTATGGCATACCTGAACTGATCACTAATTTCCAAAGTGCATTTTTTCACATTTTTTGCAACTTAATAGTCACTCTCTAATTCGTGTCAGAATTAAGGTTTTCCCTTGGGCACAATCCATGAGCAACTGATTTAAAACATGTGCATACTCTTAAACTGGTGTAATCTTGACTGAGTTAGGTTTTAGCATTCAAAATGCATTTCAAAAGCTCATATGCGTATGCAATCAAATTTTAAAATAGAGGCATGATCTTGAGAAACTAATACCACCACTGAATTCCTCATTGAAAAATACTCAAGATTGACTAAAGTTTCACTAAATTCCATGGAGTTTTGGTACAGTTTCAAACCTCCACGCCTCTTGCATATTTGGTTGTGTATTTTGCCCAGATTTTATCTTCATGTATCCCATATATATTAATGGGGTGGCATTTGTACTTGGATGTACAGCCACCCCAGTGGTAAGACCATTGCCAAAAACGCGCCTTGCACATATTGAACCTGGGTTCGACCCCTGAGGAGGGCAACCCCTTTTATCATTTTTCACTATTTTTCTTCCAAACTTAAAAAATTCATATCTCTTTCATATTTAATCATTTTTCATCCATTATTTTTGCATTGTGTTTATTTTCATGTCTACTTTCATGTCATATTTTTAAATTCCATGTTTATGTAATTTTTCACCCCTTTTGACCACTTGCAAGTTGAGTACATTTTATGATCGTTTTCACATACACTGTTGAGTTTCTTGACTGTTATACTTGTATGTGTTTGTAATACTTGCTTGCCCTCATATCCTTAGATGTTAGTCAATATGCTAGGATTTTATATTTGGTTTGTTACAATGTTTATTTTGTCCCCCCTGTTGCATTTACTTAAGCTCGATCTGTCGTCACACTTCCTGCTTAATCAACTACTTTGATTGTCATCAATGCATCTTTATTTTTTCACATGCTCATTTAATGGTTGTCACCATGTATGTACCTTTATCATGTTAATGCTTTGCTTAATGTTTTCTTTCCCCAAGTGATGAAGCTTGTCAGCCCTCACCCATTCCCTTGACTTTGTTAAGTCACTTTAACCTTAGTTTAGAAACCATTAGACTTTGCTTTAAGTCTAAAAGACCCACTGTACTAGGAGTGTTCTTCAACTAGAACCCTAGGATAGAGTTTGTCAACCCTATGTAAAAATCATCGTCATGATTTTTTACTTCCCCTTTTGAGTGTTACAATTTAGATTAGGGAGTTTTGTCAAACTCCACACAAACATTGTCATGTTTGTTCCCCCTTGAACCTTAATCATAATCAAGTATTCTTCTTCCCTTGTGAGGTGAACTACGATTGCTCTGATTCTATCCTAGTTAGGATACGTAGGCAGAAGATGCGACGTCTTTGCGAGCAAACTTAATGTGTATAACTTTAGGTTTCAACTTATACCTTTTCCCAAACCAAAGCACATTTTCACAAACTTAGCAAACAATCAAACAAAAGGTTCATGTAGAGTACTACAGATATTTAAGGTGCTAACACCTTCCCTATGTATAACCAACCCCCGATCCCCGAATCTCTCAAGCATTGTCGTTACATCGCGAAAAAGGTTTTTCTTTCTTTAGACCTTTCCTTTGGATAAAATAAAGTTCGGTTGTAAAAGAATTAAGATTCAAGTTAATTTAATGGCTTGATATCAAATTTTCACCGCAACACCTAGGATTAGATGACTGGTCCAGGCATCTAAGGGATAAGCGTGCGCCACCTCAATTATTTATGCGCTGCGTTTTGATCAGTTACATGGTGTGGTCTGGTTGACTGAAGCCTAGGCAATGTCTTAATCTGAAGCGTTCATTGGAAAAGTATGAAGATCTAACGCTTCACAATCAGTCAACAAGTCTAGCCTTAATGTCACACGTTGGATATGCATACTGAGTCAAATAAGTCAAGCAGATCGGATGGTCCATGTTCATCGTCCTCATTTGAATCTGAAAAGAGAGGGAAGCTATTGGTGGTGGTCGGAGAAGACTCGGGTCGTCTTCTCCAGCGGGCTCAACGGTGGCCAGACTCAAACCCTCACTAAACTTAACAAAAATGATATGGATCTCTTCCTCTTTCCACAAAGATTTCAATTCCAACCTCTATTTCCATTGATTCTCAAGGATCCACTAGATACGATACTAAACAGAAAACACACCATGTCAACAATTGTCATCAAACCTAGAGTTATCTATACAAATCTCTTCCTCTCCTCACCAGGATCATTCTGATCTATCTAATTCTCCCTAACTCTCAAAGAATAGCCAAATACGAATCCAAACAGAAATGTCACCATAACCTACATCATCACCAATCTCTAAGGTTTCAATCCTAAAACGATCTATGTTCCTCCTATAACCTATCCACCGTTCCAATTCATCCTAAATCAGCCTAAAACTAGAGGAATTTTGAAGAGAACAAACCTGGACAGAAGCTTGAATTTGGAGGTGTTGCGTGTGAATCTTGATTCCAAATTGTGCAGAAACCTTCATTGATGATTGCTGAAGCTAATGGAATCCACAATTCTTCTTGAAATGCACTCAATTGCAAAAACAATTTCTCACTTTTGAAGCTTCAATCTCTAACTGTCATAACCGTTTTCTTTACCAAATGCAATCCTCTCTTCATCCAAAATGGATCCTGAACTTATATATGACCTGTTTGGATAGTTATCAGGCCCATTGGAAGCCCAATTTAAGCAATCCAAAAATCCAATTTTCCTTAAATGTGCAACTTTGGCATCCACTAAATGGCTCTGTTTCCAGCTTCAAAATGCTTCATATGCATTTCTTGTGATGTGTTGAGAATGAATGGACAAGATTGAACCCTTGATTCCATCCTATGGTGGATCTTTAATATGTGACTTTCTCATGAAGAAACCAAAATGAAGTCCAAGAATTATGAGTCAAAATGTATTTCTAGCAATGTCATTGTGTTCCAAATATGATTTCTAGTCAAAATATGCACCAACTTGTCATTTCTTGACCTCTGATGATTTATTTTGAATTTTTCTTCTTTAATGCCTTTAATAATCCCCTTTGTCAAATTTTCTCAAACCAACTCTTGTTCTAGACCAAATCAATGCATCCTTAATACTTGGTTGAACTTAAAATCCCATTTTGAGCAAGTTTCATGTTGATTAAAACTTCATTTGAAGTGTGCAAGATAGTGAAATTGACCTATAATGCAAAATGACCTATAATCTCTCTTTCCCAAAATACCCCTGCCTTGCAAGCATCATATCTTGAGTTCTACAAATCCAATCAAGGACTTCTAGTACTTTTTGGAAAGATAATATCATGAGGAATAACTTTCATGTTTATCAAAAGGTCATGTGAAACTTCCTTCTAGGTCAAAAGTGGCATGGAAGTCAGTTGACTTTCACAGACAAATTTCACATTCATCTGAGGACCTATAACTTGTCTAGACCATAACTTGAGTTCTATAAATCCTATCAAGGACTTCTAGTACTCAAATTAAAGGTATGAACATGATCTTAAAGTCTCATGTAAGGGTCAAGGCAATTTGAAACTTGTATCTTGACTTATGTGGTCTTGAAGTTAGGCACTAAATAGGGGATTTTGCACTGAAACCCTAATTTAGCAACTTCTCACACTCTTGATTCTTTTTGCTTTGATCTTGGAACAACATTTCAAATGTCTCAACATATCATACCATGATCACCATGACTTATAAATAAGCTTTGATCTCTTTCAATTTGCACAGTTGACTTAGAGGTGACCAGATGAAACCCTAATTGCAACACCTTCACCTGTGGCTTCTTACACTGGCTTAAACACTTGACTGAGCTCCACAATGACCCTCAAGGAACTCTATGATCTATCTCAACAAATCTCACCTATAATCAAGGATTCACAAACCCTCGACGGTCTTTAGTTGGCCCCCCAAGTTAGGAGATGAACCACATTCACTTGCTTGCCTTTCTTCAAGGACTTTGGCTTGCTTCTGATGACAATAAGTACTTGATAGCTTGAACATAACCTCTTGATTAGATTAGACCTCAGATAATCTTATCTTGATGAGCATATCTCTTGATCCCCTACATAAATGTTAATGCAATGTGTTGCGGTGGAAATAGGATCACAAACTATTAATGAGTTTGAATCGCAATTCAATTCACAACCGCTCTTTGATTTATCCGAAGGAAAAGGTCAAAAAGGGAAAACCTATTTTGCATCGTAAACACAATGCGGGGAAAGATCTAGGGTTCGGGGGTTGGTTAAATTTAGGGAAGGTATTAGCACCGTAAACTTCTGTAGTACTCTACAGGAACCTTTTGTTCAAATGTTTACTATTTGCTTTATTTATTTTGCTTAAGATATATGTACAAAGGATTAAAAGTGAGAAAAGAGACCTAAGGGGTTAATTCTAAGTTTACTCGGCAAGACATCGCATCTTGTGCCTACGTATTCTTACGGGAGTGGAATCAGAGTAATCGTTGTTCCCCTCAAAAGGGAGGTTAGAGACTACTTGACTGTGGTCAAGGTCTCAAGGGGAATAAACGTATCTTAAGGACACGCTTACGCGGAGTGTAGAAACTCCAAATCTCTACGTTGAATTGTTAAGTGAATAGGGTTAAATTAGGTTAGGGATTCCGCGGCGGGAAACCCTAAAGTGAGCGCGGCGGCTCTTTGACCTAAAGCTAGGGGTAAAATTGTAATTTTGCCTACGGCGAGGCATTTGTGAAAATTAGGGTTTGTAAGGTGAAAGGGTTTGAAGTTGAGGTTGAGGACTATTGACACGGCGGTCCAACGGCTAGACCTAACCTTTGGATGTGTAATGTGACAGGAGTATTGATGAATGTGGGAGATTTAAATCATGCAAGCGGAAATAAAAATGCAGACAGTAAGCCATACAAGCAGAAACTCAAAGACAGAAACTAAAGCGCGATTGTTAGGATTCGCGAGGTTACATGAGAGGAGCAGATATAATATGATAATGAAGTTTGAATTGAACAATAATAAAATAAATAACAGTAAACGCAATAAACTGCAAAACGAACAAGCAACGTCAGTGGGCAGAATTAAACGAATTATCAGATGGTGAAGAAGTGAAATTATGCATCTTTTTGTGGTTTTATTTTATGATATAAACTTTAAATTAAAATAGGATTTTTAATATTAATTTACTCAAATCCTAAAAAAAAACTATTTTAACCTAATTTTTATTTTTTTAAAAAAAGTGGATTTTAATATTATTTATAAAAAAAAATATTTTTTTTGTTTATTATTATAAAAAAGATTTTTTAATTTTATTTATTTTTTTAAAAAACAATTTTAATACTTGACATAATATTAATTATAAAAACAAAAAAATGAAAAAAATGAAAAAATAAAAGGGGTTGGGCCGGTAATCACCTCCGGACCCAACCCGGTTGGTGTAAGTGCAACCAAAACAAAACTCTTGAACTAGGGTTTCATGACCCTATTCTCCCCGCGGCGCCGTTTCTTCAATTCCTCTTCGTCTTTCTCGCTGCGATTCTCTCTTCGATCATGTTGAAACCCTAAAATCAAACCAAACAACATTAAAAGTGACGGTATTATGTGTTCCTTGCTTACGTTTTCGTTCGCAATCGGTGATGAACGTATTGAGGAGGCGATGATGGTGAACTGAGCCTCCGGGGAAGGTTTGCCCGTCGTGGATGGAGGCGGCGTTGGTGGACCTTCATCAATCTCTCGGTTTGCGCTTTGATGATTACCTTTGACGAAACTCTTCACCTCTTTCTCTCTCGCGGCCGCTAGGGCTACCGTTCGTGCTAGGGTTTCTACTCAGTGATTTTTCGGCCCCCCTCTCGAACAGGTTGTGTTACCCCTTTTATATCTTTTTCGATTTCTCTTTGGGCTTGGATCATGATTACTGAGATTGAATGAGATGTGATACATTTTTTATTTGTGCGGATTTGATTGAATTTGATTGCGATTTGCAATTTCTCTGATATTATTTCCTTCCTTTTCCAAACTTGATTTGATTTTGTTTTGTGGTAGTTCTGATTCGGTTTGATTGGATTTTTCCTGGATATTTGCAGATGCAGATTTGTTTTGGATACTGTGGCCTGTTTGATAAACCGTTATTTCAATTTCGGTTTTGCTGATGTGGATTCGAGCAACTTGTTCTTGATGTGGATATCCAGTTTTTCTGATACGGTTTGACCCTGTTACTGATACATATTGGTTCCAAGATTTTGAGACGAGCCATATTCGATGTGATTTGGATTTACCATTTGATTCTGCTTATTTCTGGAATTTCTCTGATACGATCCTGGTCATTGCTGTGGATTTGTTGGCTCGTTTCCAGACTCGGATAACCTGTTTTTTTCGATACGGTTTTGGACCCGCACATGTTCACCACTATTTTCTTATGATGATTCTTTGCAGATGTTGGCCTACGGTGATGCTTTTGTCAGTAATTCTGTTTGTGTTTTTCTCGACGGAATTGATGCTTAGATTCTTCTTTTGATATTCACTTTTATGCTTAACCAACTTCTGCTTCTTCTGAACTGAACTTGATTTTAATTATGAAACTTATGAACTTTATTTGGTACAATTTGATTTCGGTGACATTCAGTTTGGTGTTGTTGGTGTGGTTCTTTTTCGGCGCATAATCTCAGTCCCTTTGAACTAATATCTGCTCATTTCCATCGTTTCAGGGCTGGAGTATTTGGATTCACAAACAGTTTGATGATTGGGGCTGTGATGTTGCTAAACTGAGCCTACATGATGGCTGCCTCTGATTGTTTCTGTTGTGCACTTTCAGTTTGTATTTCCAATTACTTTTGGCTGTGAAACCGTTTCGAGAAAAGCCACATATTTACTTGATAGGCTGCTATATTTACTTGATGGTCCCTTTTTGAATCCATATCTGCGCAAATCATTTCGGCTCGAAAAAGCTTCCTTTATCTCTCTCGGTTGTCCCGTATGATAAGAACAGGGATCACCTGATCTGACGCCAATGGCGCGGATCGGTAACGGGGGTAGGACGCAGTTTCGGTTGTGCCACTCCCGGCACTCGATGATGACGATGTTCTGAGAGTGTCGAATTCATCTTTCTGACATCTTTCTACTCTGTTCTGTTTTGTTTACCTGTTCTTTTGCAGGTGATCGAGAATTTCCTGGAGCACTCAAGGGAAGGATATCATGAAGAAGCCTTAGGAGTTTTTAGGATTTAGGATTTTCTTGGAATAGATACTCCATGTAAAAATATAATCCTTTTGTAAATGAATGAATTGAATTCAAAAGTTGTCTTGGTCCATTCCATTTGTAAATCAAATATTTATGAAATGAAATTCAACAATATTTATTCACTTCTCAAACGCAATCTATGAATAATCAACTCATTTCCACAAATATTTGAATTTACTTCCTAATTATAAAGTATAAATATTCGCGAATGATATTCACAAATATTAAACTTTCACTTCCCTTTCCGTATTAGACAGTATTACGAACGATACTCACCATCTTTGTATCATTTGACCATTTTAACCGCAACCTGATTAACTCCAAATAAATTCAAAATAATCCCACTTATTGTATGTCCGAAATGCTTTATTGATGAGCACAAAAACTGCTCAAACGGTCTTAGAACGAAACATGGGCAACGGATGGCCCACATTCAAATATGTTTCTGACCAATTTTCCAGTAATAATGACGCCTTGATATAATCAAACCATGTGATAAATAAATGCCTCAGAAATAGTGTCTCAAGTGTCTCAAAGCTTAGTAACAGCCCGTCTTCAAAGAATTAGCGGAATCCACGTAAAATGACCAAAATACCCCTGGAACCAATCCTGCAAAACAAACACCTCCATGACTTGATAGTGGTTAGCAGATGCACAAATGAGATGCTATGCGAAATGACTGACTAAATATAAGGGTAAAATTTGGGGTATTACAGATGCCCCTATTTAAATAGCTACACCGGATGATTTGAGTGACGGAGACTCGAGGAATCATGGTGGAGGGATTTAAATATAGATAACCGAAAATTTTGCCCTTATATGTGGCGATATGCAATGCTATGGACCAAACGAGAACAGACTAATGCAGACGATGCCATGAATATGATATGATGTGTATGCTGGAATGATGAATGCGAAAATGTTGACGAATATGACGACACAGGGACAGACGCTACGAGAAGAACACACTGGGAAAACGACGCGCTGGGACACAGTACAACACTGGGGAATTCTAAAATGATGGTCAACTGGTGCGAACACGACCAATTGTCATTTTTAGAACGGGAACGAGATTCTCAAATGGAGATGGTACCTATGAGACGGCCTCCACTGGGGAATCTAAAAGTAAAACTGGATCATGTACGACTGCAAGATCGATCACAAAATGCTGGAGCATTGAGCAAAGAATAACATCCAGGCTTCTGTAAACTATCTCTCGTGACAGGATCAAACGGGCCTTTCGGAACTCCGTAGCAAATATACAGGGTAAGAAACCGGCTGTATGCCAAAATAAATGGACTTAAAGTGGTTAGAACACGATCCTAAATGGAGATGGCGCCTATGAGATGGCCTCCACTTGGGAATATCTAACAATAAAACTGGATCTACACGATTGCAAGATCAATTATAGAATGCTGGAGCATTGAGCAAAGAATAACTACCCTTCGTGATGGGATCAAATGGACTTTTCGGAAATCCGTATCAAATATACAGGGTAAAGACCGGCTGTATGCCAAAATAAATGGACTTTGATAGGAAATGCCCTGATAAGCTTCTCGAGGGAGAACTGTCACTTATCGTTGGAAGGGACTTACATGCCAAGATGGATAAGCACTCAAATAAAGAGGCTGCTGCTTATCTGATATACAAATCTCCTCGTATTTAAGGTCGGTGCCTGGAATACGTTTCAGATTCTTCTTTTACTAAAGGATAAAATAAACTTCTTCATACTTCCGAGGACAGCGCGTCGGGTATGATTCCTCTTCTTCTTTTGCTAAAGGGTAAACTGAACTTCCTCATACTTCAAGATTTGTTCTCTCCTGAATATGATTCTGCTCCTTCTTTTACTAAAGGGTAAATTGAACTTCTTCATACTTCAAGATCTGTGCTCTCCTGAATATGATTCTGCTCCTTCTTTTACTAAAGGGTAAATTGAACTTCTTCATACTTCAAGATCTGTGCTCTCCTGAATATGATTCTGCTCCTTCTTTTACTAAAGGGTAAATGAACTTCTTCATACTTCAAGATTTGTGCTCTCCTGAATATGATTCGGTTCAAACCTCCCCATACTTCAAGACGACAAGGAAAATGGAAGCCCAACTGCCCGATGGAGATGGCCATTTGCTGCGAGTCATAACGAAGATAGGATCAGTTTCTCAGGCGAGAAATGTCGCTTATTTGCAAGAGTGGCAATAATAAGCTTCTCATGTAAGAACTGCTTGTAGAGGTGATAACAGATGATGATAAGCTTCTCGACGGAGAACTGTTGCATACCGTTGCTGAAGAATGTTACGATAAGCTTCTTAACCGAGAACTGTTGCTGATCGATTGTGATAAGCTTCTCCTGTGAGAACTGTTGCTGGTCGATTGGGATAAGCTTCTCTTGGCGAGAACTGTTGCATATCCCGTTGTGTATGGTGGTGATAAGCTTCTCTGGTGAGAACAGTTGCTGATCTTGTTGTGTAAGGTTGTTATATCTATAGGCTTCTCAGGCGAGAACAGTTGCATGCCGATGATGTAAGATGTACTGATAGATTTTCCAGGCGTGAACTGGTGTGTACCTGTAAAGGATTGGTTTTCTTGAAAGATAGTGCAAAATAAATGCACATCCGGGTACAGTGATAAGCTTCTCAAGCGAGAACAGTCGCATATCTGCTAAGGTACGGTGAAAAAATTTTTAGAAGGTGCAAAATAAATGCGCGTCCGGTTGGGCTCGACGACCGACGAGACTGAGATTCAATCTAGGATCGAGCTAGAAAGAAGACTGGCAATCAAGACTCCATCGAGGGACTGATCTCGAAGGGTAAATATCTTATCCTGGTGAGGAAAGATAGCTGAAGTAACCGTCATCCACGAGGATCGAGCTCTGTGGGGAAACTGGAAACACATATGTATTTTATGCTTAGGGCTGACAATCTATTTGGAGAGAATGGACCAACCCAGTTACTCGGCGGTAACAACCAATGATGGCGAGACACAATGGACCTGTGAATGCTAATGCATATGTTAATGCGTATGTTAATGTGAATGTATGTTAATGTCTATGTAGTTAAATATGCAGGATGTTATGAAATGAGTATGTAATGAGTATGTGAAATGAGTATATGAAATAGGCATGTGATGCTTATGCCCCTGTGTATGCTGACGAAACAGACTGGAGACGGGACGAGAGATGAAATAAACATCTCGACGGAGATACCCTGCGTTCTCTGCAACCAATACGTCAATCATGGGTAAGGGAAAAACAATGGTGGAACCAAATCTGGTTTCAAAGTTCTGAATTCTCTGGGGAGAAGGTAATCTGCTTGGGTGCACAGTATCATGTCTTCACATGGGGAGAAGAAAACTTGAGGGACATTTTCGAGTTACCCAAGAAAAAGTTGTCAGCTTATAGTCTCACTGGGGACTGTGTCAGAGCAATGGTTTAAAAGCGTTTCTGCAACAATGAGATTTTTCGAGGAGTGAAGAGACCCTTCAGAAATTTCCACTAGTCAAAATAATTTCTTATATCTCTCAATTGCATTTTTGCAGATCAGTTTTAAAAGTTTTCAAAGCACCTTTCATTTTCAAAATTTAAGAATAAATGGCATTTTGCATAACAATAGTGCACCAAGGAATTTAAGTAACAAAATGGTATCTTTTATTAAAGGATGGCAGCTTGCTGAGGGCATAGCTCCACAGATGATTACGCTTTGAAATTGGCAATATGGGAAAGGCTACAATTGAATCCAACGAAACCTACTGACACTAATAACTAAGACTATCCAGAATCTTGCTTTGGACGAGGATGAACGAACTGGAAAATGGCTCTCATGTGGAAAGCGTGTTCGCGATGACCAGTGTTTTCTGATGCAATGAAATGCCTTCGTCCCTAACTTTTGCCTGGACCGCCCTTTCGGGTTTTCAATCCACCGGGACGCTCTTTTTTGCCTAAGTCGCCCTTTCGGGTTTTCAACTTAGCAAGCTTTTTATTATTATTACTTTTTCTAACCCTTACTTTTGCCTAAGTCGCCTTTTTCAGGTTTTCAACTTAGTGGGTTTTTAGGCATAGTATTTTCGGACTGCATCAGAATTCACGGGATGTGCAAGCTCTTCACCATCCATTGTTGTAAGTATCAGAGACCCTCTGGAGAAAATGGTCTTTACAACAAATGGGCCTTCATAATTGGGCATCCACTTTCCACGCATATCTTTATGCACTGGCAAGATCTTTTTGAGTACGAGCTCTCCTTGACGGAACTCACGGATACGAATCTTCCTATCAAATGCTCTTTTCATCTGTTTCTGATATAATTGCCCATGGCACATAGCTGTCATGCGTTTCTCGTCAATGAGATTCAACTGATCCAGTCTGTCTTGAACCCACTCAGCCTCCTCAAGTTCAGCTTCCATCAACACCCTTAAAGAAGGTATCTCTACTTCGATGGGGAGTACGGCGTCCATTCCATACACCAATGAGAAAGGTGTTGCCCCTGTCGAAGTTCGCACTGAGGTCCTGTATCCATGCAAAGCAAACGGTAACATCTCATGCCAATCTTTGTAAGTCACGACCATCTTTTGCAGGATTTTCTTGATATTCTTATTCGCAGCTTCAACGGCCCCATTCATCTTAGGACGGTACGGAGAAGAATTGTGATGCGTGATCTTGAAATTGTCACACAACTCTTTCATAGTCTTGTTATTCAGATTGGTGCCATTGACAGTTATTATCCGACTTGGAATTCCATAACGGCAGATAATTTCTTTCCTGATGAAGCGGGCAACCACTTGCTTAGTCACGTTGGTGTAGGAAACAACCTCTACCCACTTGGTGAAATAATCAATAGCAACAAGGATAAAACGATGACCATTAGAAGCCTTCGGCTCGATTGCCCCAATCATGTCAATGCCCCACATTGAGAACGGCCATGGTGAAGACAAGACATTCAACGGTGATGGAGGCACATGCATTTTATCAGCGTAAATTTGGCACTTATGGCATTTTCTGGCGTATTGGATGCAGTCAGCTTCCATAGTTAACCAATAATATCCGGCCCTTAACATCTTCTTAGACATAGCATAACCATTGGCATGAGTTCCGAAGGTCCCCTCGTGAATCTCTTGCAGTAACATGTCAGCTTCCCGTTTATCAACACATCTGAGCAAAACCATGTCGTAATTTCTTTTGTATAACACACCATTACTGATGAAGAATTTAGAAGCCAGTCTTCTCAATGTTTTCTTGTCCAGACCGGTAGCACCATCGGGATACTCTTGCTTGACTAAATAGTTCTTGATGTCATGAAACCACGGCTTTTCATCCATCTCATCCTCTTCAACTACTTGACAATAAGCGGGCTCAACTTTGCGTTCAATATGAATAAGAGGTGCTTCATTAACGAATTTAACTTTCCACATGGATGCTAACATGGCTAAAGCATCGGCAACGTGATTCTCAGATCTAGGAACATGCTCGAACTTTATCTCGTCGAAATACTTAATCAGCTCGACAATGTAGTCCTTGTAAGGGATTAACTTCTCATTCTTCGTTTCCCATTTGCCTTGTACCTGGTAGATAACCAAGGCTGAGTCACCACTTACTTTGAGAAGTTTGATTCGGAGGTGAATTGTTGCTTCGAGGCCAAGAATACATGCTTCATACTCTGTGACGTTATTAGTACACTCAAAGTCTAACCTGGATGTAAACGGAGTGAATCCACCTTTTGGGTTCATCAAAACGGTGCCTATACCATGCCCATTGAAATTCGAGGAACCATCAAACATCATCCTCCACCAAAGACCTGGTTCTGGACCTTCGCTCGGATCTGGTTCTTCACAATCTCTCTTAATCAATAAAATATCCTCATCAGGAAAATCAAACTTAAGAGGTTCATAATCTTCAACTGGCTGATCTGCAAGATAATCCGATAAGATACTACCTTTAATTGCCTTCTGGGGTACATACTGGATGTCATATTCGGATAACAACATGTGCCAACGGGCTAGCCTCCCGGTTTTAGCAGGTTTTTCAAGAATATACTTGATCGGATCCATTTTAGAAATCAGCAATGTGGTATGACAGACCATATATTGCCGAAGGCGCCTAGCGGCCCATGCCAACGCACAACAAGTTTTCTCCAATGGTGAGTATCTGTTTTCACAATCGGTAAACTTCTTGCTCAGATAATAAATCGCATGTTCCTTTCTTCCAGTCTCATCATGTTGCCCAAGCACACAACCCATAGACTTCTCAAGAACAGTAAGGTACATAAACAACGGTCTTCCGGGTACGGGAGGAATCAGAATAGGGGGGTCTTGCAAATAATTCTTAATTTTCTCAAACGCTTTCTGACAATCAGGGTTCCACTCAACCGTCTGCCCCTTACAAAGCAATTTGAATATCGGCTCACAAGTAGCGGTCATGTTAGAGATAAACCTGGAAATATAATTCAAACGCCCCAGAAAACCTCTAACTTGTGTCTCAGTTTGTGGAGCTGGCATATCTTGAATGGCTCGGACTTTGTCAGGATCTACCTTAATCCCTCGTTGACTAACAATAATACCAAGCAATTTTCCAGATCTGACACCGAAGGTACATTTAGCACGATTCAACTTCAACTGGTACTTCCTGAGTCGTTCAAATAACTTCACCAGGTGGTCTAGATGTTCCTCTTCACTCTGAGATTTGGCTATCATATCGTCCACATACACCTCGATCTCTTTGTGCATCATATCATGAAAAAGAGTTGTCATAGCGCGTTGGTAAGTTGCCCCTGCGTTCTTCAAACCGAAGGGCATGACTTATTAGCAAAAAGTCCCCCAAGGAGTAATGAAAGTAGTCTTCTCTCGATCATCGGGGTCCATTTTGATCTGATTATAGCCAGAGAAACCATCCATAAATGAGAACAACGCAAAACTGGCTGTATTGTCTACAAGTGTATCAATATGTGGCAGGGGGAGGTCATCTTTCGGACTTGCTTTGTTCAGATCTCTGTAATCCACACACATCCTAACTTTACCGTCTTTCTTGGGCACTGGCACAATATTGGCAACCCAATCTGGATATTTTGCAACTGCCAAGAAACCTGCATCCAACTGTTTTTTAACCTCATCTCGAATCTTCAAAGCCATGTCGGGTCTCGTTCTTCGAAGCTTTTGTTTGATAGGTGGACAATCTGGCTTAAGCGGCAACTTGTGAACAACAATATCTGTGTCTAGACCAGGCATATCTTGATACGACCATGCAAACACATCAATATATTCTTTTAACAACTCAATCAACCTCTGCTTAACCTCTGTCCCAAGCATTGCACCAATCTTGACCTCTTTCTTGTTTTCATCTGCACTAAGATTAATTAAGTCCACCTGCTCTTTATGCGGCTGAAGCTCTGTGTACTTGTACTCAATTAGTTTTGCCAGTTCAGCGGGTACTTCAAAATCTTCTTCACCCTCGTCCTCAGCTTGATAGATGGGTGCATCCCAGTCAGGAGTGTCAATAAAGTCATTGGATCCAACAAGGTTTGCGATGTCTCTGCATGATGGAAGGCTTACTTAATTAAAATGCTCGAAGATATGCAAGATAAGAAATAAAATGCTATTTTTGTTGTTTTATTTTTTTGGAAAAGATTGCCAACTTCATTTTTTAAAGGTGAAAACGAAGAACGCAAATGAACCAAAGTGGAATTGAACAAAATGCATTTATTAATATCCTTTTAAAAGTGAAAGGTGGCCCAACAAAAACGTTCCTATAGCCTTGGGCAGAGCTACGGATTTTTTTTTTACTTGAAAACATAAATGAAAATGTTAAAATTACTTTGACAATGGAAAAATAACAGGGATCTCTACGGCCTCCCAGTTGTTCAAAGCTGCATCACCCTTAAACACCAGGTTGCTCAGATCTTCATCTTCCTTACAGTCGCTGACGACATTGACTTGGAAACCTCCGCTGACAAATACCTCTTGGATAACCTTCAGACGCCCTTCGACAGTTGTGGCAGCTCCATTCTGAGTTGGTTTGTAACCCAACCCAAAGCAATCAGCCTTGGTCTTGACATCAATTACCTCTCCCCAACCTTCCGGAATGCCCCTGTCAATTGTTGATTTGGTACTCTTCAGAGATGCAAAAGATGGATTACCCTGGCCCACTGTCTCTTCGACTTTTAATAGAACAGCGTTGGCGATCTCGAGTGCTTGAAAGGAGATTTCCAAAGCATTCTCATCGGCCTCTATGTAACGGAAAGAAGACAGGTTACTGACCATCAGATCCTCCTCACTGTGTATAATAACTAACTTTTCATCGATCACGAACTTCATCTTTTGATGTAACGTTGAGGTTACTGCCCCAGCGGCATGGATCCACGGCCTTCCAAGTAAACAACTGTAATTGGGATTGATGTCCATGACTTGAAACGTGATATTAAAAACTTGCGGACCAATCAGGATGGGAAGTTCAACCTCCCCCATTACCGACCGGCGAGAACCATCGAAAGCCTTGACGATCAAGGGAGTAGGTTTCAACACAGTCTCTTTGAAAACCAACTTATCAAGAACCCTCTTGGGTAGAACATTCAGAGAAGAGCCGGTGTCCACTAGCACTCTCGCTAAATTGTCCTCTTGACATTTCACTGATATATGTAAAGCACGATTATGATTCGGACCCTCCTTTGGTAACTCTTCGTTGCTGAAACTAAGAGTGTTGCATGCGGTCAGGTTGGCAATCACACTATCAAACCGACTGGTGCTGATATCTTGATCCACATGTGCTTGAGTCAAAACTTTTTGCAAGGTCGTCCTATGAGCGGGTGAACTCATCAACAGAGATAAGATCGAAATCTTGGAAGGAGTTTGATGAAGTTGATCAATAACTTTATAGTCACTTTTCTTGATGATCCTCAAAAACTCAGCATCTTCATCATTCGTAACGGCTCCCTTACCTTTGTCTTTGACAGGCACTGGAATATTAGTTGTTTCCTTAGGTGGAACCTCATTGAAACGGGGAGTATACACACGGCCACTGCGAGTCATCCTGCTTGCCTCTGCGATATTAGTCACAGTGTCCTTAACCTCTTCATTTGGAATAACCTTCCCAGACTCGTTGTCAATCATCGTCACGTCATATTTCCAAGGTACAGCTTTAGGATCATTAAAAGGAAACGGACTTGGTTTTCGAATAATTATAGACTTAGGCTGCTTCGTCTCAGGGATAAACGACTTTGGTATATCGAACACGGGGTTGGCAGAACTTGCCCCTGACAGATTAAACACTGGTACCTTACCCTTTGATTCAGGCTGATGGAAGACAGGCTCAACCACAGCGACTTCATCCTTCTTGGCTTGGCTTGTTACTTGTAAGATACCCTCATTAATCAACCTCTGAACATCATTTTGAACCAACACACAACCCTTAATACTGGCATCACAACTTGTGCATGCGACGTGGGAAGTATCTACTAGACCGGCTTCAAACAGTTTCGAATGGAATATCTTAAGAGGATTCTTAATCTGAACAATGTCAAGGACATAACCTTCCTCAGAATCAGCACTAATGGCATTAACACCCTCATGGTTAGGAAAAGGGTTCTTCTTAACATTCGGTTGAGGATCTTCAAACGACAAAATCTTCTTTTCTAACAGATCCCTGACAAGACTTTTGAGAGCATAACAGTTCTCTCGATCATGACCAGGCGCACCCTCATGAAATAAACAATGAGCGGCAGCGTTGTAATTGGCGGGCAGCGGATTAGGAGGCGGGCCCAAAGCTCGAGTAGTGATTAGACCTTGCTTGACTAATGAGGGATACAACTCGGTGAAAGTCATTGGAATCGGCGGACAAGGTTTATACTGTCTCTTGTTTGGAACATTCTGGCGAGGAGCTGGATTCTTTGGTTGTTGATGGGCAGGAGCGTTGGGCGCTTGTTGATAGTTAGGAGGCGGATAAATGGGAGATTGTTGCATAGGTTGATACATAGGAACTTGTTGATTGAAAGAAGGTGCAACAGCTGCCACATAGGGTTGTTGAGCATATTGAATCGGATACCCTTGAGGTTAAGCATAACCTTGCGGATATTGATAAAATTGGTCTCTTCGTCTACCGGAGGATATAGCATTAGTTTCACCTTCTTTCTTCTTCTGAGAGCTGAACGAAGGTTTCTTCGGCTGATCCTTTGAAACACCATGAGTATTTGTCATTTTACCGCTTTTCATACCCAATTCAATCTTGATACCCACAGCAACGATGTCAGAGAAATTTGAAGTCACACTACCCACCATCCTTTCGTAAAATTCTGGACGAACCGTGTCGACAAACCAATCAGCTAACTCTTTCTCGGTCAAAGGAGGTTCTACTTGCGAAGCAATCTCTCTCCACCTTTGAGCGTACTCTTTGAATGATTCAGAATTCTTTTGTGACATACTCAGCAACTGTCTTCTGTCAGGAGCCAGATCCATATTGTACTTGTAGTGTTTGATGAAAGCGTCAGATAAATCCTGGAAGTTCTTAATGCGACATTGGTCCAAAGTTAAGTACCATTTGGAAGAAGCACCCTTCAAACTGTCTTGGAAGCAATGAATCATCAATTTATCATTCTCAACATGGGCAGCCATTTTGCGATAGTACATGATCAGATGACTCTTAGGACAAGTGGCACCTTCATAGCGATCGAAGTTCGGAGTTTTGAACTTCGGGGGAATAACCAAACAAACGTCCCTTGCAGCAGTCCCAAAAATTTGATCGCCCTCTACCTTTCTCAACCTCTGGGCGATAGTGTCTACTTCCTCACGAAGCTTGTCATGTTTCTCATAACCTTCAACATTCTCATCAAGATTATCAAAGACGGGCTCATTGAAATACGGTTGCACACGGGTGTGCACAACAGGTGGTGCAAAAATAGGAGCCCCCCTAGAAACTTCGGAAAATAAAGGAACGGCTTGCTGAACAGGCTGATTAATCGGAACAGTGGCTTGAGGAGGCACAAAACCTGGAGCGAGACCATAAGGTGTGTCCCTTGCTACGGTCACATTTGGTGGAGGGTCCACAGTATCGCCGGTAATCTCGGAAACAACAGTGGGCTGGGTATCCATCTTAGCATTCATGACATGTAATAATTCCATCATACGCCCCATACCCCCTCGAAGGTCTTCAAGTTCGTTGCTAAGGCGATCAATCTCTTTTGTCTGATCCTCCATTCTTTTCCGAGTTTGAGCTCTAGTGTTGTACTGGCGCCGAGGACTCAGGGTGACGAAACTGGAAGGCGAGAGAACCGAACATGAGAAAAACGGAAGACACATGCAATGCAAGAAAACATATGATGCTATGATGCGAATGCAAATGAAGATTTCATGGAACTCAAACATTTACGAATGTCGTGGGGTACCAAGAAATTTTTTTTTTTTTTTTATTTTTTTTTATTTATGGTATCCCGTGATATAAATGATGTTTGAATTCCACGAAATACAATGCAATGGGATGCTTTATGGATGCAATGCACATGAATACACAAAGTCCTAGGTTAAAGGACATGAATGGAGTTAAGGTCTACCCATCCCCAAAAGGAGTGTACTATAGGTTAGTTGTACCTGCCGAACAAGGTTCTAAAAAGTGCCCAAAGTCATCAGCCCATCTTTCGGATATTATCAACCTTCCGATTGACTCGGGGGTTAATAATATTCTTAAGAGAACGTCTTTTGAGTGTAGTATCGTGTAGCAACCATTGTAGGACTACTCCCACATAGTTCCCGCACTACGTCCTAAATAAGGCCTAGGTGGTGTAAAGGTACTACGGTTCCCAATATCACAGACTCCAATCGACCATGGAAGAAGTTTTCACGATTACTCGTTCAACTGAACCATTTTCGAAAAGGTCTCAACTGAGCGGTGATTCTCGAATCAGCTTGGTCGGGATTCAACTCCCTATAAGCCTCATCGAATATATCCCCATCCTATAATAATGTCACTAGTCCGGGCGTAGGACTTATCTCACAACACGAGGAACAGCCCCAAATCAGAGCACAAATATATACATGCAAATGAATAGTAAAACAAATAGTAATAAATATGAACAAATTAGGGATAACCCTCAAAAGTTAAGACATCCCCAGTGAAGTCGCCATTTTCTGTTGCGGTGGAAATAGGATCACAAACTATTAATGAGTTTGAATCGCAATTCAATTCACAACCGCTCTTTGATTTATCCGAAGGAAAAGGTCAAAAAGGGAAAACCTATTTTGCATCGTAAACACAATGCGGGGAAAGATCTAGGGTTCGGGGGTTGGTTAAATTTAGGGAAGGTATTAGCACCCTAAACTTCTGTAGTACTCTACAGGAACCTTTTGTTCAAATGTTTACTATTTGCTTTATTTATTTTGCTTAAGATATATGTACAAAGGATTAAAAGTGAGAAAAGAGTCCTAAGGGGTTAATTCTAAGTTTACTCGGCAAGACATCGCATCTTGTGCCTACGTATCCTTACGGGAGTGGAATCAGAGTAATCGTAGTTCCCCTCAAAAGGGAGGTTAGAGACTACTTGACTGTGGTCAAGGTCTCAAGGGGAATAAATGTATCTTAAGGACACGCTTACGCGGAGTGTAGAAACTCCAAATCTCTACGTTGAATTGTTAAGTGAATAGGGTTAAATTAGGTTAGGGATTCCGCGGCGGGAAACCCTAAAGTGAGCGCGGCGACTCTTTGACCTAATGCTAGGGGTAAAATTGTAATTTTGCCTACGACGAGGCATTTGTGAAAATTAGGGTTTGTAAGGTGAAAGGGTTTGAAGTTGAGGTTGAGGACTATTGACACGGCGGTCCAACGGCTAGACCTAACCTTCGGATGTGTAATGTGACAGGAGTATTGATGAATGTGTGAGATTTAAATCATGCAAGCGGAAATAAAAATGCAGACAGTAAGCCATGCAAGCAGAAACTCAAAGACAGAAACTAAAGCGCGATTGTTAGGATTCGCGAGGTTACATGAGAGGAGCAGATACAGTATGATAATGAAGTTTGAATTGAACAATAATAAAATAAATAACAGTAAACGCAATAAACTGCAAAACGAACAAGCAACGTCAGTGGGCAAAATTAAACGAATTATCAGATGGTGAAGAAGTGAAATTATGCATCTTTTTGTGGTTTTATTTTATGATATAAACTTTAAATTAAAATAGGATTTTTAATATTAATTTACTCAAATCCTAAAAAAAACTATTTTAACCTAATTTTTATTTTTTTAAAAAAAGTGGATTTTAATATTATTTATAAAAAAAGGATTTTTTTGTTTATTATTATAAAAAAGATTTTTTAATTTTATTTATTTTTTTAAAAAACAATTTTAATACTTGACATAATATTAATTATAAAAACAAAAAAATGTAAAAAATGAAAAAATAAAAGGGGTTGGGCCGGTAATCACCCCCGGACCCAACCCGGTTGGTGTAAGTGCAACCAAAACAAAACTCTTGAACTAGGGTTTCATGACCCTATTCTCCCCGCGGCGTCGTTTCTTCAATTCCTCTTCGTCTTTCTCGCTGCGATTCTCTCTTCGATCATGTTGAAACCCTGAAATCAAACCAAACAACATTAAAAGTGACGGTATTATGTGTTCCTTGCTTACGTTTTCGTTCGCAATCGGTGATGAACGTATTGAGGAGACGATGATGGTGAACTGAGCCTCCGGGGAAGGTTTGCCCGTCGTGGATGGAGGCGGCGTCGGTGGACCTTCCTCAATCTCTCGGTTTGCGCTCTGATGATTACCTTTGACGAAACTCTTCACCTCTTTCTCTCTCGCGGCCGCTAGGGCTACCGTTCGTGTTAGGGTTTCTACTCAGTGATTTTTCGGCCCCCCTCTCGAACAGGTTGTGTTACCCCTTTTATATCTTTTTCGATTTCTCTTTGGGCTTGGATCATGATTACTGAGATTGAATGAGATGTGATACGTTTTTGATTTGTGCAGATTTGATTGAATTTGATTGCGATTTGCAATTTCTCTGATATTATTTCCTTCCTTTTCCAAACTTGATTTGATTTTGTTTTGTGGTAGTTCTGATTCGGTTTGATTGGATTTTTCCTGGATATTTGCAGATGCAGATTTGTTTTGGATACTGTGGCCTGTTTGATAAACCGTTATTTCAATTTCGGTTTTGCTGATGTGGATTCGAGCAACTTGTTCTTGATGTGGATATCCAGTTTTTCTGATACGGTTTGACCCTGTTACTGATACATATTGGTTCCAAGATTTTGAGACGAGCCATATTCGATGTGATTTGGATTTACCATTTAATTCTGCTTATTTCTGGAATTTCTCTGATACGATCCTGGTCATTGCTATGGATTTGTTGGCTCGTTTCCAGACTCGGATAACCTGTTTTTTTCGATACGGTTTCGGACCCGCACATGTTTACCACTATTTTCTTATGATGATTCTTTGCAGATGTTGGCCTACGGTGATGCTTTTGTCAGTAATTCTGTTTGTGTTTTTCTCGACGGAATTGATGCTTAGATTCTTCTTTTGATATTCACTTTTATGCTTAACCAACTTCTGCTTCTTCTGAACTGAACTTGATTTTAATTATGAAACTTATGAACTTTATTTGGTACAATTTGATTTCGGTGACATTCAGTTTGGTGTTGTTGGTGTGGTTCTTTTTCGGCGCATAATCTCAGTCCCTTTGAACTAATATCTGCTCATTTCCATCGTTTCAGGGCTGGAGTATTTGGATTCACAAACAGTTTGATGATTGGGGCTGTGATGTTGCTAAACTGAGCCTACATGATGGCTGCCTCTGATTGTTTCTGTTGTGCACTTTCAGTTTGTATTTCCAATTACTTTTGGCTGTGAAACCGTTTCGAGAAAAGCCACATATTTACTTGATAGGCCGCTATATTTACTTGATGGTCCCTTTTTGAATCCATATCTGCGCAAATCATTTCGGCTCGAAAAAGCTTCCTTTATCTCTCTCGGTTGTCCCGTATGATAAGAACAGGGATCACCTGATCTGACGCCAATGGCGCGGATCGGTAACGGGGGTAGGACGCAGCTTCGGCTGTGCCACTCCCGGCACTCGATGATGACGATGTTCTGAGAGTGTCGAATTCATCTTTCTGACATCTTTCTACTCTGTTCTGTTTTGTTTACCTATTCTTTTGCAGGTGATCGAGAATTTCCTGGAGCACTCAAGGGAAGGATATCATGAAGAAGCCTTAGGAGTTTTTAGGATTTAGGATTTTCTTGGAATAGATACTCCATGTAAAAATATAATCCTTTTGTAAATGAATGAATTGAATTCAAAAGTTGTCTTGGTCCATTCCATTTGTAAATCAAATATTTATGAAATGAAATTCAACAATATTTATTCACTTCTCAAACGCAATCTATGAATAATCAACTCATTTCCACAAATATTTGAATTTACTTCCTAATTATAAAGTATAAATATTCGCGAATGATATTCACAAATATTAAACTTTCACTTCCCTTTCCGTATTAGACAGTATTACGAACGATACTCACCATCTTTGTATCATTTGACCATTTTAACCGCAACCTGATTAACTCCAAATAAATTCAAAATAATCCCACTTATTGTATGTCCGAAATGCTTTATTGATGAGCACAAAAACTGCTCAAACGGTCTTAGAACGAAACATGGGCAACGGATGGCCCACATTCAAATATGTTTCTGACCAATTTTCCAGTAATAATGACGCCTTGATATAATCAAACCATGTGATAAATAAATGCCTCAGAAAATAGTGTCTCAAGTGTCTCAAAGCTTAGTAACAGCCCGTCTTCAAAGAATTAGCGGAATCCACGTAAAATGACCAAAATACCCCTGGAACAAATCCTGCAAAACAAACACCTCCATGACTTGATAGTGGTTAGCAGATGCACAGATGAGATGCTATGCGAAATGACTGACTAAATATAAGGGTAAAATTTGGGGTATTACACAATGCTTATGTTGATGCTATGATGAATGCAATTAAACATAAGCTAGGTAAAGAAAAGGTTGGGCATATTTTGGGGTGCAACAGCTGCCCCTATTCAAATGACTTGTACCTGAATGAGTGAAGAGCGAACGAATTTCAAACAATCAAGGTTAAAGACGGTTGAATACCAAAAAACTCGGAAATTTTCCAACCACAGAAATAAACTGCAAGCCCTGCTTGGGGAAAATTATTTTTGAAAATAACTGCTCTGATCAGGAAAATACTCCGCTGGGGATAAAAGAAACTTAAACAAGTGACTATAGCAGAGGAGACAATGAGAGAAACTTAACTAAGTAACTATACTAAGCACAACAAATGGAACCCCAGAGATGAAGATCTCATCGAAATAACCGGAGATAGGACTATCAACAAAAAAGGGAACCGGAGATAGGACTATCAACACAGATTGGAGATAGAACTCTCAACGAAAATGATAACAACTTGAATACAAAATACCGGAAATAGAAATCTCATCGAAGAAGGGATGGAGATAGAAATCTCATCGAATAAGAGTCGGAGATGGAAATCTCATCAAAAAGGGGTCGGAGAAGGGACTATCAACAAAGCTAGAACTCTCAACGAAAAAGAACCGGAGAATGGACCATCAACAGAGATAGAACTCTCGATGAAAAAGAACCAGAGAAGGGACTATCAACAGAGATAGAACTCTCGACAAAAAAGAACCGGAGAAGGGACTATCAATAGAGATAGAACTCTCAACGAAGAAACCATAGAATGGACCATCAACAGAGATAGAACTCTCGACGAAAAAGAACCGGAGAAGGGACTATCAACAGAGATAGAACTCTCGGCAAAAAAGAACTGGAGAAGGGACTATCAACAGAGATAGAACTCTCAACGAAGAAACCGGAGAATGGACCATCAACAGAGATAGAACTCTCGACGAAGGAAACTGGAGAAGGGACCATCAACAGAGATAGAACTCTCAACGAAAGAGAACGGGAGAAGGGACTATCAACAAAGATAGAACTCTCGACGAAAAAGAACAGAAGAAGGGACTATCAACAGAGATAGAACTCTCGATGAAAATGAACCGGAGAATGGACTATCAACAGAGATAGAACTCTCGATGAAAAAGAACCGGAGAAGGGACTATCAACAGAGATAGAACTCTCGACAAAAAAGAACCGGAGAAGAGACTATCAACAGAGATAGAACTCTCAACAAAAGGGATAGGATCCAAAAACCTGGACACCAATACCAGCTAAACATCACATATCTATCTGAGATATCTGCGAACAAGGAGGTAACAACCTGGCTTATGTTCCACATGTGTATGTTTGAAAATGGCGTAATGCTCCATACGAAATGGAAATGGTACGCGTTTGGGTAAATGTTATGCACTCATGCAAATGCAGCGGAGCTGACTCAGCAAAATAAATCCTAGAGTCACGGAAATCACCCGGCTAGGGATAACTCTGCTAGGGATAAACCCAACCTGTCGGGGTTAGCTTACACTTGCCAATAACAATTGGACTTATACTGAGGAACAAATTGAGCCCTGAACAACTTCTACATTGAAGAAGAATAGTTCTTACAAAAATCATGCCTCGGTTGGGGATTACACAACAATCTCAACTTGCTGAGGAATCAAAGATCATGTAGGGAAACCGCTGCCCTGACTGGTTCTTCAAAAGACCACTCTCTTGGGGAATAAAATCCTGCTGAGGAAAGACCACCAACCACTGGAATCACCTTCTTCATGCTGAGAAGCTCCTGACCCTATGGGAAATTAAATTGGCTGGAGACCTCTGTCTCGACTTGCTGAGGAGTACACATATCCGGAGGAATTCACGTATGCACTGAATGACTGCCGGGAGTAGGTACACGCCATACCTGCATGCAACTTTACTGGGGATGATTTTGGCTGGGGAACTGACTTCCATACACCTCCTGGGACCCTGTGTCTTAAGGATAACAACCCTGCAAAAGACAAACAGACAAAATATCCTATACAATAGGACTATCTCAGTTATCATCTGTGACTATTTCTTAGTTAATTCCAAGTTTTAGCAATTATTGGCCAAGGCCTGCGAGTTTATGAATGCGCAAGTTTATCAAAACATCGGGCGTTTTTCACAAACAAAGCAATAAAAGCAAAAGCAAAGCACACTGTTGCACCCCAAAATTTGCCCAACCTTTTCCTTTAACTGGTTTATGTTTCATTGCATTAGCATATCATCATCATAGCATTATCATAGCATTGCATTAGCATTTATGCAGGGGATCAAGTGTGATTTATATCAAGAGGAGCCTATCTAGAGGTTTTATTCAAGCCCGAGAAGTCACTAAAGTCATCAGAAAGTGGGTTGTGTTCTTGAGAAGTTCAGTTGCTTGTATTGGGTCATCTCCTGCTTGGGAGGCCAATTGAAGACCATCAGGGGGTTGTGATGCCTTGATTATGGATAGAGTATGTGGATAAAGCTCATGGAGTGCCTTGATAGTCATGGTGGAGCTCAATCAAGTCATTTTGCCAAGTGCAAGGAGCCACAGTTGAAGGTGTTACAGTCAGGGTTTTCATCTGGTCAACCCTAAGTCAATTGTGCAATTGAAGATGATCAAAGCTTACTTCTAAGTCGTTGTGATCATGAAATGGTATGTTGAAGTATTTGAGATGTTAATTCAAGATAAAATCAAGAAGAATCAAGAGTGTGAGAAGTTACTAAGTTAGGGTTTCTAAGCTCCTCAGTGTAAAATCCCTTGTTTAGTGCCTAACTTCAAGACCACACAAGTCAAGATACAAGTCTCACATGACTTTGGCATCCACATGAATGTTATAGAGGATTTTCATACCTTTAATTTGAGTACTAGAAGTCCCTCATCTAATTTGTAGAACTCAAGTTATGGTCCAGACAAGTTACAGGTCACCAAATGAATGTGAAATTTGTCTACAAAAGTCAACCAACTTGCATTATACTTTTTCCCTAGAAGGAAGTTTCACATGACCTTTTTATAAACATGAAAGTTGTTCCTCATGATCTTAGCTTTCCAAAAAGTCCTAGAAGTCCTTCATCTGATTTGTAGAGCTCCAGTTATAAGCTTTGCAAGGCAAGGGTATTTTGGGAAACTTTGATTACAAGTCATGAAATTACAGGTCAAGTTCACCCCTTTGCCTAACTCAAATGAACTTTTTTCCAACATGAAAGTTGCTCCAAATCGGGTCATTTGGTCAACCAAGCATCAATTTATGAATTGGCTATCTTGTAGTGGAGGATTGGTGAAGGAAATTTTGGTAAAAGCATGTGAAAAGCCAAGTTTATGATCTTGCTAAAATTAAATCAAACATGGTCATATTTGTACTCATTTTGAAGGGAAATTATGTTTTAAGAACATTGGAACCAAAATCAATTGAATTTGAGACATGCTTCATGGGCTATTTCAAGGTTTCTTCATGTTTAAGCAACATAATGGATCATAGCCATTGAGATGGAAACAAGGGGAGATTATGATCCATTGATCTTTATTACATTGCAAGTAATAGAATTGAGCCAAAAACAAGGAAAATTGGTGATGTTTCCAAGTGATTCCATGGGCTTCCATATTCAAAAAATCAAAAAATGCAATTTTACATTCAAGCCATATTTGGGCCCCCAATTCATTGTAAACTTGTTCTATAAGTATTATGGAGGGAGTCCATCATTTTTTTTGGAGGAAATTGGTGAGAAAATAGAGCTATAGCAATTGAAAAAAGTGAGCTTCAAGTCAAAAACAAGTTCTTCATTTTCCATCAATTCAAGTGTTCTCACCTATCCAAACATCTTCAACAACTATCATTGAGTGATTCCACACCATTTTCCAGAAGAATTCGTGTCCCATTGAAGCACTACAACACCATTTTCAGAGGTATATGAAAATCAAGATTACTCAGTAATTATGCATCTTTCTTGCACCATTTTTGCACCATTACATTCCCTTGGATGTGAATCATAATTCTAGTAACAATTGGAAGGATTTCATGAAGAATTTGTGTTCTTGGATTTTTCTTGAAGCCACACGGGTTTGGATATTTAGAGGTTAATAGCTTGTTTAAATGTGATATTATTGTTCCTTGTGAAAAATGCCACGATTTTGGTTCAAGAAGCGTTCGATTTGGTGTGGAAACGAGAGAGAAATGGTCTAAGGCAGCTGCCAGTGTCAACTCTGGCCACTCCCACCGTCATGCTGTTCACGATTCATTTTTTCCCTCTTCCAAATGTTCAAATGGAGAAGATGAAGTCATAACCGTTGGATCGTGTGGAAAAGAATGACTTAGTACTTCAATCTAACACATCTCAATGCGCCACCTCACATTTCACTTAAGTGACTCAGCTGGGCTTAAGTGACTTCTACTCACACCCCCTTGCATAGGCCCAGTCCAAGAATCAACTAAATGGTTTTTCTATTTGGCACACGGATTTGTTTATTTTTCAATTGTTTTCCTTATTTTTCCTACTTCTTGCTTGTTTTCTTTAATTGCATAAAAAAATATAAAAATTGCTCATTAATTCGTGACTTTTATTCTTGGTATTCTTAGACATCTTAAGAAATTCTATAAATTAAAAAATCATTTTTAGAATTTATTTTCATTTAGTTGTAATTTTTCTTATTTTAATGGCCGTTAAAATCATGAATTTGTACTTCTATTCTTGTGGAATTTCATTGGGGTATAAAAACCAAATATTTTTGCCTAATCTTTTGCAGGGTTATTGTACACATCTTGAGAGATTTGAATATATTTACTATGGATTTTATACTACCATTTTTGTGGGTTTTGGACACCATTTTTGTGCATGCTCTAAATTGCCTTTATTTTGGAATACTCTTGATTGTTTGCCCCTGTTTGAACACTTCCACTTGGATTCTTTTGCTAAACTTTTTACTCATGATTACTAACACATTGTAGGTGCTGGGAGAATTTATTTGGCATTTTTAGATGCAATTTGCTATTTTTGCCTTATTTTGCAATTGGACTCATAATTTGGCACTTTCACTTGGACACTTGTATTGTTTTGGCTCCAAAAGCCTTGTATTGCTTGTGTGATGGAAATTATGGTGCTTGTTTCTTATATTGGACATATTATAGGTCTTGTGGACCAATTTGTGGATGTTTATATTGTGCATAGATTGCTCATTTGATGCTCTACGTTCATGCTTGTACGATGTGATTCCATATAGTGGTTTATGTACTTTCCTTGTGGGTTTCTCTTGATTCCTTCCCATTTTTCTCTTGGTATTCATCTGTGGCTTAGGTTGTATGATTAGAATATGCCACCCTCTGTCCCATGACCTTGGTGTGTCACTTAAGGAAGTTTTAGGTCCCTCCTTTGGAGGTCTCTAAGGCATGCCTAAAGTGGTGAATCCTTGAGGACTTCCTTTGTACTGTTTTTAGGGTTTGCTCTTTGTTGCATTTCCTTATCCTATTCTCTTGCATTACTTCATACTTGGCTTGAGGTTGAGATGGGATTATGGAGGCTCCTGCCCCACACTATTTTCCTCCCTCACTTGCATTGCATCTTTGCTTTCTATACTTGCATTTCCTGTATGCATTCTTACAATTGTTTTCTTCTTCTTTCTGTTGTCTTCCTTCCCTTAGGATTTCCATTCCTTCTTATTCAAGTTGGAATGTGATAGACATTAGGTCTCTAACCATTCAAGATAACAATAGTTAGTTCCCTTCTAACCACAAGCATAGAATAAACTTTGCATGACAACTATTAGGTTTGAGTTAGTCTCCCTTTAGTGCGTCCTTTCTCTTCTCATCTTCAAATACTTTTAAAACACTTAATAAAGGATAACACGTGTTGTACGTTACGATCCTTAAGCACTTAAGAAAGAGTTGTTGGAGGGTCTCTCTCCCGTAGCTTGAATTTTTAGTGTGGTACCCTTTGGGTGACATGCGACGCATTCACTCTTAAGTCCAAGTCTTTAGTGCAATACGAGTCACAAACAAAACTCAAGACACTTCTTTAAAAGACACAAAAACAAACATTCAAATTCCTTTTTTCCTTCTTGGACCTTTAATCCTTGGAGACTATTTTCATAAGAAGAGTTTTGTTAACTCTCGGTTCTATCGCAAACGGTAAACGCCTAAGTCTCCAAAGGTCGAGCTGCATACACCAAACTGCTAGAACCGTTTGTTAACCCTACTCGGGTTAAAACACTTGAACCAACCTGTGGTCTTGTTAGCCCGAACTACGTTTGCTCTGATCTTTCATGTCGTGTGAAAGTACGTAGGCACGAGATGCGATATCTCGGCGAGCAACCTGCCCCACCTTTTCCTGTAGTTAGGCGAACTACGTTGACTCTGATTTCTCGTACCAGACGGGAATACGTAGGCATAGAACTGTTGTGTTCTGCCGAGTCATTTTCCTTTTATTTTGTCCTTTAAGCTTTAGCTAGATAGTATTAAGCAACCCTTCGAGATAAACATTTAAGCGTGGATCCCGTCGAGTACGACGGACGTAAGGGGTGCTAATACCTTCCCCTTGCGTAACCGACTCCCGAATCCAGGACTTGGTTGCGATGACCATTCCTTTCCCTTTTCGCTAGGTTTCTCCCGTTCGTTTCCTTTCCTTTCGTATGGGGTAAATAACGATAGGTGGTGACTCTTCTGTCATTGCCGGCACCGTTTTTCGCAGTAGCGACAGCTGGCGACTCTGCTGGGGACCTTCTTTTGCAGTCTCGCCCTGTTTTTCCTAGCTGTCTGGGTCATCCCCAGCAGCTGGCGACTCTGCTGGGGACTCCAACGGTTCCCTATGTGAGTCATTCCTAGCGCTTGCTTGTTTATCTTTTGGGTTTACATTTCTACTTTTATCTTTCGCACATAACTTTCCGCACTATATTATTATTGTTGTGCTGTGGGAGGGGGCTTTACTTTGAGAGATAAGTCGGACCTGGGCTTGAGTATGCACATAGATTTAGAAGTGGATATTAGTGGTAAGCCTGTATGCTTTGCATACACCAGCTTGCCATGAAATCCACGCTTAGACGAGATTCTCTTTGATGACCTCTGGCCTGGCCCTTTGGGCTCGACTAGTTGTTGGATCTGGGGATTGTCGACTCTGGGAATCGATCATCTGGGATTCAGCTAAGTGAGGCTGCTTCAAGAGATGATGATGCCACACCTTCTGGTCATCGTATCATCATTTCTTGAAAGTCTGTGATGCTGATGACCGCATAGGATGCCATACCTCGTCGGCGAGTTAGGTCCATACCTTTGAGTAGGACTGAGGTTATGCAGGAAGCCTTTTCCTTCAGACTACCCGGTTTTTCTCTATAGTTTGAATCGGAATTATTGGTATCAGTTGGTTCCTATAAGAGCGGTTTATGTTCTTGTCAAGGCAGAAGTTTAGTTCTTCTCAGCATAGTGATCTTGATCCCTTGCGTGTGCATTTGCATTTTGCATTTCTGTTTGCATTCACATTTCATTTTCTGCATGTTCATCCTCAGCCAGAACAGGGAGCTTACCCGTCTTTTGTCCACTTCGTCAGATGGTTTCCCGACATTCGCATTGGATTTGAGTTAGCATCTAGAAGGACCATGGCTTTAGGGGAGCACAACTTGGTTGTTACTCGGGCAGAGTTTGAATTGTTGAAGAACCAGTTGAGTCAGTTCATGGAAGCCATAACAGCTATGAATAGTGGAGAGAATAATATTCAGAGGACTCCAGTGAACAATATAGCTCAGCCTGTGCAAACCCCTGTCAGAGACACATCTTCTCTCGATGACACAGAGTATCAGATTTTCACTTTTTGTACGCCAGATTCTCCAAGGATTGTTCCTTCTCCAAGGATTGTTCCATCTCCAAGAGTTGTTCTGCAGGTTAATGTTCAGAACCCAAGGACTGTTGAGTATATGAGAAGATTGCAGCTGTTGGAAGATCAGATTGCTACCCTGATGAGTAAGAACACTCTCAACTTGAATGCTTCGAGCATGTGTTTGGTGCCAGGCCTTGTGTTGCCTCCGAAGTTCAAGGCGCCTAATTTTGAGAAATACAAAGGGGATAGTTGTCCGAAGCTACATTTGGTTATGTTCTGCAAAAGAATGACTTCACATGTCACCAATGACAAGCTCATGATTCACTATTTCCAAGATAGTTTGATCGGAGCATCTTTGGACTGGTACATGCAGTTGGAGAGTGATAGTATCAAGTCATGGTCAGATTTAGCCAATGCCTTCGTGAAGCAGTACGACTACAACCTGGACATGGCTCCTAGTCGCGTGCATTTGCAAGAATTATCTCAGGCGGAGAATGAATCCTTTAGAGGATATGTGCAGAGATGGAGAGAATTGGCTACTCGTGTCCAACCACCGCTTCTGGAGAGAGAAATGGTTGACCTCTTCTTCGGTACTTTGAAGGGCCGTTACTATGACATAAATTTCAGTTGTGGAATGGCAAGTTTTGCGAATTTGATAAGAATAGGAGATCTTGTGGAGAGAGGACTTAAGAATGGAGAGACTCGAGATACTCCATATATCCCTGTTGATAAGAATGAGTCAGTTGTCAGTTCCCAAGAGGAGTGGGAAGACGAAAGCGATGTTGTCTCAGAATCTCTAGCATCTCAAGCTCAGTTTTCAGACGCTTCAAGTGTTCAAAGCCCACAGTCATATCGTCATCAGCCGCGTCAGCATGCTTGACAAAGACCAAGAAAACCTGAAAGGCAGTTTACTCAGCTACCGGTATCGCACAGTCAATTGTTGTCGGATTTGGTCAAAAGTGGGTTGATAGTGCCGAAAGAGACTAATCCAATGATCCCGCTATATCCTCTAGGTTTTGATGCCAGCACCCGCTGTGAGTACCATGTTGGGGCACAGGGGCATTCAACGAACGATTGTAAGGTGCTTAGAAGTCAAGTTCAGAATCTGCTAGACTCTAACAGAATATCTATCACGCCTCAGGGTTTCGTCCATATTAATGATTCTCCTTCATCCAGTTGTATGGGTTCATCAATTAATGTCATGGAAGACTCCACCAAAAGTGTGTGTTCGGAAGAATGTCAGACTGAGAGCTCATTTGAATATGAAGGAAGTTGCTAGAGGCTTCTGTGTCGGGCGTCGCATCTCTTTTCTCTGTTGACCTATTTAGCTTTCATGCATTGTTGTTTGCTGACCATCACCAAGCTTGTTGGTTGGGGTCATTGTATTCGTACTCATTTATGCTTATATGTTACTTTTGTTGGTTTTGCATACTTGTGTGAGATGTTTACCTCTGTGCTTATAGATGGGGTTTCTTTTTGTCTTGTCGAATATGTGTCTGCTTTCTGCATTGCATTCTCACATAACAGGTACCTCAGAACCGTGGGTCTTATTTCCTGTTCTTCGCTAGTTTGTTGCAGGAATCTCCTTAGAGTTATGGAACAGAATCAGACTGAATTGATTGAAGTCCGAAGCCATATAGGGCAGATCATGAGAGACATGCAAGAGTTGCGTCTGGATCAGAAGACACTCAAAGAGGAAAACAATCAGCTGAAGACCCAGGTGAGCTTGATCATGGAGGTGATCAAGAATGTGCTCAGGAAAGAGGGTGATCAGCTACCGGAAGCCGCATCAAAGATGCTTGTCCCACTTGTTCATGTGGAACCTGTGCCTATGAAACATGTGCCAAAGGTTGATAAGTCTCATATGTCAAACAGACGACAAAGAGCGTCAAATTTTTCTCTCCAATGTATTGCTTCTCGGGAAAATCATGTGCCTAAGAGGGGCAGAGTTTACGACCCAATTCCAATGACATACGCTCAGGTGTTGCAAGCTTTGCTTCAACTTCAATTGGTCGAACTTCAGACTCTGGCCCGCTTACTGGTATCCCTCCACCAAGCTATGATGTAAATGCCCATTGCAATTTCCACTCTGGGGCACTCGGGCATAATGTCGCGGTGAAATTTGGATACCAAACTATTGATTAGTTTGAATCGTTAATTCAATTTGCAACTGAACTTTGATTTGTCCAAAGGAATGGATAAAGATCGAAATTCCCACAATGCAATGCAAATGCAAGGTTTAGAGAGTTTTAGGTTCGGGGGTTGGTTAAACTTAGGGAAGGTACTAGCATCCTAAGTTTCTGTAGTACTCTATAGGAACCTCTTGTTTTATGTTTGTTTACTGCTAAGTGTTTATCTGCTTAATGGTTTAAAGACCTAGGGGTTTATTTCTAAGTATACTTAATAAGATGTCGCATCTTATGCCTACATATCCTTACGGGAGTGGAATCAGAGTATATGTAGTTCCCCTAAAGGGTTTAAGGAGCTCTTTGACTGTGGCCAAAGTTCCTACGGGTTTAGGGTAGTTGATTGATTGAGTTTAGGAGAAGAGACGAGTCTTCATTTTAAGAGAGAGATAACCGCCACAAATGTAAAGGGGGTTGTAGGAAATGGTCTTTGCATCATCTTAAGAAAAGGGCTTACATACTCGGATGGTCGCCAAGTATGCCTTTATCGCTCTTAAGGCAAAGTTCCTACATGTTTGATTGTATTGTTGTGGGGGTGGAGATTATATCTCACTTAAGATGATTAACATCTATTCTCTAATGTGTTTGAAAAGTTTGTATAGTGTTGTATGTGTTGTTTCTATGTTGTAAAGATAAAAGACAAGGTCCTTCCTATGGGGTAGGTCCTAAACTTAAGTGATCAACTTGAATGGGATCAAGGATCGTGGGGAAATGATGCATATGATGTGCAACTACACACAACGTTGAATTATGTGTAGGTTTTCCCTTTGGACGGAATGCGATGCGGAAAATGTTAATTACAGTAATGTAAAATTGCGGTAAATAAAGGTTGCGGATAAAGTAAACCGTTCATAAACGCATGAAAGCGCTGAAGTGTAGGTGAATGTGTCGTGAGGTGAGTGTAGACGATTTGTTTTACGCTGTTGATTGATTTTAAGCGGATTGATTTATGTTTGAATAAAAAGGTTGGTTTGGTTTTGGATGAAAAGGAAATGTTGAGTTGGTTTTAGACAAGAGTTTGATTAAAAAAAGGTTGGATTTGATGTTTTAATAAAATAGTTATTTTGATGAAATCGATTTTAAGAGAAGCTAATTTAATTTAATTAAAAAAAGAAAATTAGATGTGAATTGATTTTAATAGGAAAAAAAAGTTCTTTTTTATGAATATCGATAAAAGTTAATTTAATTTAAAAGGGTAATTATTATTATCTGTTTTTTTATTTTTTAAAAAAAGATTTCTTATACTATCAATTCTTAGTTAACAAGTAAATATAAATTAAATAAACAAAAACAAACTTTAACAAAAGAGTTTTTTTTTTAGTTAACAAAATAAAATTGATTATTCTAAACTATGAGAAAGCTTCTAGCATTTTCTTTTAAACAAATAAAAATAAATTAAAGAAACAGACTAATTAATTAAAACAAAATAAGAAAGGATTATTAGTTTAATTTAGAAAAGGTTGATTTAAATAATATAAAAAGTTAATTATCAGATTATTAATTAAGACGTAGATTAAGCGGTTAAATGGAGGGATCAAGTGGGATAATGGGGTGATTACGGTAGTTAACTGGGGATTATTGGTGTTGTGTGTGATTAGTGATGTTAGTGAGTGTGTAATTATACTACTAACAAGATAACAAAACGACAAGAGAAACAAACACAAAAAACAAAAGCGGTAACCCTAAATCACTTCTCTCCGTCTCCGATCGTGCCTCCCTCTCCCGGTGAATCCCTCTTTCAATCTCGCTATCCCTCACCATTCTTCTTCCATTTTATCGATTATCGTTTCTGTTCTCAACCTGCAACGACAGATCAAACAATCAAATGGCTCAAAAGTTTAACATGAGTGAGAGTTTTACCGAGTAATTGGGCGGCGTTCGAAATGGCGGTAAGGGATTCTTTGATGACTTCTATCTTCGCGGCGGCCTGGGGATCCAAAGATGAAGACGGAGGGTTTTGACGGCGGCGGTGGCTCACGAATAAGCTTTTGACGGCAATGAAGATAAGTGCTTCTTCTAGGTTTTTCAGTATATTTTTCCTCCCTCCTCTTTTTTGTGGTGATTCGGTCTCCTTATATAGGCTTTAGATGAAGGAAAGCCCCTTGATTGCTGTAATGAATACCGATTGAATCTTTCCATTCTCAGTTCATGCGAGATTTGAAATATTTCCTCTCTTGTTTGATTGCAGTAATGATTCGTTTAATTTCTATTTCAATCTTGTGATTCAATTGGGATATGATTTGATTTTAATCTTCTGTGTTTTAATTTCAGGATTTGATTTATTCTTTGAGTAGGATATTCTCCCCTAAGGAATATTCTTAAATTAACTCGCTGATTCCTTGGATTTTGCCTTCGAACAATTTCGACAACGCAGATGGGATTGTAACTCTATTGGTAAGAACGTCAACTCTCGTGTCATTAAAACTCTTCCCAAATTTATTCGAATGCTTGCTGACCAATCACTTTACCTGAACTGCAATACTAGGGTTAAAGCGCCTTCATTGTGAGACGGATTGTGGAGCATGCTATCAGCAGTTGTTGCGAGCTTCAAGACTAGAACTTGGCTTTTCTTGTAGTAGGATGATTAAGCATGTCTAAACAAGTTGGTAATGATAAGGTGAGAGTTTATCAAATCTTTTGAGCATTATCTCTTAGCGACATCTGGTCGAGTTCTAAATTGGTTCTTTCGAATGCAGGATTGGAATACCACAACTTTTGAGCCAACCGAGTTGCCTTAGTAACATTGCAAGTTATGCATTTGGTTGAATTCTCTTCATTAAGGCGTCCGGTAATCATTCAGGAAGCAAGTCGTCGGTGCTCGAAGAGTCAAGTGTAAGAAAGCTCAACATCTTCTTCTTCTGCAATATCCACGTGCAGGCATACACCAAAAAGAGGTATCTTCTGTAGAAGACCAAAGACCAATCGAGGGAGGGACTAATCTTGCCACACAATTTGTTTAAAATCTCATTTAATTTCCTTCTATTGTAGATTTCTGTGCGAGAACTCATTATGTTGCCTTGGCGAGAACTCGGAGAAAGGCTGGAAGTATTTCAAGGACTTTGAATCTTACTTGTTCAGCCAAAATTGACGGGTGTCCGAGCGAGCTCATATTGCCTCCTATCCTGGCCAAGTCTAACACTTAAAAGTTAAGGATTCCAACTTTCTCATATTCTTGTTCACCTGATGACTGTTAGTTTTATACATTCCATTGTCCTTCATCCAAACTAATCTTGTTAAGCTGGCAGCACCATCTTCTTTCTTCTCTTTACTGTAAGCAATTGGGGAATGTCAAAGTTTGATCTCTTCAAACACTTTGGTTTCTTTTGCCGTGCAGGTGCGATCGTTCGAATGTCATAGGAGATGGCATAATCGAGAGTTATATGCACTTTATCTTGAAGTGAACCTGCTCTTGTTCTTGTCAACAATGTGGATTCGAAAAGAGGTACCGGTATAGCTTATCCTTGCAAAATCTATGAATTGGCTCATGTCTTTAAAATAAACTTATTTAAGCCTTGAATTTCCCCCGTTCTGATGGAGTTGATGTTGTTTTGACAGCTCTGGTGACTCCAATCCACGGATGATGCTTTGTGATAATACCGGGGCACAAATGTGAAGTTCGTAAAGTCTGAGAGCTGCAAGCCTTCCTCTGTAGAGCTTGTGGATTGAGCTTGTTCTCAGAATGATTGCCGACGTCTTGCGAGGTATAAATCTCAACTCTTTTAAAGCTGAAATGATCTGTTGGATATTGCCTAGAACTTTCTGAGGGCTTCTCAATGTTGCAGGTGGTTTTATGGTTTACGTTGCCGACATCCCCCTTTCGCCTCTAGTGAGTGGTCAAGACGTTTGTGAATCTGTTACGTTGCTGCAGACTCTGGGCGTGTAACAGAGATGGCGTCATATTTTCCATTAGATCAACTCTGTCCTGTCTTTAAGATCTTTCCAAAAACAATTCACATACGTAGGACTTCAATGTTGCAACTTATCTTGTTTTACCGTAATTGATCTCCTTGGTATTTCCTGAACTCTAAGTTTTGAATCCCAAACCGTGATTTTTAACACGCAATTCAAATTGGTCTTGAATATTGCTTTTGGTACTGCAGGATTCAACGGTTACTCAAAAACAGCCATATGCCCAGGAATCGACCTGCTGGTGGCCAGATGGACATCCATACTGAACCTTTCTTCTCCTACTCGCTCTTCCTCAAAAGTCTCACAAGGTCCAAGAACCTCATCAATAACATTATGGACAGTTCCCTCAGTTGCAGCAGTTATTCTCTTGAGATCTTCTCCTGTTACACGACCAACACAAAAAGAAGTTTCTATCTGCTAACTGCTGTGTAGGTAATTTAGGTGGGAGTATTTGTAACAGAGTTCTTCTTCCAAAATATGTTCTGTAAATGGTTTTCGTTTAGATTTGGCAATTATGCTCCAGGTGTTTATTTGCTTCAGTACTGATTTCGTTTTGATGATTAATTGTAGCAGTTGGATAAGAACGGTGAATTTCTGTCATATGTCGGTTTTGGGACAAATATAACGTATTCTAATTTCTTGTGCTTATTGTCGCAATCTTCTGCAGGTCGAAATAAAGCTGAGATGCCACCCAAAGATGCGGAGTGTTGTTGACAAGGCTTGCGTGTGGTTTCTTCAGACGATGATGCAGGTTACGAGGACGTGTCGATGGAAGTTGAAGCCGGCAAGTATCAAGGGTGTATCAGAGGCTAATGTGGAAACAAAGTTCATCTGAAATAACTTATGTTTGTTTTGTTTGAACACAAATTTGTTGTATTTCTTGTGTTGAAGCCTAGAGCTGTGGTTGTGTTTTTAATGTGCAGAGGCATCCAAGTTTGTCACACCAAGATGTCATCAATCGTGGGTGGTGATGATCTGATTAGCGGTTTCGTCTTGGTACTGAAGTTTACCAATCTCATTCTTAGTTGTTTTTGCTGAGTATGTAGTTCATGCAGGAACTTTTCCTGCTTATTTCCATTCCTGTAGGATTAAAGGGTAGAAGTCAAAACTATATCAGGAGGATGAAGTTGCAGAACTCTTACTACCGCCCCGCGCCTGTTTCGACTCCAACAAAAACTTTGGAGCAGATGCTGCAACGTTAGTTGGATCTTCCTGCCCCAACATCTTCAATAAGGGTGCTTTGTAGACTTTTCTTTCTTATAGAGTCTGGAATTAACATGACTTGTAGTCTTCTTGGTAACCGATAAGGAATTTGTGATGACGTGATACTAGGAAATTGCCAAACTTGCTGCTCTATATGTTTTGACAATTTGTGAACTCATCCTTATCTAATATGGTAATAATGAACCTTGGTGTATGGCCTCTTGAATATTGGTATTTATGAATGATGATCTCAAAACCGGCTTTAGCTCTTCTCGTTTGAGGCAATCTAACAGTATCATAAATATTGGTAGCGACTTTTGTAATCTAGCAAGAAAAGGAACCTTATGTTGTTGAGATTTTGCCATAGCTTGATTTCAATACTGATAACATAATGTTCACAAACTGGTTTTCTACGTTTAGAGATTTAAGTGACCATGAATTCACCATAAGAGGCAATCTTGAACATAAGAGCGTGACATCCAACAAAATACTCTCATACCAATATGTCTGTTGTCAAACTCCACCATCCTCCTTCGATGGTTCTTGGAGATTGGTCAGTCTTTTAGAATCTTGAATCTTTTGAATTTCGAATATTCCACAAAGCGCACATGAGATGCACCAAAGTAAATATGACCGAATCTTGCCATCACAATCCAAATAATACCACTTGATTAGATTGCGAGCATGTGCGAATGATCCTAAACCTTGAATCCGCATACTCCTGCACTGGGAGGCTACGTAAAACCTGTCAAAGATGTCTAACAAACCAAAATAATCTTGCACGCATTCGTTAGTCCTGACCAACATGTATAGGGGCAGTAAGATAAAGCGTAATAAAATGTACAAAAGTGTGGGATCTTAAGGTCAAAAATTAGGGTGCAACAGATGCCCCTATTTAAGTTACTCCTATTCGGAGATATGGAGATTGAAATCTCCGTCTCGACGAGATAGGAGGGGCTTAAATACAAACATTGCACGAATTTTTGGCCATAAGAAGCCACCGAATGTAAATGATATGCAATGATACGAAATGCAAGACAAATGATCCTGTGGAGAAATGGCGCCACAGGGGGAAACCAGACACGACACATAGGAATGTCAAACTCAACAAAAGGAGACTCCACGAGGACGGGAAACAAACAACACTAGGGAAATCTCCCAAAAGTATAACAGTATCTCATATACCAGGGGCATAGTGATGAGAAACAAGTTTTAGTCGCAAGATACGCTTATCATAATGTTATGGTTGGTAACAATCCAAGTGAACTGAGTTAATGATTCATCTTTATTTTTCTTTTTCTCTTTTTTTTCTGTATATCTTATCTTTTGGAACTCAACTTGAAATAATAAAATGTATGACTTCCCCGAACATCATGATAAGGATACCATGAGTTGGTCTCGGTCTCTGTCTGAAATGTCAAAACTTTGTAGATGTAATCACTGTAGATACAAATGTCGTTGTAGATGTTGTTGTGGTAGAGCTTCCCTGAGCATCATGATATGGGAGTCATGAGCTGGTCTCGGTCTCTAACGTCGAACTTCCCCTTGCACCATGGTATGGGAACCATGAGCTGGTCTCGGTCTCTAACGTCGAACTTCCCCTTGCACCATGGTATGGGAACCATGAGCTGGTCTCGGTTCCTGATGTCGAACTTCCCCTTGCATCATGGTATGGGAACCATGAGCTGGTCTCGGTTCCTTCCCGAAATGATGAGAACTCGTGAGAGCACCTTCATAGGGGGGTTGTGATTTGTAGATTGTAGATGTAACTGTAGTTGTAAATTGTAATGTTGATGTAGATGTTCGGCTGTGAGCCATAGTGTCATTGTAGGTTGTATGTTGTAAATTGTAACACTGTAGAATTATTGATGTAAATGTTGTGTAATCTGTAATTGTAGAATTTTGTAGATGTGATCTTGTACTTGTAATTGTAAATTGTAGATGCAGTTTGTATTGTATTGGCAATTTGTAGAATGTGCACCGGGGATCCTCAGAGGAGTTGTAAACCGGTTGATCTGTGGAGTGTCCTCTTGTAAGGAGATATGTCATTAATTGTACTCGTAATGAACTCTCTGGGGAAGATCATTTCTGAGGAGTATCTTTGCTATAATTGTAAGACATGTGAAATTGTAGTAGTAGAAATCCTCAAATGGGGAAATATCTGTAATGCCCCTTGTTTTGTCTTGATAATCTTGAAATAATCCACTGGGGAAGGACAGATTGTCTTGAGGAAATTGTTGTTTGTCGTTTTGAATATAAGTCTGCCCAAAACGAGTTGCTCAAATAAAGAGATCTTCTGTCATTCAGCTGTAAGTTGTCGAGGAAATCTTGTAATATTGTTGAAGAAACGGTGTGTCTTCAAATGGTGATCCTCATAATGTCAAAGTGCAAAATAAAATGCACTTTTGATCCATGCTCAAAAGTTGGAGATGTTCATAGTGTGATTGCCAAAGACCGAAGTTCAATTCGGGAAGTAACCGAAGAGAAACTATCAAGCAAGACTCAACCATAGAGGTATAAACTCCAATGGGAATGTACTGAAATAACTGTCTTCCACGAGGATCGAACTTCGTGGGGAAATAGAAATATTGAGTTTTTTTTTTTTTTGCTTAGGGCTGACAATTCTATTTGGAAGGAATAAGACACGCTCAAATACCCAAGGGTAAACGCAATAGAAGAGATAGAGTAAAACATACAAAGGATGCACAAAAATGCAAATGTTATGCTATCTACTTACATGATATGTGTATGCTTAGGCTGACAAGACAGACGAAAGCAATGACCGAATACGGGATAAACGTCTCGGAACAAACATCCGACCAATCTTCAAAGATAGAAGTACCACTGGGGTAGATGGAGAACCAAATGTGGGGTCCCAATACTGCTTCAAAACTTCAAGATTTCTCTTGAGGAAAAGTGATCAATCCGATTGGGGATGTATCATCTTGATAAGTTTGACATGTCGTATGAAATTGTAGACGGAGGTACCCAAATCGAATTTTCATAGGGGATAAAATAAATATCTTGGATCGTCGTAGTTGTTGAATATGTTGGGATTGAGCTTCCTGAGGATGAGATATACATCTTGCTCCAATCTTCAAATGCCCTAAGTCACATAGTTTAAGAGAAAAGTCTCGAGAGGATTTTATAGAAAACATGATGTCCAAATGCCCCACTATTTTCAAACTCTATAGAGATTCACCGAATCTCGACGTAACTGCCCCTGATTGGCGGTAAGTGAGTCCTTGAATTTCTTCTAGTTGAACCCAAGACTTGTGCGGATGGAATTGTCTTGGGAAGAATGACTTGCCCCAAGTCAGCAAAGTCTTCAAATATCATCATCAATATCTATATGTGGTATTTCTAAGATGTCAAGCGTATTTAGCACATTTGAAATATCCATTTTGAAATGGTTAATGTGACACACATTTGTCTTGAAGTTTTGAAAAGGGGTATCGCAATAACTTGTGATCGAAACCACTAGTTAGGATACAAATTGAATCGTTATTTATAAAGCCGATTTAAATTTGAGCATAGCTCAAGGAGTCAGGAAACAATATCTCATCGAGTATGCTTTCAAATTAAACCTTCCTTCAATTAGGACTTTGAGGGTTGTACATGTGTTTAATTTGTGACTGATAAAATGGAGGTAGAAAGGGTTAGTATATTTGTGCCCACCCAATTTTTGAAAGTTGTTCATCATTTTTGATATTACCCTGCCCCAGGTTAAGAAAATGATGTTTCGGTTTGGGAGAAAAAACAGATCTCAAGGCTTAAAAGAAAGGGTTGACTATTTTGGCGCTTAGGAGGTCGAAAGAAAAAAAATGCCTTACATCATCAGTAGGGTTTTTATTCGAAGGATACAATAAGAGATCATGTGTTTTACTTCATCATCCTCCTTCCAATTCTCTGTCAGAGCAAGAGAACGGGTAAAAGTCGGCGTTATAAATAATTTTGAAAAACTATTTGAATGAAAACGAATGGATTTCTTCAAGACAAACAGTTATTGTATTACTTATTCAAAACAGAAAGTTCTTACATGCCAAATATGCTTTCAATCAAAGAAGTAAACACACAAACAAACAAAAGAAATAGAAAGTTCTTCTGGAGTTTTCGCTTATATCAGCGTAATGGTATTCCATTCATGATCGGTCTTTCTCCTTTGAAGGTTAGCACTTCATTATCGATCATTTCTTGAACTTTTCCTTGAAAAACTTTGCAATCTTCGATCGAATGCCCCAACATTCCATCATGGAATTCACAGCTGGTGTTTGGGTTGAACCACGGCGGGTGAGAGTTCATGGTTCTAGTCTTTCTAGGTGTCATTACCGAGTTTCGGATGAAATAAAACCATAATTGACGGTAGGTCAATGGGATAAGATCAAACCAATGGGTCTCTTCTTTCAGAGTATTCAGAGGTATTTTCTGATTTGGAAACTGCTTTCGAATATGTCGGTGCTGATCTGGAGATGGTATCCTTCGCTTAGGAGGCAATTGCTGCTCGCGCTGAGCGGGCATTGCATACTCATGTTGAGGACGAGATACCGAAGCTGTGAATTCTCTAGGAAATCCTTTATCACCTGTTTTATCGGGAACTATTCCCAAACTGTAATTGTACTGCTTTACAAAAGCAACAGCTAAGTCTTCCCAAGACTGGATGTGATTCACTTGTAGCTTCATATACCATGTTAACGGTGCTCCACCCAAACTTTCTTGAAAGCAGTGAATCATTAGTTTGTCGTTCCCAAGGTAAGCGATCATCTTCTGACAAAACATCATCAAATGATACCTCGGATAAATTGTACCTTTGTACACTTTGAAGGCGGGCATTTGGAATCCTGGGGGGACAACTAGGTTTGGACCTAGGCGCAGGTCACGAGCACGAAAATCAGGCGCACGATTCCTCTTCATCACTTTCCATCGTTCCTTGAAGTCACGAAACTCTTTCTCGAATGCTATAAGCCCAGGGTCGTCCACTTCTTTCTCAGCATGAATATTCCGCAAGTCAGTAAACGGGTTTTCTTGCATAGGTAGTGGCGCAGGAACAAAGTTGTCGGAGGGACGGCGAAATGTCGGCTTAGACCTTACTCTGAAGCTAGTCATGCGATCCATGTCTTTGTTCTCCTTACTATCCTTTAATGATACTTCCGGCTTGGTCAGATGGTCGAGACAGCGATTGACAGCAAAAGATGGAAAACCGAAATGAGCCACAACAAAGGAAAGACACATGCACAAAATGTAGAATGCCATGCTGAATGCAGGATGTTAATGCATAATGCAGATGCAGGAGGAGACTTCAAGAAACTCAAAGTGTTTTTTTCAGTGTTATAATGTAGAATAATTAAAAAACCTTTTTTTTTTTTTTGAGAAACAATGAAAACAAAGTACTCTTTCAAGAGTTTATTACAACGAAAGCAAAAGAAAACTTAGAACTCTATCCCGCAGTCTTCTCTTTTGTACGGAGCTCCTCGGTCAACTGGTCAATGCGATCCTGTAGCGCCGCTTTCTCGATGATGAGTCATTCCACACACTCCTTCCAAGCCATGGTAGTTGAGGGGAGATCATCACTGGTGATAACACTTGAAGAGGCCTGAGGATAAAATAAATCTCCTTGTGCCTTTCTCTTTCTGGCAACTTCTATTTCCGGGGTCTTTTGAAGTCTTTCCTTCTCTACCTTGAGGGTGAAGAACTTATTCTTCCAAGCAGTCCTCAATTTCCGGGCTTCATCTAAAGCAATCTTTACTTGTTCAATTTCATCCACATCGAACCAGTCGGGGTCATGAGGAGACAATACCATGGGTTCATGGAAAGGAAAAGGCATCTTGAGATCGAGAGCCCTTTCTCGCACCCAATGCAGATAATCCTCGGAAACAGCACAACTGGGGTATCCTGAAGCAGCTGTTCCTTCCATATCAATGTATTTCCATGCGTAAATGATGACAGTCTTTAGGTCTTGATCCTCTTCCCCCTTGAAATAGATCTCTTCCAACGAAACTGGGTCAGGCACTTGGATCATAGGGTGTCCAAACTGTCTATGGGCCAAAGCGGGATTGTAAGTTATACATCCTTCTCTTCCAATAAGCGGTACATTAGGGAATCCTCCGATGCTAGGAATCATAGGCACGCCTCCATAGGTGGGATCATACCAAACAATGTCCGAATGGGTGAGGGCCATAAGTATCTCGGACCATCGAGGTGTTGTTACTTCATCCCAAAGGGACGGATACCAAGTCAAACGAGCGATGAACCATGAGTACAGCAAAGCGGTACAACATACAATGTGTCCTCCTGCTTCAGTATTCCTCGAGTGAATCGAGAAGTACGTATCAGCAAGCAAGGTGGGTACTGGATTCTTGAGTATGAAGAGCTTGATTGCATCCATACCAACAAAATTGTCAATTTTAGGGAACCAGAAAGTCCCATAGACCAACAAAGCAAAATTGGCTTCCAAGATGAGAGCCTCCTTTCTTTCAGCATGGTAACGGACTTTTTCGATCAAAAAGTCGGCGGGGAACCCAAGGACTCCTTCCTTGGTGATCAGGTGTGCTTGAACATCTTCAAGGCTAAGATGAGTGGCATTTGCAATCTCTTGGTGACTAGGCGTGTCTTCCCTTCCGGTGAATAGAGGTCGAACAGTCACAGGCATCCTTAAGAGTTCTGAGTACTCTTCCAAGGTCGGCATCAATTGGTAGTCCGGAAAAGTGAAGCAGTGATACATCGGGTCATAAAACTGAACCAATGTTTCCAACAATCCTTCTTTCATCTTCAGCTCAAGGAAACGGAAAACTCCTCCATATTCTGCTGTGAAGGCAAAGCGATCATCGACGAGTTCGGCTATTTCTCTCAAGCTTTCGAGGTTGGGACTCTGAAAAGTGTACTTCAGGGTTTCTCTTCTGCAATCCATGATTACAACACCTACAGAACGAATTTGAGTTTCTTGAAGTGAACAATGGAAAAAGAATGCAATGCAAGATGATTAGGACTTCATGGGATTCCTCTATTTATAGGCATTGCGGTAAAAGAAAACGCTTTATTAAATTTGAAACGGACTACATAAATATTCTTTTAAAGAGTCCCAAATAAAAGCTAAATAATAGCTAGTAAAGACACTAAAGAAGCTTTGAATGCTGCTGCTTGAGCTGCTCTTCTAGTTGCGCCTTCTCACGGATAAGGTTGTCCACAATTATTTTCCAGATAGTGCATTGTGGGTCGGAGAAAAATAAATCCTCCATGACTTTCCTCTTCTTGCAGGGGAGTAGCTCTTCATCCTTCAATTGTAGCTGTTTCTGAAGTTCATCCCTCTCCTTTTGAAGTTCAGCATTCTGCTTTTGAAGTTCAGCATTCTGCTTTTGACACTCATCATTTTCTGCCACTGCTACGTGGTACTTGTTCTTCCAAGATTCCAGCTCATGTTGAGCCTTCCTTAAGGACACCCCCAACTCCTCGGCTTCGGACATAAAGACATAAGTGGGCTCTCTCCTTGGAGCTATGGGATCTTGACGGGAATAGGGCATCTTTAGCTTGGTTGCCCTTTTTCTGACCCACTGGAGGTATGGTTCTAGAGATACACAGTTAAGCTTCCCTAGACTCTTCTTCCCTTTCTTGTGTACATTACGCCATGCATGTAGAATCTTTCCTCGGAGTTCCATATCATCTTTGAAGAATATACCCTCTACTTGAACACTCTTGGGAGGTTCCTTCAACGGGTATCCCAACTGTCGACGAGCTAAGATAGGATTGTAGCTGATTCCTCCATCAAAGCTGAGCAATGGTACATTAGCAAAGTCACCGCAGCTATCAATGATTAATACTCCATCATACACTCGGTTGTACCAATCAATGTCGGAATGGGTCAAAGCCATAACTCTTGGAGACCAATGCTCTTTGCCAATGTTCGTAAAAGAGCTAGACTTCGGCAAGTGCGAAATAAACCACTTGTAAAGTAAAGGTACACAGCAAGTAATCATCCCTCCACCACGAAGGTTTCGGAGATGTATAGAGTGATATGCATTTCCCAACAGAGTTGGCACTGGGTTGCTCTTCATAAAGATCTTGAATGCTTTGAGATCGATGAAACCTTCGAAACTCGGGAATAGAAACAACCCATAAACAAGCAAAGCAAAGATTGCCTCAAACGGAGCCTTATTAGAATAATCAGCATAGAAGGAAGCCTTCTCGATTAGGAAACCTGTCTTTAAACCAAGAATTCTATCCTTAGTGACTAGGTTGGCTTTGACGTCAGATACCTTCAAACGGAGGGCTTTAGCAATATCTTTCTCATCAGGGTCCTTTTCCAAGAAGGGAAAAGGAGATTCTTCTAGAACAGGCAGACCAACCAAAAAAGAATACTCTTCCAATGTAGGTAGCAACTGGAAATCTGGAAAGGTGAAACAATGGTAGAGAGGATCATAGAATTGTAGCAGTGTGGCAAGAAGTCCTTCATTCACTGAGCAACCCAACAAAGATATCAGCTTCCCATACTTGTTCTTGAATTCTTCTTGATCTTCGATGAAACCCCATAGCTTCTTTAGATCATCCAATTTGGGACTCTTAAAAGTATATTTCACAGTATGTCTTTTATCTGAAGTCATAGTGACCTACAATGTTCATAAACGAAAGTAAATCCTGTGAAGTCCAATGCAGAATGATGTTATATGAATGCAGCAAACACAAATATTCACATAAGGACATAAAGATAAACAAATAAGGGGCACCCTAGGTTTGCAACGAGCATGGAGTAAAGGTGTACCCTTCCCAAAGGTTTAAGGACTAAAGGTTGTTTGTACCTGCAGAACAAGGTTCTAATGGGACTCAGAATCATCAGCCCATCTATCGGATATTATCAATTTCCCAATTACTCGAGGATTAATAATATTCTCAAGAGAACTTCTTTTGAGTGTAGCTTCGCGTAGCATTATTTCGGAAGTACTTCCTCATAGTCTCGCACTACGTCCTAGTAAAGGCCAAAGTTGGGTTAAGGTAACTACGGTCCTCAATATCATAGGCTCCAAAGTCGAAAATAATGAGTGTCTTTACGATTGATCGTTCAACAGTACTATTTCGAAAGGGCCTCAACTGAGCGGGATTCTCGATTCAACTTAGTAGGGATTCCACTCCCTATAAGCCTCCTCGACTATATCACCATCCTATCTTAATTTCTCTCAAGTTCGGGTGTAGAACTTTATCTCACCACTCAAGAACAGTAATCCCAAAAGAAAAACAAGAGAAAGCATGTAAACAATTAATCAAGTAGGCAGATATATAAAGCAGTAAACAAAATAAAATAAGATAGGGAAACCCACTAGAGATATTCCCCAGTGAAGTCGCCATTTCTGCCGCGGTGAAATTTGGATACCAAACTATTGATTAGTTTGAATCGTTAATTCAATTTGCAACCAAACTTTAATTTGTCCAAAGGAAGGGATAAAGATCGAAATTCCCACAATGCAATGCAAATGCAAGGTTTAGAGAGTTTTAGGTTCGGGGGTTGGTTAAACTTAGGGAAGGTACTAGCATCCTAAGTTTCTGTAGTACTCTACAGGAACCTCTTGTTTTATGTTTGTTTACTGCTAAGTGTTTATCTGCTTAATGGTTTAAAGACCTAGGGGTTTATTTCTAAGTATACTCGATAAGATGTCGCATCTTATGCCTACATATCCTTACGGGAGTGGAATCAGAGTATCTGTAGTTCCCCTAAAGGGTTTAAGGAGCTTTTTGACTGTGGCCAAAGTTCCTACGAGTTTAGGGTAGTTGATTGATTGAGTTTAGGAGAAGAGACGAGTCTTCATTTTAAGAGAGAGATAACCGCCACAAATGTAAAGGGGGTTGTAGGAAATGGTCTTTGCATCGTCTTAAGAAAAGGGCTTACATACTCGGATGGTCGCCAAGTATGCCTTTATCGCTCTTAAGGCAAAGTTCCTACATGTTTGATTGTATTGTTGTGGGGGTGGAGATTATATCTCACTTAAGATGATTAACATCTATTCTCTAATGTGTTTGAAAAGTTTGTATAGTGTTGTATGTGTTGTTTCTATGTTGTAAAGATAAAAGACAAGTTCCTTCCTATGGGGTAGGTCCTAAACTTAAGTGATCAACTTGAATGGGATCAAGGATCGTGGGGAATGATGCATATGATGTGCAACTACACACAACGTTGAATTATGTGTAGGTTTTTCCTTTGGACGGAATGCGATGCGGAAAATGTAAATTACAGTAATGTAAAATTGTGGTAAATAAAGGTTGCGGATAAAGTAAACCGTTCATAAACGCATGAAAGCGCTGAAGTGTAGGTGAATATGTCGTGAGGTGAGTGTAGACGATTTGTTTTACGCTGTTGATTGATTTTAAGCGGATTGATTTATGTTTGAATAAAAAGGTTGGTTTGGTTTTGGATGAAAAGGAAATGTTGAGTTGGTTTTAGACAAGAGTTTGATTAAAAAAAGGTTGGATTTGATGTTTTCATAAAATAGTTATTTTGATGAAATCGATTTTAAGAGAAGCTAATTTAATTTAATTAAAAAAAGAAAATTAGATGTGAATTGATTTTAATAGGAAAAAAAAGTTCTTTTTTATGAATATCGGTAAAAGTTAATTTAATTTAAACGGGTAATTATTATTATCTGTTTTTTTATTTTTTTAAAAAAGATTTCTTATACTATCAATTCTTAGTTAACAAGTAAATATAAATTAAATAAACAAAAACAAACTTTAACAAAAGAGTTTTTTTTTAGTTAACAAAATAAAATTGATTATTCTAAGCTATGAGAAAGCTTCTAGCATTTTCTTTTAAACAAAAAAAAATAAATTAAGGAAACAGACTAATTAATTAAAACAAAATAAGAAAGGATTATTAGTTTAATTTAGAAAAGGTTGATTTAAATAATATAAAAAGTTAATTATCAGATTATTAATTAAGACGTAGATTAAGCGGTTAAACGGAGGGATCAAGTGGGATAATGGGGTGATTACGGTAGTTAACTGGGGATTATTGGTGTTGTGTGTGATTAGTGATGTTAGTGAGTGTGTAATTATACTACTAACAAGATAACAAAACGACAAGAGAAACAAACACAAAAAACAAAAGCGGTAACCCTAAATCACTTCTCTCCGTCTCCGATCGTGCCTCCCTCTCCCGGTGAATCCCTCTTTCAATCTCGCTATCCCTCACAATTCTTCTTCCATTTTATCGATTATCGTTTCTGTTCTCAACCTGCAACGACAGATCAAACAATCAAATGGCTCAAAAGTTTAACATGAGTGAGAGTTTTACCGAGTAATTGGGCGGCGTTCGAAATGGCGGTAAGGGATTCTTTGATGACTTCGATCTTCGCGGCGGCCTGGGGATCCAAAGATGAAGACGGAGGGTTTTGACGGCGGCGGTGGCTCACGAATAAGCTTTTGACGGCAATGAAGATAAGTGCTTCTTCTAGGTTTTTCAGTATATTTTTCCTCCCTCCTCTTTTTTGTGGTGATTCGGTCTCCTTATATAGGCTTTAGATGAAGGAAAGCCCCTTGATTGCTGTAATGAATACCGATTGAATCTTTCCATTCTCAGTTCATGCGAGATTTGAAATATTTCCTCTCTTGTTTGATTGCAGTAATGATTCGTTTAATTTCTATTTCAATCTTGTGATTCAATTGGGATATGATTTGATTTTAATCTTCTGTGTTTTAATTTCAGGATTTGATTTATTCTTTGAGTAGGATTTTCTCCCCTAAGGAATATTCTTCAATTAACTCGTTGATTCCTTGGATTTTGCCTTCGAACAATTTCGACAACGCGGATGGGATTGTAACTCTATTGGTAAGAACGTCAACTCTCGTGTCATTAAAACTCTTCCCAAATTTATTCGAATGCTTGCTGACCAATCACTTTACCTGAACTGCAATACTAGGGTTAAAGCGCCTTCATTGTGAGACGGATTGTGGAGCATGCTATCAGCAGTTGTTGCGAGCTTCAAGACTAGAACTTGGCTTTTCTTGTAGTAGGATGATTAAGCATGTCTAAACAAGTTGGTAATGATAAGGTGAGAGTTTATCAAATCTTTTGAGCGTTATCTCTTAGCGACATCTGGTCGAGTTCTAAATTGGTTCTTTTGAATGCAGGATTGGAACACCATAACTTTTGAGCCAACCGAGTTGCCTTAGTAACATTGCAAGTTATGCATTTGGTTGAATTCTCTTCATTAAGGCGTCCGGTAATCATTCAGGAAGCAAGTCGTCGGTGCTCGAAGAGTCAAGTGTAAGAAAGCTCAACATCTTCTTCTTCTGCAATATCCACGTGCAGGCATACACCAAAAAGAGGTATCTTCTGTAGAAGACCAAAGACCAATCGAGGGAGGGACTAATCTTGCCACACAATTTGTTTAACATCTCATTTAATTTCCTTCTATTGTAGATTTCTGTGCGAGAACTCATTATGTTGCCTTGGCGAGAACTCGGAGAAAGGCTGGAAGTATTTCAAGGACTTTGAATCTTACTTGTTCAGCCAAAATTGACGGGTGTCCGAGCGAGCTCATATTGCCTCCTATCCTGGCCAAGTCTAACACTTAAAAGTTAAGGATTCCAACTTTCTCATATTCTTGTTCACCTGATGACTGTTAGTTTTATACATTCCATTGTCCTTCATCCAAACTAATCTTGTTAAGCTGGCAGCACCATCTTCTTTCTTCTCTTTACTGTAAGCAATTGGGGAATGTCAAAGTTTGATCTCTTCAAACACTTTGGTTTCTTTTGCCGTGCAGGTGCGATCGTTCGAATGTCATAGGAGATGGCATAATCAAGAGTTATATGCACTTTATCTTGAAGTGAACCTGCTCTTGTTCTTGTCAACAATGTGGATTCGAAAAGAGGTACCGGTATAGCTTATCCTTGCAAAATCTATGAATTGGCTCATGTCTTTAAAACAAACTTATTTAAGCCTTGAATTTCCCCCGTTCTGATGGAGTTGGTGTTGTTTTGACAGCTCTGGTGACTCCAATCCACGGATGATGCTTTGTGATAATACCGGGGCACAAATGTGAAGTTCGTAAAGTCTGAGAGCTGCAAGCCTTCCTCTGTAGAGCTTGTGGATTGAGCTTGTTCTCAGAATGATTGCCGACGTCTTGCGAGGTATAAATCTAAACTCTTTTAAAGTTGAAATGATCTGTTGGATATTGCCTGGAACTTTCTGAGGGCTTCTCAATGTTGCAGGTGGTTTTATTGTTTACGTTGCCGACATCCCCCTTTCGCCTCTAGTGAGTGGTCAAGACGTTTGTGAATCTGTTACGTTGCTGCAGACTCTGGGCGTGTAACAGAGATGGCGTCATATTTTCCATTAGATCAACTCTGTCCTGTCTTTAAGATCTTGCCAAAAACAATTCACATAGGTAGGACTTCAATGTTGCAGCTTATCTTGTTTTACCGTAATTGATCTCCTTGGTATTTCCTGAACTCTAAGTTTTGAATCCCAAACCGTGGTTTTTAACACGCAAGTCAAATTGGTCTTGAAGATTGCTTTTGGTACTGCAGGATTCAACGGTTACTCAAAAACAGCCATATGTCCAGGAATCGACCTGCTGGTGGCCAGATGGACATCCATACTGAACCTTTCTTCTCCTACTCGCTCTTCCTCAAAAGTCTCACAAGCTCCAAGAACCTCATCAATAACATTATGGACAGTTCCCTCAGTTGCAGCAGTTATTCTCTTGAGATCTTCTCCTGTTACACGACCAACACAAAAAGAAGTTTCTATCTGCTAACTGCTGTGTAGGTAATTGAGGTGGGAGTATTTGTAACAGAGTACTTGTTCCAAAATATGTTCTGTAAATGGTTTTCGTTTAGATTTGGCAATTATGCTCCAGGTGTTTATTTGCTTCAGTACTGATTTCGTTTTGATGATTAATTGCAGCAGTTGGATAAGAACGGTGAATTTCTGTCATATGTCGGTTTTGGGACAAATATAACGTATTCTAATTTCTTATGCTCATTGTCGCAATCTTCTGCAGGTCGAAATAAAGCTGAGATGCCACCCAAAGATGCGGAGTGTTGTTGACGAGGCTTGCGTGTGGTTTCTTCAGACGATGATGCAGGTTACGAGGACGTGTCGGTGGAAGTTGAACCCGACAAGTATCAAGGGTGTATCAGAGGCTAATGCGGAAACAAAGTTCGTCTGAAATAACTTATGTTTGTTTTGTTTGAACACAAATTTGTTGTATTTCTTGTGTTGAAGCCTAGAGTTGTGGTTGTGTTTTTATTGTGCAGAGGCATCCAAGTTTGTCACACCAAAATGTCATCAATCGTGGGTGGTGATGATCTGATTAGCGGTTTCGTCTTGGTACTGAAGTTTACCAATCTCGTTCTTAGTTGTTTTTGCTGAGTATGTAGTTCATGCAGGAACTTTTCCTGCTTATTTCCATTCCTGTAGGATTAAAGGGTAGAAGTCAAAACTATATCAGGAGGATGAAGTTGCAGAACTCTTACTACCGCCCCGCGCCTGTTTCGACTCCAACAAAAACTTTGGAGCAGATGCTGCAACGTTAGTTGGATCTTCTTGCCCCAACATCTTCAATAAGGGTGCTTTGTAGACTTTTCTTTCTTATAGAGTCTGGAATTAACATGACTTGTAGTCTTCTTGGTAACCGATAGGGAATTTGTGATGACGTGATACTAGGAAATTGCCAAACTTGCTGCTCTATATGTTTTGACAATTTGTGAACTCATCCTTATCTAATATGGTAATAATGAACCTTGGTGTATGGCCTCTTGAATATTGGTATTTATGAATGATGATCTCAAAACCGGCTTTAGCTCTTCTCGTTTGAGGCAATCTAACAGTATCATAAATATTGGTAGCGACTTTTGTAATCTAGCAAGAAAAGGAACCTTATGTTGTTGAGATTTTGCCATAGCTTGATTTCAATACTGATAACATATCGTTCACAAACTGGTTTTCTACGTTTAGAGATTTAAGTGACCATGAATTCACCATAAGAGGCAATCTTGAACATAAGAGCGTGACATCCAACAAAATACTCTCATACCAATATGTCTGTTGTCAAACTCCACCATCCTCCTTCGATGGTTCTTGGAGATTGGTCAGTCTTTTAGAATCTTGAATCTTTTGAATTTCGAATATTCCACAAAGCGCATGTGAGATGCGCCAAAGTAAATATGACCGAATCTTGCCATCACAATCCAAATAATACCACTTGATTAGATTGCGAGCATGTGCGAATGATCCTAAACCTTGAATCCGCATACTCCTGCACTGGGAGGCTACGTAAAACCTGTCAGAGATGTCTAACAAACCAAAATAATCTTGCACGCATTTGTTAGTCCTGACCAACATGTATAGGGGCAGTAAGATAAAGCGTAATAAAACGTACAAAAGTGTGGGATCTTAAGGTCAAAAATTAGGGTGCAACAGATGCCCCTATTTAAGTTACTCCTATTCGGAGATATGGAGATTGAAATCTCCGTCTCGACGAGATAGGAGGGGCTTAAATACAAACATTGCACGAATTTTTGGCCATAAGAAGCCATCGAATGTAAATGATATGCAATGATACGAAATGCAAGACAAATGATCCTGTGGAGAAATGGCGCCACAGGGGGAAACCAGACACGACACATAGGAATGTCAAACTCAACAAAAGGAGACTCCACGAGGACGGGAAACAAACAACACTAGGGAAATCTCCCAAAAGTATAACAGTATCTCATATACCAGGGGCATAGTGATGAGAAACAAGTTTTAGTCGCAAGATACGCTTATCATAATGTTATGGTTGGTAACAATCCAAGTGAACTGAGTTAATGATTCATCTTTATTTTTCTTTTTCTCTTTTTTTTCTGTATATCTTTTCTTTTGGAACTCAACTTGAAATAATAAAATGTATGACTTCCCCGAACATCATGATAAGGATACCATGAGCTGGTCTCGGTCTCTGTCTGAAATGTCAAAACTTTGTAGATGTAATCACTGTAGATACAAATGTAGTTGTAGATGTTGTTGTGGTAGAGCTTCCCCGAGCACCATGATATGGGAGTCATGAGCTGGTCTCGGTCTCTAACGTCGAACTTCCCCTTGCACCATGGTATGGGAACCATGAGCTGGTCTCGGTCTCTAACGTCGAACTTCCCCTTGCACCATGGTATGGGAACCATGAGCTGGTCTCGGTTCCTGATGTCGAACTTCCCCTTGCATCATGGTATGGGAACCATGAGCTGGTCTCGGTTCCTTCCCGAAATGATGAGAACTCGTGAGAGCACCTTCATAGGGGGGTTGTGATTTGTAGATTGTAGATGTAACTGTAGTTGTAAATTGTAATGTTGATGTAGATGTTCGGCTGTGAGCCATAGTGTCATTGTAGGTTGTATGTTGTAAATTGTAACACTGTAGAATTATTGATGTAAATGTTGTGAAATCTGTAATTGTAGAATTTTGTAGATGTGATCTTGTACTTGTAATTGTAAATTGTAGATGCAGTTTGTATTGTAATGGCAATTTGTAGAATGTGCACCGGGGATCCTCAGAGGAGTTGTAAACCGGTTGATCTGTGGAGTGTCCTCTTGTAAGGAGATATGTCATTGATTGTACTCGTAATGAACTCTCTGGGGAAGATCATTTCTGAGGAGTATCTTTGCTATAATTGTAAGACATGTGAAATTGTAGTAGTAGAAATCCTCAAATGGGGAAATACCTGTAATGCCCCTTGTTTTGTCTTGATAATCTTGAAATAATCCACTGGGGAAGGACAGATTGTCTTGAGGAAATTGTTGTTTGTCGTTTTGAATATAAGTCTGCCCAAAACGAGTTGCTCAAATAAAGAGATCTTCTGTCATTCAGTTGTTAGTTGTCGAGGAAATCTTGTAATATTGTTGAAGAAACGGTGTGTCTTCAAATGGTGATCCTCATAATGTCAAAGTGCAAAATAAAATGCATTTTTGATCCATGCTCAAAAGTTGGAGATGTTCATAGTGTGATTGCCAAAGACCGAAGTTCAATTCGGGAAGTAACCGAAGAGAAACTGTCAAGCAAGACTCAACCATAGAGGTATAAACTCCAATGGGAATGTACTGAAATAACTGTCTTCCACGAGGATCGAACTTCGTGGGGAAATAGAAATATTGAGTTTTTTTTTTTTGCTTAGGGCTGACAATTCTATTTGGAAGGAATAAGACACGCTCAAATACCCAAGGGTAAACGCAATAGAAGAGATAGAGTAAAACATACAAAGGATGCACAAAAATGCAAATGTTATGCTATCTACTTACATGATATGTGTATGCTTATGCTGACAAGACAGACGAAAGCAATGACCGAATACGGGATAAACGTCTCGGAACAAACATCCGACCAATCTTCAAAGATAGAAGTACCACTGGGGTAGATGGAGAACCAAATGTGGGGTCCCAATACTGCTTCAAAACTTCAAGATTTCTCTTGAGGAAAAGTGATCGATCCGATTGGGGATGTATCATCTTGATAAGTTTGACATGTCGTATGAAATTGTAGACGGAGGTACCCAAACCGAAGTTTCATAGGGGATAAAATAAATATCTTGGATCGTCGTAGTTGCTGAATATGTTGGGATTGAGCTTCCTAAGGATGAGATATACATCTTGCTCCAATCTTCAAATGCCCTAAGTCACATAGTTTAAGAGAAAAGTCTCGAGAGGATTTTATAGAAAACATGATGTCCAAATGCCCCACTGTTTTCAAACTCTCTAGAGATTCACCGAATCTCGACGTAACTGCCCCTGATTGGCGGTAAGTGAGTCCTTGAATTTCTTCTAGTTGAACCCAAGACTTGCGCGGATGGAATTGTCTTGGGAAGAATGACTTGCCCCAAGTCAGCAAAGTCTTCAAATATCATCATCAATATCTGTATGTGGTATTTCTAAGATGTCAAGCGTATTTAGCACATTTGAAATATCCATTTTGAAATGGTTAATGCGACACACATTTGTCTTGAAGTTTTGAAAAGGGGTATCGCAATAACTTGTGATCGAAACCACTAGTTAGGATACAAATTGAATCGTTATTTATAAAGCCGATTTAAATTTGAGCATAGCTCAAGGAGTCAGGAAACAATATCTCATCGAGTATGCTTTCGAATTAAACCTTCCTTCAATTAGGACTTTGAGGGTTGTACATGTGTTTAATTTGTGACTGATAAAATGGAGGTAGAAAGGGTTAGTATATTTGTGCCCACCCAATTTTTGAAAGTTGTTCATCATTTTTGATATTACCCTGCCCCAGGTTAAGAAAATGATGTTTCGGTTTGGGAGAAAAAACGGATCTCAAGGCTTAAAAGAAAGGGTTGACTATTTTGGCGCTTAGGAGGTCGAAAGAAAAAAAATGCCTTACATCATCAGTAGGGTTTTTATTCGAAGGATACAACAAGAGATCATGTGTTTTACTTCATCATCCTCCTTCCAATTCTCTGTCAGAGCAAGAGAGCGGGTAAAAGTCGGCGTTATAAATAATTTTGAAAAACTATTTGAGTGAAAACGAATGGATTTCTTCAAGACAAACAGTTATTGTATTACTTACTCAAAACAGAAAGTTCTTACATGCCAAATATGCTTTCAATCAAAGAAGTAAACACACAAACAAACAAAAGAAATAGAAAGTTCTTTTGGAGTTTTCGCTTATATCAGCGTAATGGTATTCCATTCATGATCGGTCTTTCTCCTTTGAAGGTTAGCACTTCATTATCGATCATTTCTTGAACTTTTCCTTGAAAAACTTTGCAATCTTCGATCGAATGCCCCAACATTCCATCATGGAATTCACAGCTGGTGTTTGGGTTGAACCACGGCGGGTGAGAGTTCATGGTTCTAGTCTTTCTAGGTGTCATTACCGAGTTTCGAATGAAATAAAACCATAATTGACGGTAGGTCAATGGGATAAGATCAAACCAATGGGTCTCTTCTTTCAGAGTATTCAGAGGTATTTTCTGATTTGGAAACTGCTTTCGAATATGTCGGTGCTGATCTGGAGATGGTATCCTTCGCTTAGGAGGCAATTGCTGCTCGCGCTGAGCGGACATTGCATACTCATGTTGAGGACGGGATACCGAAGCTGTGGATTCTCTGGGAGATCCTTTATCACCTGTTTTATCGGGAACTATTCCCAAACTGTAATTGTACTGCTTTACAAAAGCAACAGCTAAGTCTTCCCAAGACTGGATGTGATTCACTTGTAGCTTCATATACCATGTTAACGGTGCTCCACCCAAACTTTCTTGAAAGCAGTGAATCATTAGTTTGTCGTTCCCAAGGTAAGCGATCATCTTCTGACAAAACATCATCAAATGATACCTCGGACAAATTGTACCTTTGTACACTTCGAAGGCGGGCATTTGGAATCCTGGGGGGACAACTAGGTTTGGACCTAGGCGCAGGTCACGAGCACGAAAATCAGGCGCACGATTCCTCTTCATCACTTTCCATCGTTCCTTGAAGTCACGAAACTCATTCTCGAATGCTATAAGCCCAGGGTCGTCCACTTCTTTCTCAGCATGAATATTCCGCAAGTTAGTAAACGGGTTTTCTTGCATAGGTAGTGGCGCAGGAACAAAGTCGTCGGAGGGACGGCGAAATGTCGGCTTAGACCTTACTCTGAAGCTAGTCATGCGATCCATGTCTTTGTTCTCCTTACTATCCTTTAATGATACTTCCGGCTTGGTCAGATGGTCGAGACAGCGACTGACAGCAAAAGATGGAAAACCGAAATGAGCCACAACAAAGGAAAGACACATGCACAAAATGTAGAATGCCATGCTAAATGCAGGATGTTAATGCATAATGCAGATGCAGGAGGAGACTTCAAGAAACTCAAAGTGTTTTTTTCAGTGTTATAATGTAGAATAATTAAAAAACCTTTTTATTTTTTATTTGAGAAACAATGAAAACAAAGTACTCTTTCAAGAGTTTATTACAACGAAAGCAAAAGAAAACTTAGAACTCTATCCCACAGTCTTCTCTTTTGTACGGAGCTCCTCGGTCAACTGGTCAATGCGATCCTGTAGCGCCGCTTTCTCGATGATGAGTCGTTCCACACACTCCTTCCAAGCCATGGTAGTTGAGGGGAGATCATCACTGGTGATAACACTTGAAGAGGCCTGAGGAGAAAATAAATCTCCTTGTGCCTTTCTCTTTCTGGCAACTTCTATTTCCGGGGTCTTTTGAAGTCTTTCCTTCTCTACCTTGAGGGTGAAGAACTTATTCTTCCAAGCAGTCCTCAATTTCCGGGCTTCATATAAAGCAATCTTTACTTGTTCAATTTTATCCACATCGAACCAGTCGGGGTCATGAGGAGACAATACCATGGGTTCATGGAAAGGAAAAGGCATCTTGAGATCGAGAGCCCTTTCTCGCACCCAATGCAGATAATCCTCGGAAACAGCACAACTGGGGTATCCTGAAGCAGCTGTTCCTTCCATATCAATGTATTTCCATGCGTAAATGATGACAGTCTTTAGGTCTGGATCCTCTTCCCCCTTGAAATAGATCTCTTCCAACGAAACTGGGTCAGGCACTTGGATCATAGGGTGTCCAAACTGTCTATGGGCCAAAGCGGGATTGTAAGTTATACATCCTTCTCTTCCAATAAGCGGTACATTAGAGAATCCTCCGATGCTAGGAATCAAAGGCACGCCTCCATAGGCGGGATCATACCAAACAATGTCCGAATGGGTGAGGGCCATAAGTATCTCGGACCATCGAGGTGTTGTTACTTCATCCCAAAGGGACGGATACCAAGTCAAACGAGCGATGAACCATGAGTACAGCAAAGCGGTACAACATACAATGTGTCCTCCTCCTTCAGTATTCCTCGAGTGAATCGAGAAGTACGTATCAGCAAGCAAGGTGGGTACTGGATTCTTGAGTATGAAGAGCTTGATTGCATCCATATCAACAAAATTGTCAATTTTAGGGAACCAGAAAGTCCCATAGACCAACAAAGCAAAATTGGCTTCCAAGATGAGAGCCTCCTTTCTTTCAGCATGGTAACGGACTTTTTCGATCAAAAAGTCGGCGGGGAACCCAAGGACTCCTTCCTTGGTGATCAGGTGTGCTTGAACATCTTCAAGGCTAAGATGAGTGGCATTTGCAATCTCTTGGTGACTAGGCGTGTCTTCCCTTCCGGTGAATAGAGGTCGAACAGTCACAGGCATCCTCAAGAGTTCTGAGTACTCTTCCAAGGTCGGCATCAATTGGTAGTCCGGAAAAGTGAAGCAGTGATACATCGGGTCATAAAACTGAACCAATGTTTCCAACAATCCTTCTTTCATCTTCAGCTCAAGGAAACGGAAAACTCCTCCATATTCTGCTGCGAAGGCAAAGCGATCCTCGACGAGTTCGGCTAGTTCTCTCTAGCTTTCGAGGTTGGGACTCTGAAAAGTGTACTTCAGGGTTTCTCTTCTGCAATCCATGATTACAACACCTACAGAACGAATTTGAGTTTCTTGAAGTGAACAATGGAAAAAGAATGCAATGCAAGATGATTAGGACTTCATGGGATTCCTCTATTTATAGGCATTGCGGTAAAAGAAAACGCTTTATTAAATTTGAAACGGACTACATAAATATTCTTTTAAAGAGTCCAAAATAAAAGCTAAATAAAAGCTAGTAAAGATACTAAAGAAGCTTTGAATGCTGCTGCTTGAGCTGCTCTTCTTGTTGCGCCTTCTCACGGATAAGGTTGTCCACAATTATTTTCCAGATAGTGCATTGTGGGTCGGAGAAAAATAAATCCTCCATGACTTTCCTCTTCTTGCAGGGGAGTAGCTCTTCATCCTTCAACTGTAGCTGTTTCTGAAGTTCATCCCTCTCCTTTTGAAGTTCAGCATTCTACTTTTGAAGTTCAGCATTCTGCTTTTGACACTCATCATTTTCTGCCACTGCTACGTGGTACTTGTTCTTCCAAGATTCCAGCTCATGTTGAGACTTCCTTAAGGACACCCCTAACTCCTCGGCTTCGGACATAAAGACATAAGTGGGCTCTCTCCTTGGAGCTATGGGATCTTGACGGGAATAGGGCATCTTTAGCTTGGTTGCCCTTTTTCTGACCCACTGGAGGTATGGTTCTAGAGATACACAGTTAAGCTTCCCTAGACTCTTCTTCCCTTTCTTGTGTACATTACGCCATGCATGTAGAATCTTTCCTCGGAGTTCCATATCATCTTTGAAGAATATACCCTCTACTTGAACACTCTTGGGAGGTTCCTTCAACGAGTATCCTAACTGTCGACGAGCTAAGATAGGATTGTAGCTGATTCCTCCATCAAAGCTAAGCAATGGTACATTAGCAAAGTCACCGCAGCTATCAATGATCAATACTCCATCATACACTCGGTTGTACCAATCAATGTCGGAATGGGTCAAAGCCATAACTCTTGGAGACCAATGCTCTTTGCCAATGTTCGTAAAAGAGCTAGACTTCGGCAAGTGCGAAATAAACCACTTGTAAAGTAAAGGTACACAGCAAGTAATCATCCCTCCACCACGAAGGTCTCGGAGATGTATAGAGTGATATGCATTTCCCAACAGAGTTGGCACTGGGTTGCTCTTCATAAATATCTTGAATGCTTTGAGATCGATGAAACCTTCGAAACTCGGGAATAGAAACAACCCATAAACAAGCAAAGCAAAGATTGCCTCAAACGGAGCCTTATTAGAATAATCAGCATAGAAGGAAGCCTTCTCGATTAGGAAACCTGTCTTTAAACCAAGAATTCCATCCTTAGTGACTAGGTTGGCTTTGACGTCAGATACCTTCAAACGGAGGGCTTTAGCAATATCTTTCTCATCAGGGTCCTTTTCCAAGAAGGGAAAAGGAGATTCTTCTAGAACAGGCAGACCAACCAAAAAAGAATACTCTTCCAATGTAGGTAGCAACTGGAAATCTGGAAAGGTGAAACAATGGTAGAGAGGATCATAGAATTGTAGCAGTGTGGCAAGAAGTCCTTCATTCATTGAGCAACCCAACAAAGATATCAGCTTCCCATACTTGTTCTTGAATTCTTCTTGATCTTCGATGAAACCCCATAGCTTCTTTAGGTCATCCAATTTGGGACTCTTAAAAGTATATTTCACAGTATGTCTTTTATCTGAAGTCATAGTGACCTACAATGTTCATAAACGAAAGTAAATCCCGTGAAGTCCAATGCAGAATGATGTTATATGAATGCAGCAAACACAAATATTCACATAAGGACATAAAGATAAACAAATAAGGGGCACCCTAGGTTTGCAACGAGCATGGAGTAAAGGTGTACCCTTCCCAAAGGTTTAAGGACTAAAGGTTTGTTGTACCTGCAGAACAAGGTTCTAATGGGACTCAGAATCATCAGCCCATCTATCGGATATTATCAATTTCCCAATTACTCGAGGATTAATAATATTCTCAAGAGAACTTCTTTTGAGTGTAGCTTCGCGTAGCACTATTTCGGAAGTACTTCCTCATAGTCTCGCACTACGTCCTAGTAAAGGCCAAAGTTGGGTTAAGGTAACTACGGTCCTCAATATCATAGGCTCCAAAGTCGAAAATAATGAGTGTCTTTACGATTGATCGTTCAACAGTACTATTTCGAAAGGGCCTCAACTGAGCGGGATTCTCGATTCAACTTAGTAGGGATTCCACTCCCTATAAGCCTCCTCGACTATATCACCATCCTATCTTAATTTCTCTCAAGTTCGGGTGTAGAACTTTATCTCACCACTCAAGAACAGTAATCCCAAAAGAAAAACAAGAGAAAGCATGTAAACAATTAATCAAGTAGGCAGATATATAAAGCAGTAAACAAAATAAAATAAGATAGGGAAACCCACTAGAGATATTCCCCAGTGAAGTCGCCATTTCTGCCGCGGTGAAATTTGGATACCAAACTATTGATTAGTTTGAATCGTTAATTCAATTTGCAACCAAACTTTAATTTGTCCAAAGGAAGGGATAAAGATCGAAATTCCCACAATGCAATGCAAATGCAAGGTTTAGAGAGTTTTAGGTTCGGGGGTTGGTTAAACTTAGGGAAGGTACTAGCATCCTAAGTTTCTGTAGTACTCTACAGGAACCTCTTGTGTTATGTTTGTTTACTGCTAAGTGTTTATCTGCTTAATGGTTTAAAGACCTAGGGGTTTATTTCTAAGTATACTCGATAAGATGTCGCATCTTATGCCTACATATCCTTACGGGAGTGGAATCAGAGTATCTGTAGTTCCCCTAAAGGGTTTAAGGAGCTTTTTGACTGTGGCCAAAGTTCCTACGAGTTTAGGGTAGTTGATTGATTGAGTTTAGGAGAAGAGACGAGTCTTCATTTTAAGAGAGAGATAACCGCCACAAATGTAAAGGGGGTTGTAGGAAATGGTCTTTGCATCGTCTTAAGAAAAGGGCTTACATACTCGGATGGTCGCCAAGTATGCCTTTATCGCTCTTAAGGCAAAGTTCCTACATGTTTGATTGTATTGTTGTGGGGGTGGAGATTATATCTCACTTAAGATGATTAACATCTATTCTCTAATGTGTTTGAAAAGTTTGTATAGTGTTGTATGTGTTGTTTCTATGTTGTAAAGATAAAAGACAAGTTCCTTCCTATGGGGTAGGTCCTAAACTTAAGTGATCAACTTGAATGGGATCAAGGATCGTGGGGAATGATGCATATGATGTGCAACTACACACAACGTTGAATTATGTGTAGGTTTTTCCTTTGGACGGAATGCGATGCGGAAAATGTAAATTACAGTAATGTAAAATTGTGGTAAATAAAGGTTGCGGATAAAGTAAACCGTTCATAAACGCATGAAAGCGCTGAAGTGTAGGTGAATATGTCGTGAGGTGAGTGTAGACGATTTGTTTTACGCTGTTGATTGATTTTAAGCGGATTGATTTATGTTTGAATAAAAAGGTTGGTTTGGTTTTGGATGAAAAGGAAATGTTGAGTTGGTTTTAGACAAGAGTTTGATTAAAAAAAGGTTGGATTTGATGTTTTAATAAAATAGTTATTTTGATGAAATCGATTTTAAGAGAAGCTAATTTAATTTAATTAAAAAAAGAAAATTAGATGTGAATTGATTTTAATAGGAAAAAAAAGTTCTTTTTTATGAATATCGATAAAAGTTAATTTAATTTAAAAGGGTAATTATTATTATCTGTTTTTTTATTTTTTAAAAAAAGATTTCTTATACTATCAATTCTTAGTTAACAAGTAAATATAAATTAAATAAACAAAAACAAACTTTAACAAAAGAGTTTTTTTTTAGTTAACAAAATAAAATTGATTATTCTAAACTATGAGAAAGCTTCTAGCATTTTCTTTTAAACAAATAAAAATAAATTAAGGAAACAGACTAATTAATTAAAACAAAATAAGAAAGGATTATTAGTTTAATTTAGAAAAGGTTGATTTAAATAATATAAAAAGTTAATTATCAGATTATTAATTAAGACATAGATTAAGCGGTTAAACGGAGGGATCAAGTGGGATAATGGGGTGATTACGGTAGTTAACTGGGGATTATTGGTGTTGTGTGTGATTAGTGATGTTAGTGAGTGTGTAATTATACTACTAACAAGATAACAAAACGACAAGAGAAACAAACACAAAAAACAAAAGCGGTAACCCTAAATCACTTCTCTCCGTCTCCGATCGTGCCTCCCTCTCCCGGTGAATCCCTCTTTCAATCTCGCTATCCCTCACCATTCTTCTTCCATTTTATCGATTATCGTTTCTGTTCTCAACCTGCAATGACAGATCAAACAATCAAATGGCTCAAAAGTTTAACATGAGTGAGAGTTTTATCGAGTAATTGGGCGGCGTTCGAAATGGCGGTAAGGGATTCTTTGATGACTTCGATCTTCGCGGCGGCCTGGGGATCCAAAGATGAAGACGGAGGGTTTTGACAGCGGCGGTGGCTCACGAATAAGCTTTTGACGGCAATGAAGATAAGTGCTTCTTCTAGGTTTTTCAGTATATTTTTCCTCCCTCCTCTTTTTTGTGGTGATTCGGTCTCCTTATATAGGCTTTAGATGAAGGAAAGCCCCTTGATTGCTGTAATGAATACTGATTGAATCTTTCCATTCTCAGTTCATGCGAGATTTGAAATATTTCCTCTCTTGTTTGATTGCAGTAATGATTCGTTTAATTTCTATTTCAATCTTGTGATTCAATTGGGATATGATTTGATTTTAATCTTCTGTGTTTTAATTTCAGGATTTGATTTATTCTTTGAGTAGGATATTCTCCCCTAAGGAATATTCTTCAATCAACTCGCTGATTCCTTGGATTTTGCCTTCGAACAATTTCGACAACGCGGATGGGATTGTAACTCTATTGGTAAGAACGTCAACTCTCGTGTCATTAAAACTCTTCCCAAATTTATTCGAATGCTTGCTGACCAATCACTTTACCTGAACTGCAATACTAGGGTTAAAGCGCCTTCATTGTGAGACGGATTGTGGAGCATGCTATCAGCAGTTGTTGCGAGCTTCAAGACTAGAACTTGGCTTTTCTTGTAGTAGGATGATTAAGCATGTCTAAACAAGTTGGTAATGATAAGGTGAGAGTTTATCAAATCTTTTGAGCGTTATCTCTTAGCGACATCTGGTCGAGTTCTAAATTGGTTCTTTCGAATGCAGGATTGGAACACCACAACTTTTGAGCCAACCGAGTTGCCTTAGTAACATTGCAAGTTATGCATTTGGTTGAATTCTCTTCATTAAGGCGTCCGGTAATCATTCAGGAAGCAAGTCGTCGGTGCTCGAAGAGTCAAGTGTAAGAAAGCTCAACATCTTCTTCTTCTGCAATATCCACGTGCAGGCATACACCAAAAAGAGGTATCTTCTGTAGAAGACCAAAGACCAATCGAGGGAGGGACTAATCTTGCCACACAATTTGTTTAACATCTCATTTAATTTCCTTCTATTGTAGATTTCTGTGCGGGAACTCATTATGTTGCCTTGGCGAGAACTCGGAGAAAGGCTGGAAGTATTTCAAGGACTTTGAATCTTACTTGTTCATCCAAAATTGACGGGTGTCCGAGCGAGCTCATATTGCCTCCTATCCTGGCCAAGTCTAACACTTAAAAGTTAAGGATTCCAACTTTCTCATATTCTTGTTCACCTGATGACTGTTAGTTTTATACATTCCATTGTCCTTCATCCAAACTAATCTTGTTAAGCTGGCAGCACCATCTTCTTTCTTCTCTTTACTGTAAGCAATCGGGGAATGTCAAAGTTTGATCTCTTCAAACACTTTGGTTTCTTTTGCCGTGCAGGTGCGATCGTTCGAATGTCATAGGAGATGGCATAATCGAGAGTTATATGCACTTTATCTTGAAGTGAACCTGCTCTTGTTCTTGTCAACAATGTGGATTCGAAAAGAGGTATCGGTATAGCTTATCCTTGCAAAATCTATGAATTGGCTCATGTCTTTAAAACAAACTTATTTAAGCCTTGAATTTCCCCCGTTCTGATGGAGTTGGTGTTGTTTTGACAGCTCTGGTGACTCCAATCCACGGATGATGCTTTGTGATAATACCGGGGCACAAATGTGAAGTTCGTAAAGTCTGAGAGCTGCAAGCCTTCCTCTGTAGAGCTTGTGGATTGAGCTTTTTCTCAGAATGATTGCCGACGTCTTGCGAGGTATAAATCTCAACTCTTTTAAAGCTGAAATGATCTGTTGGATATTGCCTGGAACTTTCTGAGGGCTTCTCAATGTTGCAGGTGGTTTTATGGTTTACGTTGCCGACATCCCCCTTTCGCCTCTAGTGAGTGGTCAAGACGTTTGTGAATCTGTTACGTTGCTGCAGACTCTGGGCGTGTAACAGAGATGGCGTCATATTTTCCATTAGATCAACTCTGTCCTGTCTTTAAGATCTTGCCAAAAACAATTCACATACGTAGGACTTCAATGTTGCAGCTTATCTTGTTTTACCGTAATTGATCTCCTTGGTATTTCCTGAACTCTAAGTTTTGAATCCCAAACCGTGATTTTTAACACGCAAGTCAAATTGGTCTTGAAGATTGCTTTTGGTACTGCAGGATTCAACGGTTACTCAAAAACAGCCATATGCCCAGGAATCGACCTGCTGGTGGCCACATGGACATCCATACTGAACCTTTCTTCTCCTACTCGCTCTTCCTCAAAAGTCTCACAAGCTCCAAGAACCTCATCAATAACATTATGGACAGTTCCCTCAGTTGCAGCAGTTATTCTCTTGAGATCTTCTCCTGTTACACGACCAACACAAAAAGAAGTTTCTATCTGCTAACTGCTGTGTAGGTAATTGAGGTGGGAGTATTTGTAACAGAGTACTTGTTCCAAAATATGTTCTGTAAATGGTTTTCGTTTAGATTTGGCAATTATGCTCCAGGTGTTTATTTGCTTCAGTACTGATTTCGTTTTGATGATTAATTGCAGCAGTTGGATAAGAACGGTGAATTTCTGTCATATGTCGGTTTTGGGACGAATATAACGTATTCTAATTTCTTGTGCTCATTGTCGCAATCTTCTGCAGGTCGAAATAAAGCTGAGATGCCACCCAAAGATGCGGAGTGTTGTTGACGAGGCTTGCGTGTGGTTTCTTCAGACGATGATGCAGGTTACGAGGACGTGTCGATGGAAGTTGAAGCCGGCAAGTATCAAGGGTGTATCAGAGGCTAATGCGGAAACAAAGTTCATCTGAAATAACTTATGTTTGTTTTGTTTGAACACAAATTTTTTGTATTTCTTGTGTTGAAGCCTAGAGCTGTGGTTGTGTTTTTATTGTGCAGAGGCATCCAAGTTTGTCACACCAAGATGTCATCAATCGTGGGTGGTGATGATCTGATTAGCGGTTTCGTCTTGGTACTGAAGTTTACCAATCTCGTTCTTAGTTGTTTTTGCTGAGTATGTAGTTCATGCAGGAACTTTTCCTGCTTATTTCCATTCCTGTAGGATTAAAGGGTAGAAGTCAAAACTATATCAGGAGGATGAAGTTGCAGAACTCTTACTACCGCCCCGCGCCTATTTTGACTCCAACAAAAACTTTGGAGCAGATGCTGCAACGTTAGTTGGATATTCCTGCCCCAACATCTTCAATAAGGGTGCTTTGTAGACTTTTCTTTCTTATAGAGTCTGGAATTAACATGACTTGTAGTCTTCTTGGTAACCGATAGGGAATTTGTGATGACGTGATACTAGGAAATTGCCAAACTTGCTGCTCTATATGTTTTGACAACTTGTGAACTCATCCTTATCTAATATGGTAATAATGAACCTTGGTGTATGGCCTCTTGAATATTGGTATTTATGAATGATGATCTCAAAACCGGCTTTAGCTCTTCTCATTTGAGGCAATCCAACAGTATCATAAATATTGGTAGCGACTTTTGTAATCTAGCAAGAAAAGGAACCTTATGTTGTTGAGATTTTGCCATAGCTTGATTTCAATACTGATAACATAACGTTCACAAACTGGTTTTCTACGTTTAGAGATTTAAGTGACCATGAATTCACCATAAGAGGCAATCTTGAACATAAGAGCCTGACATCCAACAAAATACTCTCATACCAATATGTCTGTTGTCAAACTCCACCATCCTCCTTCGATGGTTCTTGGAGATTGGTCAGTCTTTTAGAATCTTGAATCTTTTGAATTTCGAATATTCCACAAAGCGCACGTGAGATGCGCCAAAGTAAATATGACCGAATCTTGCCATCACAATCCAAATAATACCACTTGATTAGATTGCGAGCATGTGCAAATGATCCTAAACCTTGAATCCGCATACTCCTGCACTGGGAGGCTACGTAAAACCTGTCAGAGATGTCTAACAAACCAAAATAATCTTGCACGCATTCGTTAGTCCTGACCAACATGTATAGGGGCAGTAAGATAAAGCGTAATAAAATGTAAAAAAAGTGTGGGATCTTAAGGTCAAAAATTAGGGTGCAACACATAGCATTGAGAACTGTCATACTTTTAAGCACAAGGTCCAAGACCTGATTGACTCAAAAGCTATTGAATTCACACCGAGCGGCGTAATTGTACCTGATGGTCCTATTCCAGCTGCTGCCAAGATGATGGATGTTTCCGAAGCTGCAGTAGGTCAAGAGTATATTCTGCAATCAATGGTGTTAGAATCCCCTTGCCCTCAGTGGCTGCCTGTGCCTAGACTAAGCCTGAGGATGAAAGCGCTTGAACGAAAGGAGTCCCTGACAATTCAGACTCAATCTCCATGTGGTTCAACTATTCAAGGTCAGCAATCTGTCCAGTCTTTGCAACAAACACAACTCCTCTCCAGAATCAGCAGCCTTATTGTTATCGGTCAAGCCTGCGTGCTAGGCAAAACCAAATGAAGTCAGAGAGGCAGTTCACCCGGTTGTCGTTTTGAGCATAATGGTTTCAATAAGCAACTTTGAATATGGTTGGTTCAGCAGCAAGTCAGAGGTGAAAGCCCGGTTCTCGGAAGCTGGCATTTTCCTTTGTTTTATCTTGTCATTTCTTTATGTTTGTAGTTTCTTTCCTATTTGAATTGCAATCTTGTTTGTAAAACTTGTTGTTTTCAATTGATGATAATGAAATGAGCATGCGTATTTTGATTAAATCCATTCGTGTTCACTAATTTCTTTTTACAAATATCCAACGCTTGGTTAAGCGGAATCCGGGGAGGATGACGAAGTTTAAAAGACGCGCAAGCTTCCGAAATTGTATGCTTTTGAAATAAAACCTGCTGATGATGTACAGGCATTCTTTCAAATCCCTAAACATCGGAGATATAAGAAAGATAATCCCTCGTTAACCCCCTCGAGCCAGTTGTAGGAGTTTCTTTCTGAATACGAAGAACCCTCAATTTCAACCTGGGGCAGGGTAGGTGTTAGCTAATTTGACCGAGCGTCCAAATTGCAAAAAGGAGTGTTCGTTCGAGGATCAATCACACCTCTAGAGGTCGTGCGTAAAAACCCACAATGGTTAAACGTCAAGAGTGAGACAGTCACATTATTCCCCAAAGAGACAGACAATCAGTGTCACACGACTTGTTCAAAAAAAAAAGAGAAGCAAAAGAATCAAAAGCCCGCTAAGTCAAAACTTCAAAACAAGTGACTTAGGCAAAAATTAGGGCATCCCGCTGGACTCAAAAAATCAAAAGAAACTCCAAAGAGTCAGTCCAGGCAAAAGTTAGGGATATGAAAATGAAAAAAGATGAAAGGATTACAAAAGAAAAACCCTCAAATTAAATACGAGTCGTGTGACCCCAAGCGTCAAGGACGAAAAGTGAGTGACTGTCACTCCAAAAACTCATAGTTTCTCGAACTATCACTCCTATCTTTCAACCTTTGGGAGGTGAGCGCTAAGGTCGAATTAGCTAAACGTAGGATCGTAGAACATCAAGGAGAATGGGTGGGTTAAAATAAATTTTGAGCCTTTATCCTTTCCTTCGAAACCATGAACCTGACCACGTTACAACCTTCAAAAGTCCTAATTGAAGCAGGTTTGTTTTGAAGGCATACTTCGGTAAAGATCACATCGAAACTGACTCCTAAAAAAGGTTCTTCTCACCATGTTGGTATTAATGTTGATATTCTGATAAATAATTTGTGCATTATATACCATAAACTGTTTTTCCTTTTTCCAGTGAACAGGTTGGATGTCAAAACTGTCATATGCGTTGCATTAATATATCTTTTATGCAGAACACCTTGTTTTACTTGCGAGTAAGCGCTTGACAGCAGGAAAGTTTCCTACAGTGGAAAGTCTGATCAGGATAGAACGCAGAATGCCCGAATGTTCCGTGAGCCGGAGAAAGCTATATCAAGTGATCCCCAGTGAGGTAAGCCACCCAAAGTCAGTTATTCTGAGGCAATCAGGTCGAGATTCCTTAAATCTCTCATAGTCAGAGGCACTACTCTAAATTAGCTAATTAGGGGCAAAGTTGTTGCAGACTGGGGCAGGTCATTCCTTATTCAAGGGGCAATTAATGGGAAGCGTCTCTTCGAGGTTCAGAAGGCTAGGGCAGTTCATATCAGGCCATTAGGATACATATTTTTAGATTTCCTTTTGAGGAGTATCCCCACAGGGATCCCACAGGCTAGGGCATATCAGAAGCGAAGGAATTGTTCCTCTCCGCGTCATCAGAGCTACTCACAGCTACTCAAGCAGGTTCAGCCAATTTTCAAGTTTGAGACGAATATCGGGAAGTCGTGTTACTATCTTTCAACTCTTCAACCAGAAGCCGTGAATTCAGACAGAATGTTTTCCAACGTCAGTTGTACCTGCCCCATCACGGATAGTCTAAAGCCCAATTCTTATTGGCAATCGTCAGGAAGCCCAATCCCTATTGGCGCGCCATTCCTAAAGCCCAATCCATATTGGCAATCACCGTATGGCCTAATCCGTGTTGGCGCATCAGTCCAAAATCCAATCCCAATTGGTACGCAGGAAGACTCAGTCTGCTTTCCCCAGCAGAAGTCCAATTTTCATTGGCACGTGTAAACTATCCCCAGAGAAGCCCAATCGTACTTGGAACATTCTGTTATTCCCCAGCGGAGTTGGTTTCACCTTTCCAACATCTATTTTGCTGGAATAGTTCTGTGATACCCAGTTATCCCCAACGGAGTTGGCTTTGTCTTCAGCATCTATTTTGCTGAAACAGTTTTCTGTGATACCCAACTTTCCTCAGCAGCTCGAACCTGCATTTGCATCTTGCATATATCATCATATTTACATCATATTTGCATTTCTTCCTCAAATGCGTAGCATTTCCATCCTATATGGAGCATTACGCCATAGGAAAATTCAAACATACGCATATGCATACGAAGCATAAGCCAGTTTTTCTATCACCCTTGCGTGGCAATGTGAATCACTCTGTAATCAATTCAGGGGCATCTATCCAACAACCTTGTTCAGACAGCTCTTTGGTTTATTTGATTTTCAGATCATACGACAGTTATGCTTTGTTCAACAGTCATCTGACGATGACAGACTTTTTTTCTGTCAATTCCTATTGGCGATGTGTTTCCTCCAGCAGGTGTTTTCTCCGTCTGTGAGTTTGGGTATGGTTTTATTTTCATCTATCTTTAGACGATGTGAGGTTTCAAGGTGATTTTTCAGCATGGTTTTCTCCGTCTATCTTTAGACGTTGTAAGTGTTTGGGTATGGTTTTCTTTCCGTCTATCTTTAGACGATGTGAGGTTTCAAGGTGATTTTTCAGCATGGTTTTCTCCGTCTATCTTTAGACGTTGTAAGTTTTTCGTTATGGTATGCTCTCCGTCTATCTTTAGACGATGAGAGGTTTCAAGGCGATCTTTCAGATATTGGATTTCTTTCTGTTTAATGGATGAGATGACATTTCAAGATGGGTTTTTCATGACCGTTGATCCTTATTGACGTCGAGGCTCTTTGAAGAATGTTCATTTTGCTAGTTGTTGATTCTTATTGGCGACATGGCTCTTTGAAGGCGGCTTTCTTCCTGTCAATCCCTATTGATGATGTGGCCCCTTTAAGAATATTTTTCTTTCCATCAATTCCTGTAGACGAATGGATTCAGAAATTTGGTGGGTGGTGTTGAAATTTATATGGTTTTCTTTCCGCTAGTTCTCACTGACGATGTGGTTCTTCGGACAAGTTTCTCTTCTTGTCTATCTTTAGACAATGTGATAAGATCAAGTGCGTATTGATCTAGCTTTCTGGATGGTGTATTTCCGTCTATCTTTAGACGATGTGAATAGGGATTTTGTTTTCCTTCCGGATGGTGTCTATCCGTCTATCTTAAGACGATGTGAGTATGGATTTTGTTTTCCTTCGGGATGGTGTATTTCCGTCAATCTTTAGACGATGTGAGTATGGATGTTGACCTGGCCTTCGGGATGGTGTCTTTCCGTCTATCCTTAGACGATGCGAGTATAGATTTTGTTTTCCTTCGGGATGGTGTCTTTCCGTCTATCCTTAGTCGATGTGAGTATGGATTTTTGTTTTCCTTTGGGATGGTGCCTTTCTGTCTATCATTAGACGATGTGAGTATATTTCTCTTCCTGTCTATCATTAGACGACGTGAGAGGATCAAGTGCACGTTGATCCAACCTTCGGGTTTGTTATTTGTGGCGTCACACAGGTAACTGGTGTTAAAGTCAAGTTCTTTATCAGATGATTGATCAGTTTGTTGTCGTGACAACTCGATTTAGTTTTCTTGATATCTCTCCCTAAGCAGGGTTTTTTGCAGTTTATTTATGTGGTTGGCAAATTTGTGGGTTCTTTCATATTCAACCGTCTTTTACCTCGATTGTCTGAAAACCGTTCGCTCTTCACCCACTCAGGTCTAAGTCGCTTGAATAGGGGCAGTTGTTGCACCCCAAGATTTGCCCAACCTTTTTCTTTAACTGGTTTATGTTTCATTGCATTAGCATATCATCATCATAGCATTATCATAGCATTGCATTAGCATTTATGCATGGGATCAAGTGTGATTTATATCAAGAGGAGCCTATCTAGAGGTTTTATTCAAGCCCGAGAAGTCACTAAAGTCATCAGAAAGTGGGTTGTGTTCTTGAGAAGTTCAGTTGCTTGTATGGGGTTCATCTCCTGCTTGGGAGGCCAATTGAAGACCATCAGGGGGTTGTGAAGCCTTAATTATGGATAGAGTATGTGGATAAAGCTCATGGAGTGCCTTGAGAGTCATGGTGGACCTCAATCAAGTCATTTTTCCAAGTGCAAGGAGCCACAGTTGAAGGTGTTGCAGCCAGGGTTTTCATCTCGTCAACCCTAAGTCAATTGTGCAATTGAAGAGGATCAAAGCTTACTTCTAAGTCTTTGTGATCATGAAATGGTATGTTTAATCATTTGAGATGTTAATTCAAGATCAAATCAAGAAGAATCAAGAGTGTGAGAAGTTACTAAGTTAGGGTTTCAAAGCTCCTTAGTGTTAAATCCCCTATTTAGTGCCTAACTTCAAGACCACATAAGTCAAGATACAAGTCTCACATGACTTTGGCATCCACATGAATGTTGTAGAGGATGTTCATACCTTTAATTTGAGTACTAGAAGTCCCTCATCTGATTTGTAGAACTCAAGTTATGGTCCAGACAAGTTACAGGTCACCAGATGAATGTGAAATTTGTCTGCAAAAGTCAACCAACTTGCATTACACTTTTTCCCTAGAACTCACATGACCTTCTTATAAACATGAAAGTTGTTCCTAATGATCTTAGCTTTCCAAAAAGTCCTAGAAGTCCTTCATATGATTTGTAGAGCTCCAGTTATAAGCTTTGCAAGGCAGGGGTATTTTGGGAAACTTTGATTACAGGTCATGAAATTACAAGTCAAGTTCACCACTTTGCCTAACTCAAATGAACTTTTTTCCAACATGAAAGTTTCTCCAAATTGGGTTATTTGGTCAGCCAAGCATCAAGTTATGAATTGGCTATCTTGTAGTGGAGGATTGGTGAAGGAAATTTTGGTAAAAGCATGTGAAAAGCCAAGTTTATGATCTTGCCAAAATTAAATCAAGTATGGTCATATTTGTACTCATTTTGAAGGGAAATTATTTTTTAAGAACATTGGCACCAAAATCAATTGAATTTGAGACATGCTTCATGGGCTATTTCAAGGTTTCTTCATGTTTAAGCAACATAATGGATCATAGCCATTGAGATGGAAACAAGGGGAGATTATGATCCATTGATCTTTATTACATTGCAAGTAATAGAATTGAGCCAAAAACAAGAAAAATTGGTCATATTTCCAAGTGATTCCATGGGCTTCCATATTCAAAAAATCAAAAATGCAATTTTACATTCAAGCCATATTTGGGCCCCCAATTCATTGTAAACTTGTTCTATAAGTATTATGGAGGGAGTTCATCATTTTTTGGAGGAAATTGGTGAGAAAATAGAGCTATAGCAATTGAAAAAAGTGAGCTTCAAGTCAAAAACAAGTTCTTCATTTTCCATCAATTCAAGTGTTCTCATCTATCCAAACATCTTCAACAACTATCATTGAGTGATTCCACACCATTTTCCAGAAGAATTCGTGTCCCATTGAAGCACTACAACACCATTTTCAGATGTATATGAAAATCAAGATTACTCATTAATTATGCATCTTTATTGCACCATTTTTGCACCATTACATTCCCCTGGATGTGAATCAAGATTCTAGTAACAATTGGAAGGATTTCATGAAGAATTTGTGTTCTTGGATTTTTCTTGAAGCCACACGGGTTTCGATATTTAGAGGTTAATAGCTTGTTTCAATGTGATATTATTGTTCCTTGTGAAAAATGCCACGATTTTAGTTCAAGAAGCGTTCGATTTGGTGTGGAAACGAGATATGGTCCAAGGCAGCCGTCGGCGTCAACTACGGCCACTCCCACCGTCATGCTGTTCACGATTCATTTTTTCCCTCTTCCAAATGTTCAAATGGAGAAGATGAAGTCATAACCGTTGGATCGTGTGAAAAAGAATTACTTAGGACTTCAATCTAAAACATCTCAATGCGCCACCTCACATTTCACTTAAGTGACTCAGCTGGGCTTAAGTGACGTCTACTCACACCCCCACGCATAGCCCCAGTCCAAGAATCAACTGAATGATTTTGCTATTTGGCACACGGATTTGTTTATTTTTCAATTGTTTTCCTTATTTTTCCTACTTCTTGCTTGTTTTCTTTAATTGCATAAAAAATATAAAAATTGATCATTAATTTGTGAATTTTATATCTGGTATTCTTAGACATCTCAGGAAATTCTAGAAATTAAAAAATCATTTTTAGCATTTATTTTCATTTAGTTGTCATTTTTCTTATTTCAATGGTCGTTAAAATCATGAATTTGTACCTCTATTCTTGTGGAATTTCATTGGAGTATCAAAACCAAATATTTTTGCCTAATCTTTTGCAGGGTTATTTTAAACATCTTGAGGGATTTGAATATATTTTTCTATGGATTTTATACTACCATTTGTGTGGGTTTTGAACACCATTTTTTTGCATGCTCTAGATTGCCTTTATTTTGGAATACTCTTGATTGTTTGCCCCTGTTTGAACACTTCCCCTTGGATTATTTTGCTACAATTTTGACTCATGATTACTAACACATTGTAGGTTCTGGGAGAATTTATTTGGAATTTTTAGATGCAATTTGCTATTTTTTCCTTATTTTGTAATTGGACTCATAATTTGGCACTTTCACTTGGACACTTGTATTGTTTTGGCTCCAAAAGCCTTGTATTGCTTGTGTGATGGAAAATATGGTGCTTGTTTCTTATCGTGGACATATTATAGGTCTTATGGACCAATTTGTGGATGTTTATATTGTGCATAGCTTGCTCATTTGATGCTCTACTTTCATGCTTGTACATTGTGATTCCATATAGTGGTTTATGTACTTTCCTTGTGGGTTTCTCTTGATTCCTTCCCATTTTTCTCTTGGTATTCATTTGTGGATTAGGTTGTATGATTAGAATATGCCACCCTCTATCCCATGACCTTGGTGTGTCACTTAAGGAAGTTTTAGGCTCCTGCCCCACACTATTTTCCTCCCTCACTTGCATTGCATCTTTGCTTTCTATACTTGCATTTCCTGTATGCATTCTTACAATTGTTTTCTTCTTCTTTCTGTTGTCTTCCTTCCCTTAGAATTTCCATTCCTTCTTGTTCAAGTTGGAATGTGATAGAATTTGGTCTCTAACCATGCATGATAACAGTAGTTAGTTCCCTTCTAACCACAACCATAGGATAAACTTTGCATGACAACTATTAGGTTTGAGTTAGTCTCCCTTTAGTGCGTCCTTTCTCTTCTCATCTTCAAATACTTTTTAAAACACTTAATAAAGGATAACACGTGTTGTATGTTACGAGCCTTAAGAACTTAAGAAAGAGTTGTTGGAGGGTCTCTCTCCCGTAGCTTGAATGTTTAGTATGGTACCCTTTGGGTGACATGCGACGGAATCACTCTTAAGTCCATGTCTTTAGTGCAATACGAGTTACAAACAAAACTCAAAACACTTCTTTAAAACACACAAAAACAAACATTCAAATTCCTTTTTGTCCTCTTGAACCTTTAATCCTTGGAAACTATTTTCATAAGAAGAGTTTTGTTAACTCTCGGTTCTATCGCAAACGGTAAACGCCTAAGTCTCCAAAGGTCGAGTTGCATACACCAAACTGCTAGAACTGTTTGTTAACCCTACTCAGGTTAAAACACTTGAACCAACCTGTGGTCTTGTTAGGCCGAACTACGTTTGCTCTGATCTTTCATGTCGTGTGAAAGTACGTAGGCACGAGATGCGATATCTCGGCGAGCAACCTTCCCCACCTTTTCCCTTAGTTAGGCGAACTACGTTGACTCTGATTTCTCGTACCAGACGGGAATACATAGGCATAGAACTTGTGTGTTCTGCCGAGTCATTTTCCTTTTCTTTTTTCCTTTAAGCTTTAGCTAGATAGTATTAAGTAACCCTTTGAGATAAACATTTAAGCATGGATCCCGTCGAGTACGACGGAGGTGAGGGGTGCTAATATCTTCCCCTTGCGTAACCGACTCCCTAATCCAGGACTTAGTTGCGATGGCCATTCCGTTCCCTTTTCGCTAGGTTTCTCCCGTTCGTTTCCTTTCCCTTCGTATGGGATAAATAATGATAGGTGGCGACTCTTCTGTCATTGCCGACACCATTTTTTGCAGTAGCGACAGCTGGCGACTCTGCTGGGGACCTTCTTTTGCAGTCTCGCCCTGTTTTTCCTAGATGTCTGGGTCATCCCCAGCAGCTGGAGACTCTGTTGGGGACTCCAACGGTTCCCTATGCGAGTCATTCCTAGCGCTTTCTTGTTTATCTTTTGGGTTTACATTTCTGCTTTTGTCTTTCGCACTTTACTTTCTGCACTATGTTATTACTGTTGTGCTATGGGAGGGGGCTTTACTTTGAGAGATAAATCGGACCTGGGCTTGAGTATGTACTTAGATTTAGAAGTGGATATTAGTGGTAAGCCTGTATGCTTTGCATACACCAGCTTGCCATGAAATCCATGCTCAGACGAGATTCTCTTTGATAACCTCTGGCCTGACCCTTTGGGCTCAACTAGTTGTTGGATCTGGGGATTGTCGACTTTGGGAACCGATCATTTGGGATTCAGCTAACTGAGGCCGCTTCAAGAGATGATGATGCCACACCTTCTGGTCATCGTATCATCGTTTCTTGAAAGTCTGTGATGCTGATGACCGCATAGGATGCCATACCTCATCGGTGAGTTAGGTCCATACCTTTGAGTAGGACTGAGGTTATGCAGGAAGCCTTTTCCTTCAGACTACCCGGTTTTTCTCTACAGTTTGAATCAGAATTATTGGTATCAGTTGGTTCCTATAAGAGCGGTACTATGTTCTTGTCAAGGCAGAAGTTTGGTTCTTCTCAGCACAGTGATCTTGATCCCTTGCGTGTGCATTTGCATTTCTGTTTGCATTCGAATTTCATTTTCTGCATGTTCATCCTCAGCCGGAACAGGGAGCTTACCCGTCTTTTTTCCCCTTCGTTAGTTGGTTTCCCGACATTCGCATTGGATTTGAGTTAGCATCTGGAAGGACCATGGCTTCAGGGGAGCAGAACTTGGTTGTTACTCGGGCAGAGTTTGAATTGTTGAAGAACCAGTTGAGTCAGTTCATGGAAGCCATAACACCTATGAATAGTGGAGAGAACAATATTCAGAGGACTCCAGTGAACAATATAGCTCAGCCTGTGCAAACCCCTGTCAGAGACCCGTCTTCTCTCGATGACAAAGAGTATTAGAGTTTCACTTTCTCTACGCCAGATTCTCCAAGGATTGTTCCTTCTCCAAGGGTTGTTCCATCTCCAAGAGTTGTTCCGCAGGTTAATGTTCAGAACCCAAAGACTGTTGAGTATATGAGAAGATTGCAGCTGTTGGAAGATCAGATTGCTACCCTGATGAGTAAGAATATTCTCAAGTTGAATGCTTCGAGCATGTGTTTGGTGCCAGGCCTTGTGTTGCCTCCGAAGTTCAAGGCGCCTAATTTTGAGAAATACAAAGGGGATAGTTGTCCGAAGCTACATTTGGTTATGTTCTGCAGAAGAATGACTTCACATGTCACCAATGACAAGCTCATGATTCACTGTTTCCAAGATAGTTTGATCGGAGCATCTTTGGACTGGTACGTGCAGTTGGAGAGTGATAGTATCAAGTCATGGTCAAATTTAGCCAATGCCTTCGTGACGCAGTACGACTACAACCTGGACGTGGCTCCTAGTCGCGTGCATTTGCAAGAATTATCTCAGGCGGAGAATGAATCCTTTAGAGGATATGTGCAGAGATGGAGAGAATTGGCTACTCGTGTCCAACCACCGCTTCTGGAGAGAGAAATGGTTGACCTCTTCTTGGGTACTTTGAAGGGCCGTTACTATGACATAAGGTTCAGTTATGGAATGGCAAGTTTTGCGGATTTGATAAGAATAAGAGAGCTTGTGGAGAGAGGACTTAAGAATGGAAAGACTCGAGATACTCCATATATCCCATTTGATAAGAATGAGTCAGTTGTCAGTTCCTAAGAGGAGTGGGAAGGCGGAAGCGATGTTGTCTCAGAATCTCTAGCATCTCAGGCTTAGTTTTCAAACGCTTCAAGTGTTCAAAGCCCACAGTTATATCATCATCAGCCGCGTCAGCATGCCCGACAAAGACCAAGGAAACCTGAAAGGCAGTTTACTCAGCTAGCGGTATCGCACAGTCATTTGTTGCCGGATTTGGTCAAAAGTGGGTTGATAGTGCTGAAAGAGACTAATCCAATGATCCCGCCGTATCCTCTAGGTTTTGATGCCAGCGCCCGCTGTGAGTACCATGTTGGGGCACAGGGGAATTCAACGAACGATTGTAAGGTGCTTAGGAATCAAGTTCAGAATCTGCTAGACTCTAACAGGATATCTATCACGCCTTAGGGTTTCATCCATATTAATGATCCTCCTTCATCAAGTTGTATGGGTTCATCAGTTAATGTCATGGAAGACTCCACCGAAAGTGTGTGTTCGGAAAAATGTCAGACTGAGAGCTCAGTTGAATATGAAGGAAGTTGCTAGAGGCTTCTGTGTCGAGCGTCACATATGTTTTCTCTACTGACCTATTTAGCTTTCCTGCATTGTTGTTTGTTGACCATCACCAAGCTTGTTGGCTGGGCATTGTATTCGTACTCATTTATGCTTATATGTTGCTTTTGCTGGTTTTGCATACTTGTGTGAGATGTTTACCTCTGTGCTTATAGCTGGGGTTTCTTTTTGTCTTGTTGAATATGTGTCTGCTTTCTGCATTGCATTCTCACATAACAGGTACCTCAGAACCGTGGGTCTTATTTCCTGTTCTTCACTAGTTTGTTGTAGGAATCTCCTCAGAGTTATGGAACAGAATCATACTGAATTGATTGAAGTCCGAAGCCAGCTAGGGCAGATCATGAGAGACATGCAAGAGTTGCTTCTGGATCAGAAGACACTCAAAGAGGAAAACAATCAGCTGAAGACCCAGGTGAGCTTGATCATGGAGGTGATCAAGAATGTGCTCAAGAAAGAGGGTGATCAGCTACCGGAAGCCGCAGCAAAGATGCTTGTCCCACTTGTGCCTGTGGAACCTGTGCCTGTGAAACCTGTGCCAAAGGTTGATAAGTCTCATATGTCCAACAGAAGACAAAGAGCGTCGAATTTTTCTCTCCAACGCATTGCTTCTCGGGAAAATCATGTGCCTAAGAGGGGCAGAGTTTACGACCAGATTCCAATGACATACGCTCAGGCGTTGCAAGCTTTGTTTCAACTTCAATTGGTCGAACTTCGGACTCTGGCTCCGCTTACTGGTATCCCTCCACCAAGCTATCATGTGAATGCCCATTGCGATTTCCACTCTGGGGCACTGGGTCATAGCATTGAGAACTGTCATGCTTTTAAGCACAAGGTCCAAGACCTGATTGACTCAAAAGCTATTGAATTCACACCGAGCGGCGTAAATGTACCTGATGGTCCTATTCCAGCTGCTGCCTAGATGATGAATGTTTCCGAAACTGCAGTAGGTCAAGAGTATATTCTGCAATCAATGGTGTCAGAATCCCCTTGCCCTCAGTTACTGCCTGTGCCTAGACCAAGCCTGAGGATGAAAGCGCCTGAACGAAAGGAGTCCCTGAGAATTCAGACTCAATCTCCATGTGGTTCAACTATTCAAGGTCAGCAATTTGTCCAGTCTTTGCAACAGACATCAGCTCCTCTCCAGAATCAGCAACCTTATCGTTATCGGTCAAGCCTGCATGCTAGGAAAAACCCAGTGAAGTTAGAGAGGCAGTTCACCCGGTTGCCGTTTTGAGCAGAATGGTTTCAATAAGCAAATTTGAAGATGGCTGTTTCAGCAACAAGTCAGAGGTGAAAGCCCGGTTCTTAGAAGCTGGCATTTTCCTTTGTTTTATCTTGTCATTTCTTTATGTTTGTAGTTTCTTTCCTGTTTGAATTGCAATCTTGTTTATAAAACTTGTTGTTTTCAATTGATGAGAATGAAATGAGTATGCGTGTTTTGATTAAATCCATTTGTGTTCACTAATTGCTTTTTACAAATATCCAACGCTTGGTTAAGCGGAATCCGGGGAGGATGACGAAGTTTAAAAGACGCGCAAGCTTCCAACATTGTATGCTTTTGAAATGAAACATGCTGATGATGTACAGGCATTCTTTCAAATCCCTAAACACCGGAGATATAAGGAAGATAATCCCTCGTTAACCCCCTCAAGCCAGTTGTAGGAGTTTCTTTCTGAAAACAAAAAACCCTCAATTTCAACCTGGGGCAGGGTAAGTGTTAGCTAATTTGACCGAGCGTCCAAATTGCAAAAAGGAGTGTCTGTTCGAGGATCAATCACACCTCTAGAGGTCGTGCCTAAAAAACCACAATGGTTAAACGTCAAAAGTGAGACAGTTACATTATTCCCCAAAGAGTCAGACAATCAGTGTCACACGACTTGTTCAAAAAAAAAGAGAAGCAAAAGAATCAAAAACCCGCTAAGTCAAAACATCAAAACAAGTAACTTAGGCAAAAATTAGGGCATCCCGCTGGACTCAAAAAATCAAAAGAAACTCCAAAGAGTCAGTCCAGGAAAAAGTTAGGGATATGAAAATGAAAAAAGATGAAAGGATTACAAAAGAAAAACCCTCAAATCAAATACGAGTCGTGTGACCCCAAGCGTCAAGGACGAAAAGTGAGTGATGTAACACCCCCTTCTATACCCGCAAATAAATGCATATACAAATTTATCAGAGTGAAAATTTTAGGATAAGGTATAAAGGAAGAATGTCACAATTTCACCAATGAAACACTTTAACATGTGCTCCATAAAATATGTAACATTTTCATGGTTTAGAAATCACATTTCAACATTTAAATTTAAGCGGAAGATAAAATCATTTAATCATTTCCAAAATATTAATTCACATACAGATAAGATATCCAGATTGATACATCAAGTCAGGTAATTACAAAACCACATCAGCTGATACATCACAATGTATCACAAAAGAATAACTATACTAGTCTAACTACCCGGTGTTACATATCAGAGCAGCCGACTCAAAAGAAATGAAGATAACTTCACAAAAAAACTCCAGCATCCTAATCTGCAATGCCTCGTAGAGCATTATAAAACAGCAGAAGGGTGAGAAATATAACCATAATAATCAAAGCATAAGATTATATATATAGGTAATCATATAATTCAACTCCATATTTCTCACCACAATTCACCCTCTTAGTCATATATATTTACCACACATATATAAACAACATGAATATTCACAAAGCATTCCCACATCATGCATACACTCACATTTCCACAATCTTATCATTCACACATAAGCATCTCTTCATGCATATGTCATATATCAATGTGACTCAACAACTCAATGCAACTCATGCAATGCGGTACTGACTCTCGTTATCATTTTTCGGTTTTTACATTAAATCGGGTCCACTCTTCTAGACCGATAACAACAAAGGCCCGTCCTCTAAGCCTTCAAACCCACTCTTCTAGGTTTGGGACAAGTCACTAGTCTCCACGAAACTAGCAAGCATTGCCTCTTTACTAAATGATGCATATGCAATCGAAAATCAAATGCACTTAAGACCGACATCTTAATCTCATGCATTCCAATAATTCATCTCTTCAAGAATTACAACATGATTGCACAAACAACATATTCATAACAATTCAAGGTATTCACATTAATACCATTAACGTAATTCACAAGTCATGCACACATATCCACAATGTTCTCATGCATACTTATCACACAATTGCATACAACATTAGGCAATCACAATTTATCAGACAATGCACACATAACCTCTATTATATTCTCATGCATTTCCAATCAATACAAACAATATACACATCTCAAAACCTAGGATTCACGCCTGAAGGCTACCCACAGCATATCACAATAGTACATAAACTATGCGATTAATCAAGCAATAAACCATAGTCGAACCACACAATCAACCTATGGGTAAATCTCAAATAAAACATCAACCTGTCATACTCGCTACTCCTTCTCTAAGCGAACTGCTAGCGAGTATTCTCTACTTGTTCGCCTAGCGAACGTGCTAGCGAATCTCAACAGAAGTTACTGACTTCATTCGCTACCGGCTCGCTACAGTGGGCTTCCCAGCGAATCGTTCGCTATCTCTTCGCTACACTTTCGCTACCAGCGAACACACCAAAATCCATTATGTCCATGTCTGGGACCATTCGCTACTTGTTCGCTGAGCGAGCTCCTAGCGAGCATTCGCGACCTGCTCGCCTAGCGAGCTGCTAGCGAGTGTCTGCGTATTTTGTTTTTCACTTACTGTTATCCAACTCAACCAACTCCAAAAACTCCAATCTCACCAATCCAATTCCAATACTCTTAGTCTAACATTTCTAGACTATTCTACATCATCTATTTCAGATTTTAACCAATTAAATTGAGTTCTACCGATTATTCCAACTTTTGCCCTAAATGGAAAAGAATGGAAACTACACCAAAACCTCAACCTAACATATATAACATCATGCAATGATCAAATAGAAACATTTCTCACCCTTACCTTGATTAATCAGAGCTTTGATGTTGGTTCTTGATGATTTTCCACTTTCCTCTTCTTCTCCTCTCTTTCTCTTCTACTTTCTTTCCAAATGTTTCTCTCTAACTTTGTTTTCTTTTCCTTCTCTATTATATATTTCCTTTATTTTCCTTCCTTCCAATTTCCTTCTCAATTCTCTATTAATTCCAATTAATAAAAATTAATTTCCAACATTAATAAAAATCCCACTAAATCAATTAATTACTATAATTAATTATTTAATGAAATTCGGGCTGTTACAAGTGACTGTCACTCCAAAAACTCATAGTTTCTCAAACTATCACTCCTATCTTTCCTGTATGCATTCTTATAATTGTTTTCTTCTTCTTTCTGTTGTCTTCCTTCACTTAGGATTTCCATTCCTTCTTGTTCAAGTTGGAATGTGATAGACATTAGGTTTCTAACCATGCATGATAGCATTAGTTAGTTCCCTTCTAACCACAACCATAGGATAAACTTCGCATGACAACTATTAGGTTTGAGTTAGTCTCTCTTTAGTGCGTCCTTTCTCTTGTCATCTTCAAATACTTTTAAAACACTTAATAAAGGATAACACGTGTTATACATTACGAGCCTTAAGCACTTAAGAAAGAGTTATTGGAGGGTCTTTCTCCCGTAGCTTGAATGTTTAGTGTGGTACCCTTTGGGTGACATGTGATGCATTCACTCTTAAGTCCAAGTCTTTAGTGCAATACGAGTTACAAACAAAACTCAAAACACTTCTTTAAAAGATACAAAAAGAAACATTCAAATTCCTTTTTGTCCTCTTGGACCTTTAATCCTTGGAAACTATTTTCATAAGAAGAGTTTTTGTTAACTCTCGGTTCTATCACAAACGGTAAACGCCTAAGTCTCCAAAGGTCGAGCTGCATACACCAAACTTCTAGAACCGTTTGTTAACCCTACTCGAGTTAAAACACTTGAACCAACTTGTGGTCTTGTTATCCCGAACTACGTTTGCTATGATCTTTCATCCCGTGTGAAAGTACGTAGGCACGAGATGAGATATCTCGGCGAGCAACCTTCCCCACCTTTTCCCATAGTTAGGCGAACTACGTTGACTCTGATTTCTCGTACCAGACGGGAATACGTAGGCATAGAACTGATGTGTTCTGCCAAGTCATTTTCCTTTTCTTTTGTCCTTTAAGCTTTAGCTAGATAGTATTAAGCAACCCTTCGAGATAAACATTTAAGCGTGGATCCCGTCGAGTACGACGGACGTGAGGGGTGCTAATACCTTTCCTTGCGTAACTCACTCCCGAATCCAGGACTTGGTTGCAATGACCATTCCTTTCCCTTTTCGCTAGGTTTCTCCCGTCCGTTTCCTTTCCCTTCGTATGGGATAAATAACGATAGGTGACGAATCTTCTGTCATTGCCGGCACTGTTTTTCGCAGTAGCGACACACACAAATCAACTACTGAATAATATATTTTCATTAACATATGGCCTATAAATAGGAAAAGTTTTACAGCAGATGCAAACTCCTGGAATGAGGAAGCTGCACAAAACATACAGATATGCATAAAAGAAATACAGATGTGTACAAAAATTTCGGCAATGTGGCACAGACAAACACCATGAGCTGACTCCTCTATGACTCGCCTGACCTCGACGCTTTCCCAATGCTCCGTCTTCGAAAGAAATTGATTCGGATAAACGACCCTCAGGTCTTCCCAATCCACCAAGCAATGAAATTCAGACACAGACCGCAGTTACTTGCTTTTTCAATCCCTAACTTTTGCCTGAATTTCCCTTTCGGGTTTTCAATTCACCAGGATACCCTTTCTTGCCGAAGTCGCCTTTCTAGGTTTTCAACTTCGCGGGTGGACATCTTTTCAATTTTTATCCCTAACTTTTGCCCGAACCCATTTCCTTTTTTATGGTTCGTCGGGATGACCTATTTTTGCCTGGACTTTCTTTTTCTGTCCAGCGGGTCATTTTAAGCAAAGTATTTTTTAACTGCGTTCGTGTTCACAGGGGATGTAAAATCCTCGCCATCCATGGTGGATAAGAACAAGGCTCCTCCGGAGAAAACCTTTCGCACGATGTATGGACCTTCATAGTTGGGAGTCCATTTGCCCCTATGATTTGATTGTGGTGGGAGAATTTTTTTCAGCACAAGATCGCCCGTCTGAAAGCTTCGAGGGCGCATCTTCTTGTCAAAAGCTTTCCTCATTCAGCTCTGATACAACCGACTGTGTGCAATGGATGCAAATCTTTTCTTATCCAGTAAGCTAAGCTGATTCAGTCTATTGCTTATCCATTCTGTCTCATAAAATTGAACATCGAGAAAAACTCTCAAAGAAGGAATCTCAACTTCCAATGGTAGGAAAACTTCCATACCATACACTAGTGAGAAAGGAGTTGCCCTGGTTGATGTGTGTATCGTCGTACGATAACCGTGCAAAGCAAAAGGTAATATCTCGTGCCAATCTTTATATGTCACAACCATCTTCTGTACTATCTTCTTGATGTTCTTATTGGCCGCTTCGACAATGCCATTCATCTTTGGCCGATAGGGAGATGAGTTGTGATGCTTGATTTTGAAACTCTGGCACAGTTCCTTCATCATTTTATTATTCAGGTTCGAACCATTGTTAGTAATGATCCGCTCAGGAATTCCATAGTGACAGATGATGTCCTTCTTGATAAACCGGGCTACTACCTGCTTGGTAACATTAGCGTACGACACTGCTTTGATCCATTTGGTGAAGTAATCAATAGCTACCAAGATGAAACGGTAGCTATTGGATGCAGTGGGTTCGATCTTGGCAATCATAACGATGCCCCACATGGAAAAAGGCCAAGGGGACGCCATGACGTTCAAAGGGCACGGCGGCACATGAATCTTATCCGCATAAATTTGGCATTTATGGAACTTCTTTGCAAATTTGAAACAGTCTGTTTCCATCTCCAACCAGTAATAACCTGCTCGCAATAACTTTTGAGTCATGGCGTGTCCGCCGACATGCATACCAAAGGTAACTTCGTGGACCTCTTCCATGAGCAGACTTGCCTCTCGCTCATCCACACATTGCAATAGCACCAAATCATGGTTTCTCCTGTACAGAACACCATCTGGATTCAAGTAGAAGTTTCCAGCCAATCTCCTAAGAGTCTTCTTATCGTGACTGGATGTCCCAGTCGGATACTCTTGGTTCTTTAGGAAATTCTGGATATCGAAATACCAAAGGCTTGCCATCGAAGGCTTCTTCAATGGCGAAGATGAAAGCGGGCCTATCAAAGCGAGAGATAACTATCCGGGGAGCTTCGTTCCAGAAGTTAACTTTGTACATTGAAGACAATGTCGCAAGGGCGTATGCCATATGATTCTCGGCTCGCGGCACATGGTGAAGCTCTACCTTGTCAAAGAAAGGTAACATCCTTCTCGCGTAGTTCATATAGGGAATCAGATTCGGCTGGCGAGTTTCCCATTCTCCCTTGATCTAGTTCACGACTAGCGCGGAGTCTCCGTACACATCAAGATTTTTGATTCTCAAATCAATAGCCTCTTCAAGACCCATGATACACGCTTCGTATTCGGCCTCATTATTGGTGACTGGAAATGTCAATTGTAACAGCCCGAATTTCATTAAATAATTAATTATAGTAATTAATTGATTTAGTGGGATTTTTATTAATGTTGGAAATTAATTTTTATTAATTGGAATTAATAGAGAATTGAGAAGGAAATTGGAAGGAAGGAAAATAAAGGAAATATATAATAGAGAAGGAAAAGAAAAGAAAGTTAGAGAGAAACATTTGGAAAGAAAGAAGAAGAGAAAGAGAGGAGAAGAAGAGGAAAGTGGAAAATCATCAAGAACCAACATCAAAACTCCGATTAATCGAGGTAAGGGTGAGAAATGTTTCTATTTAATCATTGCATGATGTTATATATGTTGGGTTGAGGTTTTGGTTTAGTTTCCATCCTTTTCCATTTAGGGCAAAAGTTGGAATAATCGGTAGAACTCAATTTAATCGGTTAAAATCTGAAATAGATGATGTAGAATAGTCTAGAAATGTTAGACTAAGAGTATTGGAATTGGATTGGTGAGATTGGAGTTTTTGGAGTTGGTTGAGTTGGATAACAGTAAGTGAAAAACAAAATACGCAGACACTCGCTAGCAGCTCGCTAGGCGAGCAGGTCGCGAATGCTCGCTAGGAGCTCGCTCAGCGAACAAGTAGCGAATGGTCCCAGACTTGGACAAAATGGATTTTGGTGTGTTCGCTGGTAGCGAAAGTGTAACGAAGAGATAGCGAACGATTCGCTGGGAAGCTTGATGTAGCGAGCAGGTAGCGAATGAAGTCGGTAACTTCTGTTGAGATTCGCTAGCACGCTCACTAGGCGAACAAGTAGCGAATACTCGCTAGGAGTTCGTTTAGCGAAGGAGTAGCGAGTATGACAGGTTGATGTTTTATTTGAGATTTACCCATAGGTTGATTGTGTGGTTCGACTATGGTTTATCGCTTGATTAATCGCATAATTTATGTACTATTGTGATATGCTGTGGGTAGCCTTCGGGCGTGAATCCTAGGTTTTGAGATGTGTATATTGTTTGTATTGATTGGAAATGCATGAGAACATAATAGAGGTTATGTGTGCATTGTCTGATAAATTGTGAATGCCTAATGTTGTATGCAATTGTGTGATAAGTATGCATGAGAACATTGTGGATATGTGTGCATGACTTGTGAATTACGTTAATGATATTAATGTGAATACCTTGAATTGTTATGAATATGTTGTGTGTGCAATCATGTTGTAATTCTTGAAGAGATGAATTATTGGAATGCATGAGATTAAGATGTAGGTCTTAAGTGCATTTGATTTTCGATTGCATATGCATCATTTAGTCAAGAGGAAATGCTTGCTAGTTTCGTGGAGACTAGTGACTTGTCCCAAACCTAGAAGAGTGGGTTTGAAGGCTTAGAGGACGGGCCTTTGTTGTTATTGGTCTAGAAGATTGGACCCGGTTTAATGTAAAAACCGAAAAATCATAACGAGAGTCGGTACCGCATTGCATGAGTTGCATTGAGTTGTTGAGTCACATTGATATATGACATATGTATGAAGAGATGCTTATGTGTGAATGATAAGATTGTGGAAATGTGAGTGTATGCATGATGTGGGAATGCTTTGTGAATATTCATGTTGTTTATATATGTGTGGTAAATATATATGACTAAGAGGGTGAATTGTGGTGAGAAATATGGAGTTGAATTATATGATTACCTATATATATAATCTTATGCTTTGATTATTATGGTTATATTTCTCACCCTTCTGCTATTTTATAATGCTCTACGAGGCATTGCAGATTAGGATGCTGGAGTTTTTTTGTGAAGTTATCTTCATTCTTTTGAGCCGGCTGCTCTGATATGTAACACCGGGTAGTTAGACTAGTATAGTTATTCTTTTGTGATACATTGCGATGTATCAGCTGATGTGGTTTTGTAATTACCCGACATGATGTATCAATCTGGATATCTTATCTGTATGTGAATTAATATTTTGGAAATGATTAAATGATTTTATCTTCCGCTTAAATTTAAATGTTGAAATGTGATTTCTAAACCATGAAAATGTTACATATTTTATGGAGCAAATGTTAAAGTGTTTCATTGGTGAAATTGTGACATTCTTCCTTTATACCTTATTCTAAAATTTTCACTCTGATAAATTTGTATATGCATTTATTTGGGGGTATAGAAGGGGGTGTTACAACAGTGGTATCAGAGCAGGTCGGTCCGTCCGGCCAAGTTGTTAGAGTGTTTTTCCCTGTGTGTTATTGATATGCGTGTGTTGCATCATCAATATTGGTTGTTCTTACGTGGTTCTGTTGTTGGAATTAGTAAGATGGTTGCAGGGAGGAATGATGAAGCGATCGCAGAAGCTTTGAAAACGTTGGCGGGAGCGATTGGGCAGAATCCTCCGACCAATGTGAATGTGGGGAATAATGCTGATGATGAATTCCGTGCTTTGGGAAGGTTCCAAAGGAATAATCCCCCGATGTTCAAGGGAACCCACGAGCCTGACAAAGCACAAATTTGGTTGAAAGCTATCAAGAAGATTTTTCGGGTTATGAATTGCTCAGATGCACAAAAGGTGCAGTTTGGTGTTGCACCCCAAAATTTGACCAACATTTCTTTACCTATCTTATGTTTCATTTCATTCACATTAGCATTATCATTTGCATTTCATTGACATGTATGCAGGAGATCAAGAGGTATGATTACCAATCAAGGGCTACACAAGAGTTTGAAGCTAGCTAAGAAGGCTATTCAAGTGTTCAAGGGTTGATATCTTTGTCAGAGAAGTTAGAAGATCCTCAGAGAGAGTGGTTGAAACCAAAAGTGTGTGCCTCCTAACTTGAAAGTTGTGGGAGCTCCTCAGATAATTCTGAAGCCAAGAATGTGGACATGGAGCCTTGAGAGAGCTTATGAGATGTCTTGAAAGCTATCATGAAGCCTAGACAGGTCATTGTGTAAGATTAAGAAGACCTAGCCATGAGTGGTATAATTAGGGTTTGACTGGGTCAACCCTAGATCAACTGATGATTTAGAGAGGGTTGAGACCTACTCCAAGGGCCATGTGATCATGGATTGACACATTGAGATGTTATAAGGATGATTCCAAGGTCAACTCATCATGATGGAAGAGTTTGAGAAGTTTCAAGCTAGGGTTTCTAAGGCTTGACAGTGTAAAATCCCCTAGTTTGACCCCTATCTTCAAGGCAGTTTAGATCAAGATTTGATTGTCATCTCATCTTGCCCCCAACATGAATGTTTTAGAGCTTGTTCTTAGCTTTAATTTGAGTACTAGAAGTCCTAGATAGGATTTATAGAACTCAAGTTATGACTTTGACAAGTTACAGGTCATCTGAGGTATGTGAATATGGGGGCTTGAAAGTTACCCAACTTGCATCAAACTTTTGCCCCAGAAGGATGATTCCTATGAACTTTTGTTCAACATGAATGTTGTTCCTTATCCTCTTAGCTTTCTATAGAGTACTAGAAGTCCTTGATAGGATTTGTAGAACTCAAGTTATGGCTTTGACAAGTCAAGGGCATTTTGGTCATTTGGAGATTACAGGTCATTTCAAGCATAAGGCCATAACTCCTATTTCCATGCTTCAAATGAAAAAATGTTCAACATAAAACTTGTTCAAAATGATGTTTTAAGGCTGGTAAGGAGGTCATGAGATGTTGGAAAGGCTTGTAGCTCAAATTTGCAAAAATGACCTAAAATAAGGGTATAAGTTAAATGAATCAAAGTTGGAAATTGATATTTTCAACCTACACATCCAAACCATGGCATGTAATATATCATTTTGACTCTATAAAACATTTTAAGAACATTGGTTTAGCTACATTTTTCAGTTGAGATTCAATTTGTGGACTTGCTTTGAAAAGTGCTTACTTGCATATTAAGTAACATGTGCAAAACATAGAATCAAGGCATAACCAAGGGCCTTTGCAAGTTAATCACTTTCAAAATGTCACTAGGGGAGAAATTGGAAGAGAATGGGATTGATTCCAAGCTACAAACAGAGTGGTGCATATCATGATAAGTGATTGAAAGTCTCATGACATGAGAAGTGGAAACTCTCATTAGAAGGATCTAGAGGGTTCTAGATCACTCATACATCATCTATATATTGAGTAGAGATGATCCAATGCAGAGGTTGGTGATGATTGAAGGAGAGTGCATAAAGTGAGATTGAGATTTCTTGGTTTGCAATTGAATTCGGTTTCACCAAATTCTTCACTTTCAATCCATTTTCTTGGTTGAAACTTCTTCCATGGATGCTGAGGATTGAATCCAGATCATAAGTAAGAAGAATTCGTGGCTAATTGGTGCTCTTGAACTCAGAATTTTCCACCTGCAACTCACCACCGGGTTTCAAGATTTAGGAGCTTTCAACCGGTTCTTTTGCATACAGAAGCAAGGAAAAGGTTCATTGAACGTGTCTGAAAGATTAGAGAGCTTGAATTGGAGGTTTAGTGCATCTGTTCATCCAAGATTTTTAGGTTGGTAACTTTCTTCCTCTAGCATGATTTAGGTAGAATCAAGATGAATTAAGGTGTTAGATGCATTGTAGAACGGTGTAGGATGGATTTCAGATAGTTAATTTGAGAATTAGTGACAAAATAGGTGTGTTACCATTTTCGGTTGAGAATTGGATATGCTGAATCTTGAGGATTTAGGTCGAATAAAGGGTATGGTTGAACTCGTGATAAGATTTGGGACAAGATTAATGTTTAGACCATTTGCAGTGGAGGCCTGTAGAGAGAATTAGGGTTGAGGAAGATGACCGGAGCACCACCGGTGGTGGCCGAAGCTGGGTACGAAATTGCAGAGGTTTGAAAGGTAGGAGATGACTCTGGGACCATCAGATCTTGGTTGGACCTTTGACTAGAAGCTCATCCAACGGCCACATTTTAAACTCAGTTTGTGAAGGATCTGAAGAAATGAAACGCACCGTTTCATTTAATCAGTGGTTCTGGGCTTAGTGAAATACTTGATATCCCCACCCCCAGCGAGCCCAATCCATGTTGTGAACTGATTTTAATTTCTATTTGCACCGCGCGTGTGATTAATTTCCATTGATTTTCTTTTAATTTTCATTTTATACATGGTTCTTGTTAAATTCATAATAAATTGAAAATTAATCCAATTAACCCCATTCTTTTTGAATTTTACTCATGATTGAGTCTAGTATTCTTTAGAGAAAAAATATTTTCATTTCATGCATTTTCTGATTTAATGAGAATTTTAGATTTTAATTGATATTAAAATGGTTATGTTTGATACATAATTTTGTGGAATTCTGTGTGATCATGTGGTGATGATATGGATCCTAATTTTTTGTGTGTGATTAGGTTAGACATGTATGATCCCATAGTATTTTTCTCACATTTTTGTGACGAAAATAGGTGTTCTTTCTAAATTGATATTTAGGTGCTTCCTTTTAGGGTTTAGGTTTAGTACCTCATAATGTAGAATTTATTTCTAGGTCTTATTTGATGATTTGATCTCTGGAATTAATAGGGTAGAGTCATGATTGACCTAGGTTCCCATAGCCATTTTTGTAGGATTTTACAATTGGTTTTAGTATTTTAGTTAGGACTAACTTTAGTACTAGGTTTTAGGTGATCCTAACTTACTAATTCAACTAGACTAACTTCATTATTCCCCTTAGATTAGGGTTTTTGCTTTGTTTGCCTTTGGTTGAGATTGAAGACAAGGTGAGGATGCTTGAAGTTGCTTGAAGTTGCTTGGAGCTTTGGGAGTTGCTTGTACCTGAAGGTATCTGATGAAGATGTAGGAGATAGGAGCCATAGGGAGAGCCTTATAGTTAGAATGATTTCTTTCTCAAATATGGAAAGCATCTTGTGCTTCCATTCCTCCCAATGACTAAAAGTCCTTCCAAGATATTCACATCCCTCCTTTGGAGGGATGAGTGGCTTTATCTGGGAAGTAGAACTTTGAGGGAACCAGTCTCTCATAATGATGAACCCTTACAGGCTTCCTTTGGTTGTCAGTAAGCTGTTTATCATTTCCCTTCATCCTGTTAAATCAATTGTCTCCTGGTTTGAGTATCTTGAAAGATGTTGGACTTGAGTTTGAAGATGAGGACTTCATTGAAGAGTGTGGGAGAGGATGATTCCTTGAGCATTGCCATTGCAGCTGAAGCTTGAAGAGCAAGAAGACCAAGTTGATACTTGAAGACCCAATGGAGATTGAATGAAGAGTGAGGAGTTCCTTGGTTGAAGAAGATTGAAGGATGAAGTTGACACTTCCATGTGATTGGAGATTACTCTGAAAAGCTGAAGCTTGTAGATGAAGAGACCAAGTTGAGACTGGTAAAGCAAAGAGAGCTGAAGCTTGAAGACTGAGTTGATACTTATGAAGAGGATTCAATTGAGATTGAGTGTAGAGCTGAGGCTTGAAGAATAAAGGATAAGTTGACACTTACATTGATGCATTGAGAGCCTGAAGGAATCAATTTGATACTTATAGTTAGGAGTGAAGCCTGAAGGTGGAATTGACTGAAGAACTGAAGCTTGGAGAAGTGAAGATAAGTTGAAACTTATGTTGATGGGTTGAAACTTGGAGAAGCAAGTTTATACTTTGCATGGAGGGTGATTGAAGTCTGAAGATTGGGTTGCTGTCAAAAGAGCTGAAGCTTGGAATTGAAAGGGAGGGGTTGATCTGCTTTCTTGTCTGTTTTCTTTTCTGTGCTGATGTGCCTTGTTTGACTTGCTTAATGCATTAGAATAAGTCCATGATTAGACTGACTTTAATCTAGGAGCATGATTGCACTAGAGGTTGAGTTGCTCCCTCTGCTTGTATTGTTACTGTATGGCTTTGCTTGTGGGTATTCGGTAGAGCCCTGCTCCCTTGCCCATGTGGTTTATTTTGCTTGACAGCATTTTATTTTCTTCTGTATGATTACAGTCTCTTAGATTCTGCTTGATAGCACGTTGTTATTTCCTCTGTATGATTACTGTTATTCATATCTGGCTTGAGGTTGAGATGAGCTTGTGGAGGCTGCTGCCCCACACACATTTCCTCCCTCACTTTCATTGCATGCATTTTACAGTCGTTATCTGTTTACTGTTTAAGCTGATGCTTTACCTGTTTCTGTATATCATTGACATGATCCCCTAGGAATCTCACTTCCTTTGATAAGGAAGTGATGATTAGAACTTTAGGTTGAAACCTATGCATGATAACTTCTAGGAGTTCCCTGTTTTAAACCTCAACCATAGGATGAATCCTTGGCATGACAACATTAGGACTTGATAGTCTCCCCATAGTTGAGCCCTTCTCTTCTCATCCCAAAACAGCTTAAGATACAGCTATCTGGGAAAGGATTGTTGGAGAGCTTCTTTCCAACAGTCTGAATGTTTAGTATGGCACCCTTTGGGTGACATGTGACGCATTCACTCTCAGGTCATAGTCTTTAGTGCGATTGATATTGCAAACACAATAAAAACAGTTCTTTCGTAAAAGACAGAAAACAAACTTCAAACCTTTTTGCCCCATGGGCCCATAATTCAAAGAAAAGCTTTTCTGAAGAAAAGAGTGTCGTTAAGCTTCAGCGCCACCGCAAACAGGCTTTATCCCTAACTGCTGGAACTGCTGTTTAACCCTACTCGATAAAACAGATGAATCTGAATTCCCGTAATCCGTATCATCCCGAACTACGTAAGCTCTGATCTCTCAAGCCTATTGAGAGTACGTAGGCACAATAATGATGTATTGGCGAGCCACCTTCCCCGTAACCCGTCGTAGGTCGAACTATGTTGACTCTGATTTCTCATTCTCTGATGAGAATACGTAGGCATAAAGTGCGTCACTTTGCCGAGTCATTTTTCTTTTCTGTTTAAGCCAGCCTTGATAGGTAGATAGATAAACCAACTCGTCTAGTAAACACAACAAGCGTGGATCCCGTCGAGTACGACGGACGTGAGGGGTGCTAATACCTTCCCCTTGCGTAATCGACTCCTAAACCCAGACAATGGTTGCGATGACCTTGTCTTATACCTTTTTGTCAGGTTTTTCTGATCGTTTCCTTTCCCGCTCTGAGGGATAAATAACGAAAGGTGGCAACTCTTCTGTTTTGCCGGCACCTTATTTTCGCGGGAGCGACAGCTGGCGACTCTGTCGGGGACATGATAGTTTCCTAGGGATCCAACGTCCCGTATGCGAGTCAGTTTGGGGATCCAATGTCCCCTGCGAGAGTCAATCCTAGCGCTTGTATGATTACTTGTTAGGTTGTGTTTATTTATCGCATTTTATTTCCCGCACTTTATTTTCAGTATGATATGATTATCTGTGTTGTTGTGGGAGGGGCATTCTGATGAGTGAGAAGCCAGACCCAGGCTTGAGTGAACATAGCATTAGTTGTGGAAATTAGTGGGCGCGTGCTTTCTTGGCAGGCACTAGTGTCTCATGAAATCCACGCTCAGACGAGGTTCTCCTGGTTGACTTCTTTTTCAACCCTTTTGGTTGAGGGGGTTGTTGGTTTGGAGGATTGTCGACTCTGGGGACCGATCATTTGGGATTCAGCCGAGTGAGGCCGCTTCATGAGCTTGGTGATGCCACACCTTCTAGGTATCGTATCACCCCTCTTGAATGTCTGGGACGCTGATGACCGCATAGGATGCCGAACTTGAGTCAGTTTAGGTCCATACCTGTGAGCAGGGTTGGGTTTGTTGCAGGAAACTTTGACCTTCAGACTACCTGGTTTTCTTGATAGTGAATCAGTTTTGTTGGTACCGGAGGTTCTCATCATCAGATATATGATTGTTCTTGACAGAGCAGAGCTTTGGTCCTGTATCAGAGGACCTTATATTTAAAGATGTGTATTTGTTCTTGATAGAGCAGGTTTTGATTGGGGTCTGAGGATCTCATCAACAAATGTATGGTTGTTCTCGACAGAGCAGAGTTTTGGTCCTGTATCAGAGGTCCTTATTATCAGATGTTTGTTCTTGACAGAGCAGATTTATGGTCCTATGTGTGTGTGTTCTTGACAGAGCAGATTTGTGGTCCGATACCAGGATTTCCTTCTTATCAGAGAAAGTGGTTGTTCTTGATAGAGCAGGATTATGGTTTTGTTGATGCAGAATCTCCACAGCACAGTTGCCTTGATCTCCTGCTGCATGATTGCATTTTACATTGCTTTGCATACCCATTTGCATTTCATTAACGTGTGTCTGTGTTGCAGGTACCGTTTCCCCCGATTCAGGATTTCTTGCCTCCTATGGTATTGTTATGGGTTCTCTGAGGAAGACCGTGGCTTACAAGCTCCCTGCTCCTGATGTTGTTCAGCTGACCGGTTTGATTGCTTTGGCAGATGATTCTGTGAGAGATGAGTTCAGAAAATCTTACGGCAAATTGCTCAGTTTGGTTCGTAAACCTTCTGCGTTCGAGTTGAATGGGTTGCATGCTCTGCTGCAGTTCTACGACCCTCCGTTGAGATGCTTTACTTTCCAGGATTTTGTTCTCACAGCCACACTAGAGGAATATGCTGATTTGTTAGGTGTGCCTATCAAGAGGAAGATGCCTTTTGTTCATATGGATGCTGAGCTTGATCTGGCTAGTCTAGCTCCTTCACTTCATCTGGATGCCTCCGAGTTGGTGTTGTCTAGTTGGAACAAGGTTCCCGGTTTCTCCTTGCAGTTCTTAGTAGGAAAGGCTCAGCAGTGCGCCAAAAACGGATGTTGGGTCATGTTCAACGGCATTCTCACTCTGTGCATATATGGCATCATTTTGTTCCCCAATATGCTCGACTTTGTAGACTTCAACGCATTTCGCATTTTTGCTTTAGGGAATCCAGTCCCTACCTTGATAGGAGATGTCTACCATTTCGTCCGCTACAAAAACGAGAACAGAAGGGGCAAGAATGTCTCATGCTTTATGCCTCTGCTTTATAAATGGCTTGATAGTCACCTACCCAAGAAGGGTCCCTTTGTTTCGTCTGCAGCCACAGCTGAGTGGTCCGAGCGTTTGACGAGTCTATCATCGGAGGATATTGACTGGTTTGACAGAGATAGGTTGGGTACCGAGATTATCTTTAGCTGCAGTGGGTTTCCGAACGTGCCTTTGATAGGCAGGAAGGGCTACATAAACTATAATCCATCTTTGTTGGTCTGACAGTTTTCTTATGCTTTGAGAGCTCCGCCGAAGGATGAAGAGGTACAGGAATCTCTGTACCTCACTGGTCTTCTAGAGGGGGATATGTTATCTAAGCTTCAGCGCGCTTGGAATGGCATCAGTAAGAGGGGAAAACCATTGTTGGGGAGAAGCAATAGCCAAGCCTACCCTCCATATGTGGCATGGATCAGAGCCAGAGCAGATGCTATAGGGATGTCGTTTCCTCCTGCCAAGCCAGAAAGCCCTCCAGTGATTGAAGAGCCTACTACCGTACCCATTCAGCAGCATAATCGGGTGTTAGCTGAGCGAGATGAATTGAAGAGGGCAAATGAAGAATTGGAGAAAGAATTGGCTCAGCTCCGAAGCGAGAGAAATGAAGTCGTTCATTCCTTCAAGAGGCAAACAGAGCTGGTGAACCAGCTGGGGACAGATTTGACTAAGCAGATAGCCGAGCATGAACGCATGGGTCGAGACTTCAAAGCTGTCAACGATGTACTGGACACGAAGAAGCAGCACTTGGACGAAGCATATCGGAGGATATCCAAGTTCAACCAGCACTGGAAGGCCTCCCTAGCCAACAGGAAAGAGCGGGAGGATAAGCTGATGCAACAGATCTCCAAGCTGAAAGCCCAGGTGAAGGCTAGTGAGAAGAGGTTTGATGAAGAAACCGCTCGCCGATATGCCGTCGAAGGCCAGCTCAATAAAGCTCTTGCTAACCTGAAGGAGCGCAAACTGACGTTTGAGTCCAAGAAGCGGAAGCTAGAAGATTGTTTTGGCGAAAGAGCATGGGAAGATTCGGTCGAAGGTCTTCAATACACCATTGTGCAGAGGGAGTTACTCGTCGAAGGGTTGCTCACTCGGCCTGATCATCCGGAAACGAAGGGGTTGTTAGAAGAGTTTTGCGCCCGTGGCCGTACTTGACTATTAGTATTCCTTTTGTTGTGATCATTGTTGTATGCTGACCATCACCAGGCTTGTTGGTTGAGGTCATGCTATTGATTCATCTTGTATTCATTGACGTGGTGTACTGCCTTGATGGGCTTTCTTCATATATATGAGATGTCATTTCCATGACTGGACTCGGACTTCTTATTATCGGCACTGGCACTCAGGCACTAGGATCGGGGGAAATCTCCCTAACGCACAGACACACGTTTGCATTTGCATGAAGCATTTGCATAATGAGCACTTTGTCATTTTTCCTAACCCCTTTTGTGTTTTCAGGTTGTTTCAGGATTGATCAGAGACCTATTCACCGCTATCCGACCAGAGCAAATCAAACCAGAATCATGGAGCAAGTGCAAACTGATGTTCAGGAACTCCGCGAAAGAATGGACCGCTTCATGGAGCTCATGCAAGCGGTCACCAATGGCCAGGATCAGCTCAGAACCTTGGTTCAGCCTCTGATTTCAAGGGTTGATAGCAATGGTGTACTCCATGGTGGGACTGCGCCTACCCCTCCACCAGTTGAAACACCTCAAAATGGCCTCCCCGTGACCGGAGAGAACAGCAGTGCCAATGGCAATGTGATAGCTAATATGGGACTCAATGGTAATACAACGGGCGTCGGTAATGGGAGTCTTGAAGCTAACGTCAATGTTGGGCCGGGCAACGGCACTGCGGGTGTTGGAAATCTGTTTAGGCCTCAGCCGTGGTTAGAAGATCGTCAAGACGATGTGTTCTCTCAGAGATGTGCCGAAGGGGAGCTGACTGCTGAAGCACGTCTAAGGTTCAAGGCACTCGAGGATAAGATGAGAAATATCGAGAACCAGAACACCCTGGGTGTTGATATGTCCAAGTTGGGACTGATTGCTGATTTCAAGGTGCCTCCCAAGTTCAAGGTACCTGACTTTGAAAAGTATAAGGGCACCACTTGCCCTCGCGTCCACCTGAGATCATATTACAGAAAAATGTCAACTCATTCTGATGACGAGAAGTTGCTGATGCACTTCTTTCAGGACAGTCTGTCCGGACCCTCCCTCGAATGGTACATGAGTCTGGAACCTACTAGTGTGCGCACGTGGAAGGACCTTGCTGAAGCGTTCGTGCACCACTACCAATACAACAGTGACTTGGCCTCGAACCGAGTCCAACTGCAGAATTTGTCGCAAAGGAACAACGAAGGGTTTAAGGAATACGCCCAGCGGTGGCGTGAATTGGCAGCCAGGGTTCAGCTGCCGATGGTTGAATGTGAGCTTGTACAGATGTTCGTAGCCACCCTCCCAGGGGTTTACTATGAGAAATTGGTCAGCGGTATGTCTGGAACCTTCTCAGATCTCATTATCACGGGTGAGCACATTGAAAATGGGATCAAACTGGGGAAAATTCAAGGTGATTCATCCTCAGCTGGAGGAGGCAAGAAACCTTATGGTGGCAAAAGACGGGAAGGAGAAACGAGCGCCGTGACCAACGCTCGAAGGAAGGGTAAAGGCCCTCACCAGCAGGTGGCCAGCATAACTATCCCGATAGTTCAATAGCCACAACAGCAGCAGCAGCCGAATCAACAAGGGTACAGAAAGTATCAAAATAGGGCACCTCTGTCGAGCCGTTACCTCGAGACACCGCCCATGTCGTACGCTCAACTATTGCAGACTCTGCTCCAGCTACAGTTGATCCAGAAGAGAACCCTGGCTCCCTTGACAGGGGCACCTCCGCCAGGTTATGATGCGGATGCAACTTGTGAATTTCACTCAGGGGCACCAGGCCACACAATAGAGAACTGCAAAGCCTTCAAGCACAAGGTGCAGGACATGGTGGACGCTAAGATCATCAACTTCTCAGATAATGTGCCAAACGTCACGAAGAACCCTATGCCGAATCATAGGGGAGGTGGAGTAAACACCATTATTGAAGACGAGAGTTTGGATTTGTTGACTGACGTCAGAGATCTGAAGACACCACTTAGCTTCGTTAAAGCTAAGCTGATGAAAAGAGGTTTCTTTCCAGGTTGCGGAGAGCTGTGTATGGGTTGTGCGACTAGTCTTGATGGATGTGAACAGTTGATAGAGGGAATTCAAAGTCTGATGACTGAAGGGATTTTACAGTTTAGCCGGAGGGCCGATTGTGGATCGGGAGAGGTAGTGCTGAAGCAAGATGATGAGGTTGCCACCATCACCATCCCTCGCCAGACGATAACTATTTCTACACCCAGGCCGCCCACGATTACCATCACCAAAGCTGGGCCAATACCGTTCAAAAGCACTAATGCTGTCCCATGGCATTATGGGGAAGAGGTCTACTGCAACAGACAGAAGTTGGAACTAGAACCGTTTGGGTCGTCTGTGGAGAACCTTGCGGGAATCAGTGGCATTACTCGCAGCGGAAGAGTGTTTGCACCACCTGAGGTCGTGGCGGATAAAGCGGATAGAGCTGATGCAACTGATAAAGGGAAGAGTAAAGTCGTTGAAGGGATCCCTTGCAGGGTAGAAAAAGACTTACTCGTTAAAGACGCCGAAGAGTTTATGCGATTGATTAAAAAGAGTGACTACAAGATCGTGGATCATCTCCACCAAACACCCTCGAAGATTTCCATCTTGAACCTGTTGTTGTGTTCTGAAGCGCACCGCAACGCACTGCTGAAGGTGTTGAACGCCGCATATGTACCACAGGAAATATCGGTAAACCAGCTGGAAGAGGTCGTAGCCCACGTGAATGCTAGAAATGGGTTAGGGTTCACTGACCGAGAGCTGACGCCGAAGGGGAGGAACCACAATAGCGCCCTGCACGTCTCGATAGAGTGTAGGGGAAAGATTATGTCTCACGTGTTGGTAGACACTGGGTCGTCGCTCAATGTTCTTCCGAAGAAGGCATTGATGAAGTTGGATACTCGCGGAGTGATTTGCACACCCAGTGATCTGGTTATGAAAGCGTTCGATGGAACCAAACGCCATGTTTTCGGGGAGGTAACCCTGCCAATCCAAGTCGGTCCGGAAACATTCGATGCGGTATTTTACATTATGGACATCATGCCTGCCTACAGCTGTCTCTTGGGCCGGCCGTGGATCCATGCTGCTGGAGCCGTGACCTCCACGTTGCACCAATAACTCAAGTATGCTGTCGGAGGTAGCATCGTGACTGTGTGTGGCCAGGAAGACATAATGGTGAGCCATTTGTCGTCCTTCAAGTATGTTGAGATGGACGGGGAAATCCACGAAACCCTATGCCAAGCGTTCGAAGCTGTTAAAGTTAAGGACGTAGCTCCTGTAGTTACTGAGAAGCCAGAGATGACTCTCTCCTCCTTCAAGGAAGCCCAAGCCGTTGTTCAAGCCGGATCTACCCCAGGCTGGGGGCGAATTTTGGAGATACCTAACAAGCAAGACAAGTTTGGATTGGGATATTCTCCTGGAGCTGAAGCCTCCTCTTCTAGCAGTGCATCACGAGGTAAAGGGCCGATCCAGTTTACCAGTGGCGGGGTGATATTTGAAAGCGTCAACGCGGTGTCTGAAGACAGCGGAGATAGCGACTGTGACCTCGACTCTTGGATCCAGCCAAGCAAGCCAGGCGAGAGCCTTACCAACTGGTCCGTCAAGGATATCATCCAGATGACAAGCGAAGAGTAATGATTTACTTTTTCCAATCATTGTACAACCCTACGTCCTACCCGGGGCATAGTGGTTTTATTGTCAGGGCCTTGTTTGATTATGTACATGCATTTTATCAATAAATCAAAAGGCGTTTTTCTTCGTATTCAAATGTTGTGATCTCTGTTATTCCTGTTTTATATTTGTTTTGAAAAACAACAAAATGGCAATGAGGTTTGTGCTAACCTGCATATCCTTGTTTTAAGCTTAACCCTTGTTATTGCAGGATCCACATAACAGATGACATCGACTCTGGACCTTCTACGACTCACTTCGACTTCAATTACCCGATCTGTCAAGCTGAAGAAGAGATTGACGAAGACGAAGACCTTCCCGAAGAGTTGGCCCACTTGTTGAAACAAGAAGAGAAAGTTATTCTGCCTCATGAAGAGGAGATCGAGATTGTGAATCTGGGTTTTGAAGAACTGGTCAGGAACGTCAGGATAGGGGCTGCATTGCAGAGTGATGTCAAGCAGAGATTGGTCGAGATGCTGAGAGAGTATAGTGACATCTTTGCTTGGTCATACGAAGATATGCCCGGACATGATACTGACATCATGGTCCATCGCTTGCCGCTGCGAGAAGACTGTCCTCCCGCTAAGCAGAAGCTTAGGAGGACGCAACCAGATATGGCCGTTAAGATCAAAGAAGAAGTGCAAAAGCATCTTGATGCTGGCTTCTTAGCGGTCACTACTTACCCTCCGTGGGTCGCCAACATAGTGCCTGTACCGAAGAAGGACGGTAAGGTACGAATGTGCGTCGATTATCGGGATTTGAATAGGGCGAGCCCTAAAGATGATTTCCCGCTGCCTCATATTGATATGTTGGTCGACAATACAGCCCAGTTCTCCGTGTTTTTGTTCATGGATGGCTTCTCCGGTTACAACCAGATCAAGATGGCGCCGGAGGACATGGAGAAAACGACATTTATCACTCCTTGGGGAACATTTTGCTACAAGGTAATGCCTTTCGGTCTGAAGAACGCAGGGGCCACTTACCAATGAGCAATGGTTACCTTGTTTCATGATATGATTCATCATGAGATTGAAGTCTATGTTGATGACATGATTGCGAAGTCCCAAACGGAGGAGGGGCATCTGGTCAATTTGCTGAAGCTTTTTGAGAGGCTTAGGAAGTTTAGGTTGAGTCTGAATCCTAACAAGTGTACTTTCGGAGTACGGTCTGGAAAACTACTAGGGTTTATCGTGAGTGAAAGAGGCATCGAGGTTGATCCTGCGAAGATAAAAGCGATACAAGAAATGCCAGCGCCGAAAACAGAAAAAGAAGTTCGTGGTTTCCTGGGCAGAATAAACTACATTCCAAGGTTTATTTCTCAGCTCACGGCCACGTGTGAACCGATGTTCGAACTACTAAAGAAAGATCAGGCGATTGTCTGGAACGAGGATTGCCAGAAGGCATTTGACAAGATAAAACAATAACTGCAGGAACCTCCGATCTTGATACCCCTAGTGGCCGGACGGCCCTTAATCATGTACTTGACAGTTCTTGAGAATAGTATGGGGTGTGTTCTTGGTCAGCACGACGAGACGGGCAGAAATGAGCATGCCATTTATTACTTGAGTAAAAAGTTCACAGACTGTGAATCTCGCTACTCGATGCTGGAGAAGACGTGTTGTGCACTAGCCTGGGCTGCCAAACGTTTACGACAGTACATGCTCAATCACACCACCATGCTAATTTCGAAGATGGATCCGATCAAGTACGTCTTCGAGAAGCAAGCGCTTTCGGGCAGGATTGCCAGATGGCAAATGGTGTTGACAGAATATGACATTCAGTACGTTTCTCAAAAGGCCATCAAGGGAAGCGTATTGTCTGATTACCTTGCCGAACAGCCGATCGAGGATTATCAGCCTATAAAATTTGAATTCCCTGATGAGGATATCATGTTTCTCAAAGCGAAAGATTGCGATGAACCGTTGCCCGACGAGGGTCCAAATAGGAAATCCCAATGGAAATTGATATTTGACGGGGCGATTAACTCTTACGGAAGTGGCATTGGGGCGATCATCACGACTCCCCACGGATCCCATATCCCGTTCACTGCGAGACTGACGTTTCCGGCCACCAATAACGAAGCGGAGTAGGAAGCATGCATCATGGGTCTAGAAGAAGAAATTGATTTGAGAATCAAAGAACCTAGATGTCTATGGTGACTCGGCACTTGTGATCAACCAGATTAAAGGGGAGTGGGAGACTCGTCAATCGAATTTGGTGCCGTACATGAACTATGCCAGAAGGCTGCTTCCGTTCTTTGATCGAGTAGAACTCCATCATGTGCCCAGGGCTGAAAACCAGATGGCTGATGCCTTAGCCAGGTTGGCTTCAATGTATAAAGTCAATTTTTGGAATGAAACTCCAAGAATTGTCCTTTCTCGTCTTGATAGACCTGCATTCGTCTTTGCGATCGAGGAAGCTGCCGACGGCAAGCCGTGGTTCCATGACATCCAGACCTTCCTTATGACTAAGGAGTATCCTGCGGGAGAGTCAACCCAGGATAAGAAGACTCTGAGGAGGCTGTTTGGAAATTTTTATCTCAATCCTGATGGAGTTTTGTATAAGACAAACCATGATCTCGTGCTACTCAGATGTGTAGATGAGAAAGAAGCGAGTATATTCATGGAAGAAGTCCATGAAGGCACATTTGGTACGCACGCCGGCGGGCATGCTATGACGAGAAAGATCCTGAGAGCAGGATATTACTGGCTGACGGTGGAATCGGATTGCTTTAAATTCGCGAAGAGATGTCATAAATGCCAGATTTATGCTAATAAAGTTCATGTGCCGCCGTGCCCGTTAAATGTCATGTCCTCCCCGTGGCCGTTCTCCATGTGGGGCATCGACATGATAGACAAGATCGAGCCCACTGCATCCAACGGTCACCGCTTCATTCTAGTAGCTATCGACTACTTCACCAAGTGGGTGGAGGCAGCCTCGTATGCTAATGTGATCAAGCAGGTGGTGGCTAAATTCATAAAGAAGGACATCATCTGTCGTTACGGAATTCCCGAGCGGATCATTACTGATAATGGTTCGAATTTGAATAACAAGATGATGAAGGAGCTGTGCCAGAGTTTCAAGATTGAACACCACAACTCATCTCCTTACCGGCCGAAGATGAATGGCGCCGTTGAAGCGGCCAATAAGAACATCAAGAAGATTGTTCAGAAGATGGTTGTGACCTATAAAGATTGGCACGAGATGTTGCCATTTGCATTGCACGGTTATCGTACCACGGTACGTACCTCAATCGGGGCAACTCCTTTCTCCTTAGTGTACGGTATGGAAGTTGTCCTACCGTTAGAAGTGGAGATCCCTTCTTTACGAGTTTTGGTTGACGTGAAACTCGACGAGGCAGAATGGATTGAGAACCGACTAAACCAACTCAGCCTGATGGACGAGAAGAGGTTAGCATCGATTGCACATGGTCGTCTATACCAAAGCCGAATGAAGAAAGCGTATGATAAGAAGGTGCGTCCTAGAAGCTTTCAGACGGGTGACCTCGTCCTGAAGAAGATTCTTCCTCCACACTCCGATCACCGGGGCAAGTGGACTCCCAATTACGAAGGTCCGTACTTCGTCAGCAAGGTCTTCTCGGGAGGAGCTTTGTTGTTATCCACGATGGATGGTGAAGATTTTGCATCCCCGGTGAACGCGGACGCAGTTAAAAAATACTTTGCTTAAAGAACGACCTACTTGAAAGAAAAAGAATATCCAGGCAAAAATGGGACATCCCGGCGAACCATAAAAAAGGAAAAAGGTTCGGGAAAAAATTAGGGATATAAATTGAAAAAATGTACACCCGCAAAGTCGAAAACCCGGATGGGCGACTTTGGCAAAAAAGGGTATCCCGGTGAATCGAAAACCCGGAAGGGCGATTCAGGCAAAAGTTAGGGATTTGAAAAAGCAAATGACTGCGTTCCGCGTGTGGACTCTCATTGTTTAGTGGTTTGGAAGACCTGAGGGCCGTTCATTTGAATCAATCTCTTCTGAAGCTGAAGCCTCGGAGAAGTATCGAAGTCGAGTGGGGCATAGAGGGATCAACTCATGGTGTTTGTCTACGCCTCGTTGCCGACATTTGTATATACTGATGTATATTTATGTTTTATGTTGCGCAGCTTCCTCATTCCAGGAGCTTGCATCTGTTGTAAAACATTTTTACCCATTCAGGGGTTCGTTATCAATAAAATGTATACTATTCAGAAATTCTGTTTGTCTGTTTAGCATTTATCTATTTTTTGTTTGCGAAAAAGGAACGCCAATGTTTTTGATAAAATACGCATACATAAACTTACCGGCCTAGGCCACTGATTGTTGAAACAATGAATTACTCGAACATTGTCACAAAATGATAACCTTGATAGGTCCCTTTGAGAAGGGTATCTTGTCTGTTTATTTGTGTTGGTGCAGGTACAGCGTATACCAGGGGGTACGCCGCATGCGTCCCTAAGCAGGATGATTCCTTCTTCTCCAGCAAAGTTCAGCAGCCTCTCCCTGCAGAGTCTGAACGCGAGATCGTAAGCATTGACATGTGTTTCCCCAGGCAGAGAAGATTCCCTCCCCAATCAGATGTATCCCGAAGGAATGTCATCTCCCCAGCTGAGTCAGGCGCCGAAGCGTGTGTTCATCCCCCAGCACCGGGTCACAAGTGCAGGTCTCGTAGGAGACTATTCACTGAAGTGTGCAGCAAGTGGAAGTTCCAGACTGAAGTCTCCGGCAGAATTGAGATTCCCCACAAAGTCGTACTCTCCCTAGGAAGCAGGATGATTTCTTCTTCCCCAGCCGAGTTTGCAGATCCCCGAGAGAGCCGAGTCCTTGGAAGCAGCTCGGACCATGATTGGTCTTCCCTAATAAAATGTTGAATAGCTGATGCCGTATTTCCCCGCCGGAGTCATTATCTCCAGGAAGGTTAGCCGCGAAGATCGTGCAGTTTATTTCTGCGATTGACATCGCTTTCCTTAGCAGGTCCAGGTTCTCGTAGAGCTTCATTCCCCTGCAGCAGTCGAATGAAGTTCGCTTCCCCATGCGGAGTCCGATTGAGAGCGGCGTGACCTTTTTTCCGTGGCAGGATGATTCCTTCCCCCTACCAGAGTGGTTCTTTCTCCTTGACAAGAGGATTCTCCCTTCAGCATTTATTTTTCTAACGGGATCGCAGCATTTCGCATGATTGCATAACATTTATCATAAACGCGTAGCATTTCCACCGTGTGGAGCATTGCGTCATTGTCACAACATATGCATACTAAACATGAGCTAGGTCGTTACTGTTCTTGTTTTGCAGGTGTTCCTCCGCAGAGTCGCTTGCTCAAGATGATTCTTAAATTCTCCAACAAAGTCGTTTGCCCAAGATGATTCTTAGATTCTCCAGCGAAGTCGTTTGCTTAAGATGATTCTTAAAATCCCCTGTAAAGTCGCCAGAGAAAGCCGCTCAGGATGATTCCTGAAATCCCTGGCAGAGTGTTTGCTTGGGATAATTCCCGAAATCTCCAGCAGAGTTATGGGTTCAGGATGATTCTTGAAGTCCCCACGGAGTTATTTGTTCAAGATGATTCTTGATTTCCTCAGCAGAGTTGACCTACCCAGAATGATTTCTGGATCCCCGAAGCAGAGTTACTTGATAGTTCTCCAGAATCCCCAGCGGAGATGCGTCATCCCCGGCAGGTTTCTGAGCAGCGAAGTTGAAATTTCCCTTGCAGACTTGATGATTGAAGTCCAACCGTATTGACGAAGCAATTCTCCCAGCGGAAGCAGAGTGCCTGATGGTAGAAGTTGGATATCCCCAAGTGGTTCATGATTGACCGAGAACTCTATTCCCGACTTACTGATGAAGTCCGGTTGATGCCCAAAGATTTCTTTGGATGCCCGACGGCATGATTAACTTGACTGTTGACCAGATGAGCCCCGAGGAATCTTGATGCCTGACGGCATGATCGACCGTGTATCATTGGTTACCGTGTGACCAATTCCCCAGCTAGTTGCCGTGCAGCTAATATTTCAGTTTTCGAAGATTTGTTCCCATCAGAGTACCGTGTACTTGTGCAGTTGGCAAATTTCCGGGTTTGTCGGTATTCAACCGTCCCGCACCTTGATTGGTTGAGAGTCGTTCGCTTCTCACCCAGTCAGGTTCAAGCCGTTTGAATAGGGGCAGCTGTTGCACCCCAAAATTTGACCAACATTTCTTTACCTAGCTTATGTTTCATTTCATTCACATTAGCATTATCATTTGCATTTCATTGACATGTATGCAGGAGATCAAGAGGTATGATTACCAATCAAGGGCTACACAAGAGTTTGAAGCTAGCTAAGAAGGCTATTCAAGTGTTCAAGGGTTGATATCTTTGTCAGAGAAGTTAGAAGATCCTCAGAGAGAGTGGTTGAAACCAAAAGTGTGTGCCTCCTAACTTGAAAGTTGTGGGAGCTCCTCAGATGATTCTGAAGCCAAGAATGTGGACTTGGAGCCTTGAGAGAGCTTATGAGATGTCTTGAAAGCCATCATGAAGCCTAGACAGGTCATTGTGTAAGATTAAGAAGACCTAGCCATGAGTGGTATAATTAGGGCTTGACTGGGTCAACCCTAGGTCAACTGATGATTTGGAGAGGGTTGAGACCTAATCCAAGGGCCATGTAATCATGGATTGACACATTGAGATGTTATAAGGATGATTACAAGGTCAACTCATCATGATTGAAGAGTTTGAGAAGTTTCAAGCTAGGGTTTCTAAGGCTTGACAGTGTAAAATCCCCTAGTTTGACCCCTATCTTCAAGGCAGTTTAGCTCAAGATGTGATTGTCATCTCATCTTGCCCCCAACATGAATGTTTTAGAGCTTGTTCGTAGCTTTAATTTGAGTACTAGAAGTCCTTGATAGGATTTATAGAACTCAAGTTATGACTTTGACAAGTTACAGGTCATCTGAGGTATGTGAATTTGGGGGCTTGAAAGTTACCCAACTTGCATCAAACTTTTGCCCAAGAAGGATGATCCCTATGAACTTCTTGTAGACATGAATGTTGTTCCTTATCCTCTTAGCTTTCTATATAGTACTATAAGTCCTTGATAGGATTTGTAGAACTCAGGTTATGGCTTTGACAAGTCAAGGGCATTTTGGTCATTTGGAGATTACAGGTCATTTCAAGCATAAGGCCATAACTCCTATTTCCAAGCTTCAAATGGAAAAATGTTCAACATCAAACTCGTTCAAAATGATGTTTTAAGGCAAGTAAGGAGGTCATGAGATGTTGGAAAGGCTTGTAGATCAAAGTTGCAAAAATGACCTAAAATAAGGGTATAAGTTAAATGAATCAAAGTTGGAAATTGATATTTTCAACCTACACATACAAACCATGGCATGTAATATATCATTTTGACTCTAGAAAACAGTTTAAGAACATTGGTTTAGCCACATTTTTTAGTTGAGATTCAATTTATAGACTTGCTTTGAAAAGTGCTTACTTGCATATTAAGTAACATGTGCAAAACATAGAATCAAGGCATAACCAAGGGCCTTTGCAAGTTAATCACTTTAAAAATGTCACTATGGGAGAAATTGGAAGAGAATGGGATTGATTCCAAGCTGCAAACAGAATGGTGCATATCATGATATGTGATTGAAAATCTCATGACATGAGAAGTGAAAACTCTCATTAGAAGGACCTATAGGGTTCTAGATCACTCATACATCATCTATATATTGAGTAGAGATGATCCAATGCAGAGGTTGGTGATGATTGAAGGAGAGTGCATAAAGTGAGATTGTGATTTCTTGGTTTGCAATTGAATTCGGTTTCACCAAATTCTTCACTTTCCATCCATTTTCTTGGTTGAAACTTCTTCCATGGATGCTGAGGATTGAATCCAGATCATAAGAAAGAAGAATTCATGGCTAATTGGTGCTCTTGAACTCAGAATTTTCCACCTGCAGCTCACCATCGGGTTTCAAGATTTAGGAGCTTTCAACCGGTTCTTTTGCATACAGAAGCAAGGAAAAGGTTCATTGAACGTGTCTGAAAGATTAGAGAGCTTGAATTGGAGGTTTAGTGCATCTGTTCATCCAAGATTTTCAGGTTGGTAACTTTCTTCCTCTAGCATGATTTAGGTAGAATCAAGATGAATTAAGGTGTTAGATGCATTGTAGAACGGTGTAGGATGGATTTCAGATAGTTAATTTGAGAATTAGTGACAAAATAGGTGTGTTACCATTTTTGGTTGAGAATTGGATATGCTGAATCTTGAGGATTTAGGTCGAATAAAGGGTATGGTTGAACTCGTGATAAGATTTGGGACAAGATTCATGTTTAGACCATTTGCAATGGAGGCCTGTAGAGAGAATTAGGGTTGAGGAAGATGACCGGAGCACCACCGGTGGTGGCCGTAGCTGGGCGCGAAGTTGCAGAGGTTTGAAAGGTAGGAGATGACTCTGGGACCATCAGATCTTGGTTGGACCTTTGACTAGAAGCTCATCCAACAACCACGTTTTAAACTCAGTTTGTGAAGGATCTGAAGAAATGAAACGCACCGTTTCATTTAATCAGTGGTTCTGGGCTTAGTGAAATACTTGATATCCCCACCCCCAGCGAGCCCAATCCATGTTGTGAACTGATTTTAATTTCTATTTGCACCGCGCGTGTGATTAATTTCCATTGATTTTCTTTTAATTTTCATTTTATACATGGTTCTTGTTAAATTCATAATAAATTGAAAATTAATCCAATTAACCCCATTCTTTTTGCATTTTACTCATGATTGAGTCCAGTATTTTTTAGAGAAAAAATATTTTCATTTCATGCATTTTCTGATTTAATGGGAATTTTATATTTTAATTGATATTAAAATGGTTATGTTTGATACATAATTTTGTGGAATTTTGTGTGATCATGTGGTGATGATTTTGATCCTAATTTTTTGTGTGTGATTAGGTTAGACATGTATGCTCCAATAGTATTTTTCTCACATTTTTGTGATGAAAATAGGTGTGCTTTCTAGATTGATATTTAGGTGCTTCCTTTTAGGGTTTAGGTTTAGTACCTCATAATGTAGAATTTATTTCTAGGTCTTATTTGATGATTTGATCTCAGGAATTAATAGGGTAGAGTCATGATTGACCTAGGTTCCCATAGCCATTTTTGTAGGATTTTACAATTGGTTTTAGTATTTTAGTTAGGACTAACTTTAGTACTAGGTTTTAGGTGGTCCTAACTTACTAATTCAACTAGACCAACTTCATTAGTCCACTTAGATTAGGGTTTTTTCTTTGTTTGCCTTTGGTTGAGATTGAAGACAAGTTGAAGACAAGGTGAGGATGCTTGAAGTTGCTTGAAGTTGCTTGGAGCTTTGGGAGTTGCTTGTGCCTGAAGGTATCTGATGAAGATATAGGAGATAGAAGCCATAAGGAGAGCCTTATAGTTAGAATGATTTCTTTCACAAATATGGAAAGCATCTTGTGCTTCCATTCCTCCCAATGACTAAAAGTCCTTCCAAGATATTCACATCCCTCCTTTGGAGGGTTGAGTGGCTTTATCTGGGAAGTAGAACTTTGAGGGAACCAGTCTCTCATAATGATGAACCCTTACAGGCTTCCTTTGGTTGTCAATAAGCTGTTTATCATTTCCCTTCATCCTGTTAAATCAATTGTCTCCTGGTTTGAGTATCTTGAAAGATGTTGTACTTGAGTTTGAAGATGAGGACTTCATTGAAGAGTGTGGGAGAGGATGATTCCTTGAGCATTACCATTGCAGCTGAAGCTTGAAGAGCAAGAAGACCAAGTTGATACTTGAAGACCCAATGGAGATTGAATGAAGAGTGAGGAGTTCCTTGCTTGAAGAAGATTGAAGGATGAAGTTGACACTTCCATGTGATTAAAGATTAATCTGAAAAGCTGAAGCTTGTAGATGAAGAGACCAAGTTGAGACTGGTAAAGCAAAGAGAGCTGAAGCTTGAAGACTGAGTTGATACTTATGAAGAGGATTCAATTGAGATTGAGTGTAGAGCTGAGGCTTGAAGAATAAAGGATAAGTTGACACTTACATTGATGCATTGAGAGCCTGAAGGAATCAATTTGATACTTGTAGTTAGGAGTGAAGCCTGAAGGTGGAATTGACTGAAGAACTGAAGCTTGGAGAAGTGAAGATAAGTTGAAACTTATGTTGATGGGTTGAAACCTGGAGAAGCAAGTTGATACTTGGCATGGAGGGTGATTGAAGTCTGAAGACTGGGTTGCTGTCAGAAGAGCTGAAGCTTGGAATTGAAAGGGAGGGGTTGATCTGCTTTCTTGTCTGTTTTCTTTTCTGTGCTGATGTGCCTTGTTTGACTTGCTTAATGCATTAGAATAAGTCCATGATTAGACTGACTTTAATCTAGGAGCATGATTGCACTAGAGGTTGAGTTGCTCCCTCTGCTTGTATTGTTACTGTATGGCTTTGCTTGCGGGTATTCGGTAGAGCCCTGCTCCCTTGCCCATGTGGTTTATTTTGCTTGACAGCATTTTATTTTCTTCTGTATGATTACAGTCTCTTAGATTCTGCTTGATAGCATGTTGTTATTTCCTCTGTATGATTACTGTTATTCATATATGGCTTGAGGTTGAGATGAGCTTGTAGAGGCTGCTGCCCCACACACATTTCCTCCCTCACTTGCATCGCATGCATTTTACAGTCGTCATCTGTTTACTGTTTAAGCTGATGCTTTACCTGTTTCTGTATATCATTGACATGGTCCCCTAGGAATCTCACTTCCTTTGATAAGGAAGTGATGATTAGAACTTTAGGTTGAAACCTATGCATGATAACTTGTAGGAGTTCCCTGTTTCAAACCTCAACCATAGGATGAATCCTTGGCATGACAACATTAGGACTTGATAGTCTCCCCGTAGTTGAGCCCTTCTCTTCTCATCCCAAAACAGCTTAAGATACAGTAATCATGAATGATTTCTTTCGTACGTTACGAGCCTTAAGCTATCTGGGAAAGGATTGTTGGAGAGCTTCTTTCCAACAGTATGAATGTTTAGTATGGCACCCTTTGGGTGACATGCGACACATCTACTCTCAGGTCATATTCTTTAGTGCGATTGAAATTGCAAACACAATAAAAAACAGTTCTTTCGTAAAAGACAGAAAACAAACTTCAAACCTTTTTGCCCCGTGGGCCCATAATTCAAAGAAAAGCTTTTCTGAAGAAAAGAGTGTCGTTAAGCTTCAGCGCCACCGCAAACAGGCTTTGTCCCTAACTGCTGGAACTGCTGTTTAACCCTACTCGATAAAACAGATGAATCTGAATTCCCGTAATCCGTATCATCCCGAACTACGTAAGCTCTGATCTCTCAAGCCTCTTGAGAGTACGTAGGCACAATACTGATGTATTGGCGAGCCACCTTCCCCGTAACCCGTCGTAGGTCGAACTACGTTGACTTTGATTTCTCATTCTCTGATGAGAATACGTAGGCATAAAGTGCGACGCTTTGCCGAGTCACTTTTCTTTTCTGTTTAAGCCAGCCTTGATAGGTAGATAGATAAACCAACTCGTCCAGTAAACACAACAAGCGTGGATCCCATCGAGTACGACGGACGTGAGGGGTGTTAATACCTTCCCCTTGCGTAACGGACTCTCGAACCCAGACAATGGTTGCGATGACCTTGTCTTATACCTTTTCGTCAGGTTTTTCCGATCGTTTCCTTTCCCGCTCTGAGGGATAAATAATGAAAGGTGGCGACTCTTCTGTTTTGCCGGCACCTTATTTTCGCGGGAGCGACATTTGGGACTCACATGCTTGAAGAGGAAGCCGAAGACTGGTGGGGTAATACTCGCCAAAGATTTGAAGAGGATGATATTGTGATCACCTGGGATCTTTTTAGACAGACATTTCTGGAGAAGTATTTTCCAGAAGATGTGCGCGGAAAGAAAGAGATTGAATTCCTTGAGCTGAAGCAAGGTAATTCAACGGTAGCTGAGTATGCGGCAAAATTTGAGGAGTTGATCAAGTTTTGTCCTCACTACAACACTGCTAATGCCGAGAGATCTAAGTGTCTCAAATTTGTGAATGGCTTGAGACCTGAGATCAAGCAAGCTATTGGTTACCAGGAAATCCAGCGATTTTCGGAGTTTGTAAACAAGAGTAGGATTTACGATGAGGATAGTAGGGCTCGATCTAGCCACTACAAGCGCCTAAGTGATAAGAAAGGAAATGGCCACTTCCGAGGGAAACCTTACGTGACTCTTGCTGATAAGGGGAAACAAAGGGTTGGTTTCGGTAAGAAGTCAAGTTGGGTAGTTTCTACTCCAATGAGATGTTACAATTATGGTGAAGCGGGGCATTGTGCTCCTGAGTGCAAGAGTGTGGAATAGAAGTGTTTTAAGTGTGGCAAGCCAGGCCACAAAGCTCTTGAATGCAGAAGCGGTGCAAATGTGACTTGCTACAACTGTGGCGAGCAAGGACACATTAGTACCAAATGCGATAAGCTGAAGAAGAAACAAGGGAGCGGAAAAGTGTTCGCTCTATCTGGATCTGAGACTGCTAGTGACGATCGCTTGATCAGAGGTACGTGTTTCATTAATGGTACACCTTTGATCGCTATAATTGATATCGGAGCTACGCATTCTTTTATTTCTTTGGATTATGTTAGAAGGTTGAATCTTGAGTTGTCTGTGATTGGTGGCGGTATGGTTATTGATACTCCTGCTATGGGTTCGGTAACTACACTGTATGTTTGTTTGAATTGTCCGTTGAGTATTTTCGGTAAATATTTTGGAATTGATTTAGTGTGTCTTCACCTAGACCAACTCGATGTCATCCTTGGGATGAATTGGTTGGAATTCAACCGGGTATATATTAACTGTTTTGACAAGACGGTTATTTTTCCAGAATCGGACGTTGCAAGAGATTTGTTTATGACAGCGAGACAAGTGAAAGAATCAGTGCAAGATGGAGCTAAGGTATTTATGCTTATGGAAACTTTGAGAATTGGTGGAAGTGAAGAGATTGGTGCTTTACCAATTGTTAGAGATTTTCCGGAAGTTTTCCCTGAAGAGATAAAGGATTTACCACCGGAGCGAGAAGTGGAGTTTTCAATAGATTTGATTCCTGGAACTAGTCCGATATCGATGGCTCCTTATCGTATGTCGGCATCAGAATTGAAAGAGTTGAAGAGTCAACTTGAGGATTTGCTTGAAAAGAGGTTTATTCGTCCGAGTATATCGTCGTGGGGTGCACCGGTATTGTTGGTTAAGAAGAAAGAGGGTTCTATGAGGCTTTGTGTGGATTACAGACAGTTGAACAAGGTGACTATTAAGAACAAGTATCCACTCCCGAGGATTGATGATCTGATGGATCAGTTGGTTGGTGCAAGTGTGTTCAGCAAGATTGATTTAAAATCTGGGTATCATCAGATTCGCGTGAATGCTGAGGATATTCAGAAGACTGCTTTTAGAATGAGGTATGGACACTATGAGTATTCTGTAATGCCATTTGGTGTGACTAATGCACCAGGTGTATTTATGGAGTACATGAATAGGATTTTCCATCCTTATTTGGATAAGTTTGTGGTTGTGTTTATCGAGGACATCTTGGTTTATTCGAAGAGCGAAGAAGAGCATGCCGAGCATCTGAAGATTGTATTATCTGTGTTGAGAGAGAAGCAGTTGTTTGCAAAGCTTTCTAAGTGTGAGTTTTGGTTGAAGGAAGTTAGTTTCCTTGGTCATGTAATTTCGAGTAATGGTATTGCGGTTTGTAACACCCCCCTTATTCCTACCCCAAAATAATTCAATTAATCATTTAGGCATAAGTCAAAATTTTATCAGAGTACATGTAAGTCATAGCACAAAAGGGGGTATGTCACATTATCATAAAAATTCCAATGCAATACAGCACCTGCTCTACAGATATGCAACAACGGGTCAACACCCACAAGAAAATATTTAGAACAAGGCGGAAACATCTAAATATTTCATATCTCCAATACATGTATTCACATATACAATTATCATCCCACATGTCAACAAAACATAACATCGGCAGATACATGCACAGATGTATCGCAAAAGAATCGAAATAACTCCTATCTACCCGGTGCTACATATCAGAGCCGACCGACCAAAAGGGAAATGAAGTCATGCTTCACAAAATATCTCCAGCCATCTAATCTGCAATGCCTCATAGAGCATTATAAAACAGCAGAAGGGTGAGAAACAATATCATAATAAATAATGCATAAAGGCATATATAAATATCTCATATCAACAATTATGCATTCTACGCATTCTCACCACAACTCACCTTGTACAATATAATATATCTATATACAACTATATATCACCAAGCATACTCAATATGCATCATCAATGTGTATATCTTTCCATAAACATGCAACCACATATATATATATATATCTATACATATATATATATATATATATATCCTCCAGTATCTACATTATGCCAAAACATACATTTCACGTTAATTCAATAAACATACACAACATGTTTATTTCACTATACATCATATACAGATGACAAATGCAAATCATAGAGGACAACTCGCTACTCTATGTAAATGCAACACAACATCGATCTAGTCGATCGTCAGATCCTCCTAAGGATCAATCTACGCTCACCCCTCATGGGTATTCTATCACTTGTCAGATTCTCCTAGGAATCACAACACTCATCAGACTCTCCTAGGAATCACTCCATTCATCAGATTCTCCGAGGAATCACGCCACTCGTCAGATTCTCCGAGGAATCACACTGTTCATCAGATTCTCCAAGGAATCAGGTTAATCAGCAGACTCTCCAAGGAATCACATATCTCGTCAGATTCTCCGAGGAATCAATTCATTCAGCAGATTCTCCGAGGAATCACACCATCCATCAGATTCTCCGAGGAATCAGGTCATACAGCAGACTCTCCAAGGAATCACACCTCTCATCAGACTCTCCTAAGAGTCATGTCTCTCCTCAGGCTCTCCTAAGAGTCCTATCACTCATCAGATTCTCCTAGGAATCAACAACACAAGAATGTATTCTATACAATTCTTGAAATGCGCACACATACACATAATATGTTCATGCATCTTCATCTCATTCAATTTCATACAATCATCATACATCACAATGTATATTACATGACGCATTAGTCATTCACCTCATTATCGTGCATTTTAAATCAATTTAAACAATGCACATATTTGCCCAAACGGCCACAATTCACAATCGAGGATTTACGCACGAAGGCTACCCACAGCACATGTTATCACAATAGATCACATACTTATTCATATCATAGAGGTATTAACCTATGTGAATCAACCAAACAATCACCACATGAGCAACACAGCACAAGAAAAATGCTGTCACGTTCGCCTTTATTCGCCTGGCGAACCCCCGCAGCGAACCTTCGCTAGGCTTCGCCTGGCGAACTCGCCAGCGAGCCCAAGTCAGTAGCTACTGACTTCATTCGCCACCATTCGCCAGCACCTTCGCTGGGCGAACCTTCGCTATCCACCTTCGCCTGGCGAACTCACCAGCGAAGTCCACTGGGACTTAAACATAATTACTCGCCAGCATTCGCCGGGCTTCGCCTGGCGAAGCTTCGCCTTCGCTCGCCTGGCGAGAGCCAGCGAACCTGCGCAGAACAGCATTCTGTTCTGTCTCTCCTTCACCAATCCATCATCAACCATCTCTTAAACATCTAAATCAGTACAAATAGCATCAATACATGTTACCCGACTATTCTACGACATTATTACTCAGTTTCAACCGATTAAATCTTCAATCTACCGATTATTCCAACTTTTGCCCTAGAAATGGATAGTGTAGAAAAACTACCAACAAGCCCAAACTAATACATATATGATGCTATACATTATTAAGATGATAAAACTTCTCACTCTTACCTGATTAATCGCAAGCTTTGATCGATTCTTGATGATTCTAGGTTTTCCTCTTTCTCTTCTCTTTCTCTTCCTCTTCTTTCTTTCTCCTTTCTTTCTCTTCTTTCTTACTATCCTTTCTTTCCCTTCTATTTCCTCTTTAATATCTTTTCCATTATTTTTCCAAAACATCTATTAATTCAATATCTCACAAATATCTCACTTAATATTAAATAGGAAATGTCCAAAATACCCTTCCAAACTATTTCCTCCGAAACCTCCCAATACCGGTTAAAAATATGATAATATGTAAATATAACATATTTCCACACAAATTCTACATCCAAATATTATTCACCCAATTTAATTAAATTGGGGCCCAATAAAAGTGAAAATCGAAATCGGGGCGTTACAACTCTCCCCCACTTTAGAAATTTTCGTCCTCGAAAATATCACTTGATTCAAAACACACCGGACACGATTTCTGCGTCCTTTCCTGAATTCCCAAGTTACACACAATCGTCCACATGCATACTTCCTTATCACAATCACAGCCATGCCACGTGGCTCATAAAAGACTGTCACCCTCATCAACTCCCATTGGAGATTACGGGTACATCACTCGTACTTCACCAGGAACAACATTTAGGTCATTCTACCCCGGTGATTCTTTCCACTAGGAACGACACATAGCCATTCTACCCTAGCGAATACAACCATGATACTTATACCTCATCAGGAATAACATACTAGTCATTCTACCCCAATGAGCTCAAATCTCTAACACGTACGTTGTCCAACGTCACCATCTTAAAGTCTTCACTCTTAATTACCATCGCATCAACGGAAAATCAAAACCAAACACTAAGCGTACTCAAAAGAAACGAACAAATGAGTCGCTCCGATATCAAACATAACAACTAAAGGTGCAACATAATTAAAGCACATACCTCAAATCAAACGATCCGCATTGGTAGTGTCTGACCCTGCCAATGCAAACACTTTCCCACTTACTGAAGCTTGCTTCGGTTTAGGACACTTCGCACTGATGTGACCCACTTCTCCACAATTGTAGCACTTCACTGCACCCATTCTACAATCCTTAACATCATGTCCAAGAACTCCACAATTAGAGCATTTGATCTTGGGCTTTCCACACATAAAAGACTTATGACCCATCTCGCCACACTTGTAGCATTTAATGGATCCAGAACTCCCTCCTCCAGATCCCTTAACAAAGTTTCCCTTATGCTTTCCCTTATCAGCTGGCGTCTCATAAGGTTCACTCCTTACTTGTCGCTTTTCTTTCTCCTCCTTCAAACTCTTGTAGTGAGTAGAACGAGCTTTGCGATCTTCTTCAAAAATTCGACAACATTCGGTTAAGTCCGAAAATCTCCTTATCCTCTGATAGCCCACCGCTTGCTTGATCTCGGGACGCAAGCCGTTCTCATACTTAACACACTTAGAAAATTTTGCCGTCACCGCATCATAGTGAGGATGAAATTTTACTAACTCCATAAACTTAGCCGTGTAATCCACCACAGACATATTGCCTTGTTTCAACTCAAGAAATTCCATTTCCTTCCTTCCTTTCACACTCTCAGGATAATACTTCCTCAAGAATTCAGCACGAAATAAATCCCAAGTTATTTCCTCGTCATCTACTTCAAGCACTTGCCTCATGCCGATCCACCAGTCATCGGCTTCTTCCCGCAACATGTGAGATCCAAGCCTCACCTTATTGCCCTCAGCATAGTTCATAACTCTGAAGATCCTCTCGATCTCTTTCAACCAATTTTGGGCACCGTCCGGATTAAACCTTCCTTTGAACACCGGTGGCTTATTCTTTCTAAACTCATCATTTGCGTTCACATTCGGCGCACCCTGCACCGCTCTAGCCATCGCCTCCAATGCCGCAGCCATAGCACTGTCATTACGACCTGCCATAATCTTCTTAATCGCAAAAACAGCAACAAGGTTAAACAACCGCTCAACCAACAAAACAATAAGACAAACACAACTGACTCAACACTGGCTCTGATACCACTTGTAACACCCCCCTTATTCCTACCCCAAAATAATTCAATTAATCATTTAGGCATAAGTCAAAATTTTATCAGAGTACATGTAAGTCATAGCACAAAAGGGGGTATGTCACATTATCATAAAAATTCCAATGCAATACAGCACCTGCTCTACAGATATGCAACAACGGGTCAACACCCACAAGAAAATATTTAGAACAAGGCGGAAACATCTAAATATTTCATATCTCCAATACATGTATTCACATATACAATTATCATCCCACATGTCAACAAAACATAACATCGGCAGATACATGCACAGATGTATCGCAAAAGAATCGAAATAACTCCTATCTACCCGGTGCTACATATCAGAGCCGACCGACCAAAAGGGAAATGAAGTCATGCTTCACAAAATATCTCCAGCCATCTAATCTGCAATGCCTCATAGAGCATTATAAAACAGCAGAAGGGTGAGAAACAATATCATAATAAATAATGCATAAAGGCATATATAAATATCTCATATCAACAATTATGCATTCTACGCATTCTCACCACAACTCACCTTGTACAATATAATATATCTATATACAACTATATATCACCAAGCATACTCAATATGCATCATCAATGTGTATATCTTTCCATAAACATGCAACCACATATATATATATCTATACATATATATATATATATATCCTCCAGTATCTACATTATGCCAAAACATACATTTCACGTTAATTCAATAAACATACACAACATGTTTATTTCACTATACATCATATACATATGACAAATGCAAATCATAGAGGACAACTCGCTACTCTATGTAAATGCAACACAACATCGATCTAGTCGATCGTCAGATCCTCCTAAGGATCAATCTACGCTCACCCCTCATGGGTATTCTATCACTTGTCAGATTCTCCTAGGAATCACAACACTCATCAGACTCTCCTAGGAATCACTCCATTCATCAGATTCTCCGAGGAATCACGCCACTCGTCAGATTCTCCGAGGAATCACACTGTTCATCAGATTCTCCAAGGAATCAGGTTAATCAGCAGACTCTCCAAGGAATCACATATCTCGTCAGATTCTCCGAGGAATCAATTCATTCAGCAGATTCTCCGAGGAATCACACCATCCATCAGATTCTCCGAGGAATCAGGTCATACAGCAGACTCTCCAAGGAATCACACCTCTCATCAGACTCTCCTAAGAGTCATGTCTCTCCTCAGGCTCTCCTAAGAGTCCTATCACTCATCAGATTCTCCTAGGAATCAACAACACAAGAATGTATTCTATACAATTCTTGAAATGCGCACACATACACATAATATGTTCATGCATCTTCATCTCATTCAATTTCATACAATCATCATACATCACAATGTATATTACATGACGCATTAGTCATTCACCTCATTATCGTGCATTTTAAATCAATTTAAACAATGCACATATTTGCCCAAACGGCCACAATTCACAATCGAGGATTTACGCACGAAGGCTACCCACAGCACATGTTATCACAATAGATCACATACTTATTCATATCATAGAGGTATTAACCTATGTGAATCAACCAAACAATCACCACATGAGCAACACAGCACAAGAAAAATGCTGTCACGTTCGCCTTTATTCGCCTGGCGAACCCCCGCAGCGAACCTTCGCTAGGCTTCGCCTGGCGAACTCGCCAGCGAGCCCAAGTCAGTAGCTACTGACTTCATTCGCCACCATTCGCCAGCACCTTCGCTGGGCGAACCTTCGCTATCCACCTTCGCCTGGCGAACTCACCAGCGAAGTCCACTGGGACTTAAACATAATTACTCGCCAGCATTCGCCGGGCTTCGCCTGGCGAAGCTTCGCCTTCGCTCGCCTGGCGAGAGCCAGCGAACCTGCGCAGAACAGCATTCTGTTCTGTCTCTCCTTCACCAATCCATCATCAACCATCTCTTAAACATCTAAATCAGTACAAATAGCATCAATACATGTTACCCGACTATTCTACGACATTATTACTCAGTTTCAACCGATTAAATCTTCAATCTACCGATTATTCCAACTTTTGCCCTAGAAATGGATAGTGTAGAAAAACTACCAACAAGCCCAAACTAATACATATATGATGCTATACATTATTAAGATGATAAAACTTCTCACCCTTACCTGATTAATCGCAAGCTTTGATCGATTCTTGATGATTCTAGGTTTTCCTCTTTCTCTTCTCTTTCTCTTCCTCTTCTTTCTTTCTCCTTTCTTTCTCTTCTTTCTTACTATCCTTTCTTTCCCTTCTATTTCCTCTTTAATATCTTTTCCATTATTTTTCCAAAACATCTATTAATTCAATATCTCACAAATATCTCACTTAATATTAAATAGGAAATGTCCAAAATACCCTTCCAAACTATTTCCTCCGAAACCTCCCAATACCGGTTAAAAATATGATAATATGTAAATATAACATATTTCCACACAAATTCTACATCCAAATATTATTCACCCAATTTAATTAAATTGGGGCCCAATAAAAGTGAAAATCGAAATCGGGGCGTTACACGGTTGATCTGTCGAAGGTTGAAGCGGTATCGCAATGGGAGACTCCGAAGTCAGTTTTTGAGATTAGAAGTTTCCTTGGTTTAGCCGGTTATTATCGGAATTTTATTGAAGGATTCGCTAAGTTATCGTTGCCGTTAACGCAGTTGACTAGGAAGGGTCAAGCTTTTTTTTGGGATGCCAAGTGTGAAGCGAGTTTCCAAGAACTTAAGCGAAGGTTGACGATAGCCCCTGTTTTGATTTTGCCAAATCCGGAAGAACCGTTCGTTGTGTATTGTGATGCTTCTTTAATGGGCTTGGGAGGTGTGTTGATGTAGAATAATCAAGTTGTGGCTTATGCTTCGAGGCAACTCAAAGTGCATGAGAAGAATTATCCGACGCATGACTTAGAGTTGGCCGCCGTTGCGTTAGTGTTGAAACTTTGGAGGCATTATCTGTTTGGTGCAAGATTTGAAGTGTTTAGTGACCACAAGAGTTTGAAATATCTTTATGATCAAAAGGAATTGAATGCAAGACAAAGAAGATGGCTTGAAATTTTGAAGGATTATGATTTTGGTTTTAATTACCATCCGGGTAAAGCGAGTGTAGTAGCGGATGCATTGAATCGGAAATCATTGCATATGTCGGTGTTGATGGTGAAAGAGTTGGAATTGGTCGAGCAATTTCGGGATTTGAGTTTAGTATGTGAGAGAACTTCTTTTGGATTTAAGTTGAGTATGTTAAAGCTTACAAGTGGTATTTTGGATGAAATTCGAGAAGGACAGAAATCGGATTTGAGTTTAGTTGATCAGTTGACTTTAATCAACCAAGGCCAAGGTGGTGATTTTCGGATTGATGAGAATGGGATTATGAGATGTCAGGATCGAGTTTGTGTTCCAAATGTTGTGGAGCTTAAAAAGAGTATCCTTGAGGAAGGACATCGTAGCGGATTGAGTATTCATCCGGGTGCTACTAAGATGTATCAGGATTTGAGGAAAGTGTTTTGGTGGCCTAGTATGAAGAAGGATATTGCGGAATTTGTGTATTCTTGTTTGACTTTCTAGAAGTCAAAGATTGAGCATCAGAAGCCATCAGGTTTGATGAAGCCGTTGTTTATTCCTGAGTGGAAATGGGATAGTATCTCCATGGATTTTGTATCGGGTTTGTCGAGGATGCCGAGTAATTTTGAGGCTATTTGGGTTATTGTGGATAGATTGACTAAATCTGCTCACTTTATCCCTATGCGTGTGGATTACCCGTTGGAGAAGTTGGATAAATTGTATATTGAGAGGATTGTGTGTTTGCATGGTATTCCGTCGAGTATTGTTTCGGATAGAGATCTGAGGTTCACTTCGAGATTTAGGGAGAGCTTGCAGAGTGCTTTGGGTACTAAGTTGCGTTTGGGTTCAGCTTATCATCCTCAGACAGATGGTCAGACGGAGAGGACGATTCAGTCGCTTGAAGATCTTTTGAGAGCTTGTGTATTGGGAAAAGGAGGAGCTTGGGATAGCTACCTGCCTTTGATTGAGTTTACCTACAACAACAGTTTTCATTCGAGTATCGGTATGGCACCATTTGAGGCGTTGTATGGTAGGCGGTGTAGGACACCATTGTGTTGGTTTGAGTCCGGAGAGAGTTCTGTTGTTGGACCCGAGTTAGTTCAACAGACTACTGATAAGATCAAGATGATTCAAGAGAAGATGAGAGTTGCTTAGAATCGTCAGAAGAGTTATTATGGCAAGAGGAGGAAGGCACTTGAATTTCAAGAGGGAGATCATGTGTTTCTTCGATTCACTCTGATGACAGGTGTTGGTAGGGCATTGAAGTCGTGCAAGTTTTCGCCGCGTTTCATTGGTCCTTATCAGATTTTGCAGAGGATAGGAGAAGTGGCCTATCGTGTGGCTTTACCACCGTCGCTTGCTAATCTTCATGACGTATTCCATGTATCTCAGTTGAGGAAATACATTGCGGATCCGCCTCATGTAGTCCAATTAGATGATGTGCAAGTGAGAGATAACCTGACTGTTGAGACATCACCTATGCGGATAGAGGATCGGAAATTGAAGCAACTTCGAGGCAAGGAGATTTCTTTGGTGAAGGTCGCTTGGGGAGGACCGGCTGGTGGAAATGTAACTTGGGAACTAGAGAGCCAAATGAGGGAGTCTTATCCAGAACTGTTTGAACCAGGTAACATTTTCAAGGACGAAAATTCCTAAAGTGGGGGAGGGTTGTAACAACCCGAATTTCATTAAATAATTAATTATAGTAATTAATTGATTTAGTGGGATTTTTATTAATGTTGGAAATTAATTTTTATTAATTGGAATTAATAGAGAATTGAGAAGGAAATTGGAAGGAAGGAAAATAAAGGAAATATATAATAGAGAAGGAAAAGAAAAGAAAGTTAGAGAGAAACATTTGGAAAGAAAGAAGAAGAGAAAGAGAGGAGAAGAAGAGGAAAGTGGAAAATCATCAAGAACCAACATCAAAGTTCCGATTAATCGAGGTAAGGGTGAGAAATGTTTCTATTTGATCATTGCATGATGTTATATATGTTGGGTTGAGGTTTTGGTGTAGTTTCCATCCTTTTCCATTTAGGGCAAAAGTTGGAATAATCGATAGAACTCAATTTAATCGGTTAAAATCTGAAATAGATGATGTACAATAGTCTAGAAATGTTAGACTAAGAGTATTGGAATTGGATTGGTGAGATTGGAGTTTTTGGAGTTGGTTGAGTTGGATAACAGTAAGTGAAAAACAAAATACGCAGACACTCGCTAGCAGCTCGCTAGGCGAGCAGGTCGCGAATGCTCGCTAGGAGCTCGCTCAGCGAACAAGTAGCGAATGGTCCCAGACTTGGATAGAATGGATTTTGGTGTGTTCACTGGTAGCGAAAGTGTAGCGAAGAGATAGCGAACGATTCGCTGGGAAGCTCGCTGTAGGGAGCAGGTAGCGAATGAAGTCAGTAACTTCTGTTGAGATTCGCTAGCACGTTCGCTAGGCAAACAAGTAGCGAATACTCGCTAGGAGTTCGCTTAGCGAAGGAGTAGCGAGTATGACAGGTTGATGTTTTATTTGAGATTTACCCATAGGTTGATTGTGTGGTTCGACTATGGTTTATCGCTTGATTAATCGCATAGTTTATGTACTATTGTGATATGCTGTGGGTAGCCTTCGGGTGTGAATCCTAGGTTTTGAGATGTGTATATTGTTTGTATTGATTGGAAATGCATGAAAACATAATAAAGGTTATGTGTGCATTGTCTGATAAATTGTTAATGCCTAATGTTGTATGCAATTGTGTGATAAGTATGCATGAGAACATTGTGGATATGTGTGCATGGCTTGTGAATTACGTTAATGGTATTAATGTGAATACCTTGAATTGTTATGAATATGTTGTGTGGGCAATCATGTTGTAATTCTTGAAGAGATGAATTATTGGAATGCATGAGATTAAGATGTCGGTCTTAAGTGCATTTGATTTTTGATTGCATATGCATCATTTAGTCAAGAGGCAATGCTTGCTAGTTTCGTGGAGACTAGTGACTTGTCCCAAACCTAGAAGAGTGGGTTTGAAGGATTAGAGGACAGGCCTTTGTTGTTATCGGTCTAGAAGAGTGGACCCGGTTTAATGTAAAAACCAAAAAATGATAACGGGTTATCGGTCTAGAAGAGTGGACCCGGTTTAATGTAAAAACCGAAAAATGATAACGAGAGTCGGTACTGTATTGCATGAGTTACATTGAGTTGTTGAGTCACATTGATATATGACATATGCATGAAGAGATGCTTATGTGTGAATGATAAGATTGTGGAAATGTGAGTGTATGCATGATGTTGGAATGCTTTGTGAATATTCATGTTGTTTATATATGTGTGGTAAATATATATGACTAAGATGCTGAATTGTGGTGAGAAATATGGAGTTGAATTATATGATTACCTATATATATATAATCTTATGCTTTGATTATTATGGTTATATTTCTCACCCTTCTGCTGTTTTATAATGCTCTACGAGGCATTGCAGATTAGGATGCTGGAGTTTTTTTGTGAAGTTATCTTCATTCTTTTGAGTCGGCTGCTCTGATATGTAACACCGGGTAGTTAGACTAGTATAGTTATTCTTTTGTGATACATTGCGATGTATCAGCTGATGTGGTTTTGTAATTACCTGACATGATGTATCAATCTGGATATCTTATCTGTATGTGAATTAATATTTTGGAAATGATTAAATGATTTTATCTTCCGCTTAAATTTAAATGTTGAAATGTGATTTCTAAACCATGAAAATGTTACATATTTTATGGAGCAAATGTTAAAGTGTTTCATTGGTGAAATTGTGACATTCTTCCTTTATACCTTATTCTAAAATTTTCACTCTGATAAATTTGTATATGCATTTATTTGGGGGTATAGAAGGGGGTGTTACATCAACCGGGCAATGAACAGGATATGAGACCCTTGGGGAGTCATAATGATTGCCCCAATTCCACTTCCATACAAATTCACAGCACCGTCGAATATCAACTGCCATTGGGAACCCGGCTCAGGACCTTCATCAGGCAACGACTCCTCATAATCTTTCATCTTCAAATACATTATGTCCTCGTCAGGAAATTCAAATCTCATCGGCTGGTAGTTGTTGCGGTGAAAATTGGATATCAAGCTATTATATTAACTTGAATCTTAATTCTTTTACAACCGAACTTTATTTTATCCAAAGGAAAGGTCTAAAGAAAGAAAAACCTTTTTCGCGATGTAACGACAACGCTTAAGAGATTCGGGGATCGGGGGTTGGTTATACCTAGGGAAGGTGTTAGCACCCTAAGCATCTGTTGTACTCTACAGGAACCTTTTGTTTGATTGTTTGCTAAGTGTTGCACCCTAATTTTTGAGTTTAAGATCCCACCTCCTTCGTCCATTTTATTTCCTTATTTGACTTTATATTTCCCATTTATGTTTTGCGACTAACCAATTTGCGCAGATGCTGTAATGTCTGGGTGGATGATTACACCGAAGCAACTTGCGGTATCGCTCCGTCGCTCCTTCGTCCAACTTGCGGTAACTCTTCCGATTTGTGTCAAATTTATTGAAATTGTTGATCTGTTTTGTTTGTGTTCCAGGTCTGAGAGAAGGAGTAAAACGGGAAAGAAAAAGAAGGAAAAGGGAAGCTAATGAACTAAAGGAACGGAGAAGAGATGACGAGGGAGAGAAGACGAGAGCGAGAGAAACGGCGGAGGGGATCTGGGAAAAAAGGGGATTAGGGTTTTATTTTATTTGTAACATGATTAAAATCACACACTTACACTAAACACACACATAATCCCCCACTTAACCCTTAATCTCCCTGCTAATCTCTTTCCTTTAACCGATAACCTACCAATTAACCTTTTATTAACCTAGTTTTTTTTAATTAACGAATAATCAACATTTTTATTAATTAGTTTTTTAAAGATAAACTAATAACTCTTTTTTTAATTAATCTTTTTAATAAATTTCTATTTAACCTATTTCACCTATTTTTTTTATAACTAAATAACCTTTTTAAAATAAACATAATACTTGTTTTAAACATTTTCATAATTTAATGACTTGTATCTATTTAATGAAACATTTTTTATAATAAGAAAAACCATTTTGTACTTAAAAACAACTTTTAGAATAATTATAATAAACCTTTTATTCAATCTAAATTAATTTCTTTTTATGATAACATATGAAAAACATTTTTTTTATTAAATCCAATTTATTTAAAATTAATGCGCATCTAAAATCTTTTTTACTAATTAAATTAAATTAACCTTTTCTAAAATCAACCTCACCAATTAATATATTTTTTTCCTCAAATTAATCATTAAAATTAACTCACTAAATTACTACAACTTCTCGCTTAAAATCAATCCGCCCTAAATAATCAAATACAACTCTTTTCGCAAAAATCAACCTCTCTTAAAAATCAAGCAACATCGTAAAACTCGATCTAATCGTGCACCCCGCGACACACTCACTCTCACACACTTCAGCGCTTTCATGCGTATGTGTATGGCTTTATCATTCCTGCAATTTATTTTATAGTAATTTACATTATCGTAATTTATTTCATCGCATTGCACCCGTCCAAAGGAAAATCCTACACATGATTCAACAATCGTGTGTAGTGCACTCACATTTGCATCATTCCCCCCTCGATCCTTGATCCCATTCAAGTCGATCACTTAAGATAGATCCTACCCCATAGGAGGACCTTGTCTTTTATCTTACAACATAAAAACAAAAACAATCAACTCAATGTTCAAACATTCAACAACTCAATACAACTTTATTCAAACACAATAGAGAAAAGATGCCCAATCATCTTAAGCGAGATAGAATCTCCATCCCACATAGTACAATCAACATGTAGGGACTTTGCCTTAAGAGAAATAAAGGTGTACCTCATTGATCCTTATCCGAGTACGTAAGTCCTTTTCTTTAGACGATGCAAAGACTATTTTCCTACAACTTGTGGCGGTTACATCTCCCTTAAAATGATAAAGCGTATATTCTCCTAAAATCAATCAATCAACTACCCTAAACCCGTAGGAACTTTGACCACAGTCAAAGAATTCCTCAAACCCTTTAGGAGAACTATAAATACTCTGATTCCACTCCCGTAAGGATATGTAGGCATAAGATGCGACATCTTATCGAGTATACTTAGAAATAAACCCCTAGGTATTTAAACCTTAAACAGATAAACACATAGCAATAAACAAATATAAAACAAGAGGTTCCTGTAAGATACTACAGAAACTTAGGATGCTAGTACCATCCCTAAGTTTAACCAACCCCCGAAACTATAACTCTCTAGCTTGTATTTGCATTGCATTGTGGGAATTTCGATCTTTACCCCTTCCTTTGGACAAATCAAAGTTCGGTTGCAAAATGAATAAAAGATTCAAACTAATCAATAGTTTGGTATCAAAATTTCACCGCGACACTAAGTTTGTGAAAATGTACTATGGATTGGGAAAAGATATGAGTTGAAACCTAAAGTTATATATACTAAGTTTGCTCGCAAAGATATCGCATCTTCTGCCTATGTATCCTAACTAGGATAGAATCAAAGCAATCGTAGTTCACCTCACAAGGGATGAAGAACACTTGATTATGATCAAGGTTCAAGGGGGAACAAACATGACAATGTTTGTGTGGAGTTTGACAAAACTCCCTATTCTAAGTTGTAATATTCAAAAGGGGAAGTAAGAAATCATGACGATGATCCTTACATAGAGTTGACAAACTCTATCCTAGGGTTCTAGTTGAAGAACTCTCCTAGTACAAGTGGGTTTTTAGACTTAAAGCAAAGTCTAATGGTTTCTAAACTAAGGTTAAAGTGACTTAACAAAGTCAAGGGAATGGGTGAATGAGTTATCCATAACATAAGGGTTAATGGAAAGATCTTTTCCTTTGGAGAGAGAGAGAGAGGTAACTGGGATGAGAGCTAACAAGCTTCATCACTTGGGGAAAAGAAAATTACTTAACAAGGGAAAAAAATGGTAAAGATAAAGAGCATGGTGAAAACCATTAAATGAACATGTTTAATGTAAAAACAAAGATGCAATGATGACAATCAAAGCAGATGAGTAAGCAAGAAGTGTGACGACAAATCGAGCTTAAGGAAATTCAACAGATGAGGTAAAATGAACATGGTAACAACCAAATAAAAATCCTAGCATGTTAACTAACATCTAAGGATATGAGGGCAAGCAAAACATAAGCATATACAATTACAACAAGAGAGAAATTCATCTGCACATGTGAAAACGATTGTAAAACGCACCTAACTTGTAATTAGTCAAAAAGGGATGAAAATTAGGCAAACATGGAATTTAAAAATATGGAATGAAAGTATACATCAAAAAAAATACAATGCAAAAAGAATGGGTGAAAAATGGTTAAAAATGAGTGAGATATGAATTTTTGAAAATGGGATGAAAAATGACAAAAATTGGTAAAAGGGTTGCCCTCCTCAGGGGTCGAACCCAGGTTCAGTATGTGCAAGGTGTGTTTTTGGCAATGGTCTTACCACTAGGGTGGCTATACATTCGTTGATGAAAGCCACCCCATAAATATATATGGGGTACCTACAAAACTAGTTGGGCACAAAAACACACAAACTCAATGATTTGCATTTTGATCATAACTCAGTCAATTTTCCATGGATTTTGACAAACTTTTAGTGTAAACTGACTAGAATTTCATGAGGAATAAGATGATGGCATTGGTTTTTTGAAATCCCTCACCTAACTCAAAACCCGATAGTACTTGCTTTTTGAAAGTTTGATGTGCATTTTGAAATGTAACTCCTAATTCAATCAGTTTTAAACCAAAGTACTTATTCGCACACACCACAATAATGACAATGAATGAATTCATGCAAGAGGTGGGATTCAAATCATGGTGTAATGAGAAAAGCTTATGTGAAATGCAAGTCTGTAATGAATAGGGTATATCATGGTGCAGGCTGAAGTGTAATCCAATTTTGTGCACATTTTGAATAAGCTAAACACATACACACATCGAGTACATGTTATTGAGTGAATTAAAGCATAAAGTGAGGTTCAATTCTAACTGATATGAGATATGGTGATCCAAGTGCTAGGTTTGTGAAGTGAAGTGCATGAAGATGTGCTATGTCAGTTCTATATATATCCAGATTAAATCAAACACATATACATCACATAAACATGATATTGAATGAGTTTAAACACACTTTGATGCTCAACACCAACTGTCATAAAATATGAAGACTGAGTTGCAAGTTTGGCACTTTTGGCATAACATTAAGAAAGACATTTCAATTTTGAGGCATAATCAGACCAAAGATTCACATACACATACTACAAATATACATACATGTGAAATCAAATCATAGTTTTAGTGCAAAACAAATTAGTGTGAAAAGTGGTGCTCAAGTGGAGGTTTGTGCTTGTGAAGTGCATTGTGAAGTCAGGTTTGAGTTCCAAACATTTTCAGGTCAATCAAAACATGTGTACATGCTATAAATGTGTTATGGAGTGGATCCAAACAGGTGTTGATGTTAGAAACAAGTTAACATGAAAAATGGCATTTCAATTGCAAGTAAAACATGATATAATGCAGTTGGAGAATCAAGTCAGAATTGATGCAAAATTAGGTCATGTAAACTATATGTACATCTCACATATTTGATAATGAATGAGTGCAAACAAAGAAACTAGACCAGAATGCTTTGGAATGCAAAGTGAGGTGTGTGCTGCAAATTGGCATTTATTGTGATGCAGTAGGGTGTTCAAATTCAAATTCAAGCACAATTTGACCATATGAATCACATACAAATCTCTCATATATACAAACAAGTGATTTCAAACAAGGAAAATGGTTCAAACAGGGCTGATATGAAACTTGGTGAGTTGAGTGCAAGTTTTGACAAGTGAAAAGAAACATGATGTTCAGTTTTGATCCTAGTCACATATTGATCAATTTAGTCATGCACACAAGTCATATGTATGAGGATGAGTGTGTTCAAACATAAAATAGAACTCAAATTGTGCTATAGTGAAAATTGGTTGTCAAGTTGCAAAATTATGTTATGATATGCATGAAGATACTCAAATTCAAGTCCAAACATTTCTAGACTGGAGTAACCATATACACACCATACATACATGATATTGAATAAGTTCAAACACAATTTGGGGCTAACAGAGGACTGTCGTGAAAAATGAGGGTTTGAGTTGCAAATTGGTCATTTTGATACAAGACATGAAAAAAAATGCAGTTCATCATTTTAAGCACTATTGACCAAGTTAACTCTACACACATATTGAATACATGATATTGGATGAATTTGAGCACAAATTTAACCATCTTTAGGCCTGAGATCACAGCTGGTATATTCATGGTAGAGTTTGATACAAGACATGACATACTTCCAACATAATGAACCAAAAATGCTAAAACATGAAATTATGGTGCAAAGCAAAGATGGAGTGTTTACATACCTCTAGTGGGCTGTGTTAAGTAGGTTAGAACACCAAGAAACCCAGAGAGACTTCCAAATAATACTAGCTTTGAAACTTTCTTCTTTTTGAAGCAAGGATGCAATCTTTGTGACAGTTGGAGAAATAAACTCCACCAATGGTCTTCAACACTTTAGACAGTTGAGGAATGATATATGAGAGGTGTTTGAGTGATTAGAACACCACGCAAATGCATAGAACCAGTTTTGGTTGATTTTGTGGCTTTTGGTCAAACTAACTTGGTATGGAAGTTGACTTTTTGAATGGTGAGGTTTTTGAGTGGTCTAAGGTCTTGGACACCTTCTATATCATATTTAGAGATTGTGTGGATGATTGTTGAGGTTTTTGAATGTAGAGAACTGAGTTTGGCAGCAAATGTACCAAGACAGATTTTTGAAATTTTTGGCAATTTTGTGATTTTTGTGATTTTTGGAATAAGGTGTGAAAGAGCCAAGGCTTTGTGTTTCTCTGGTTTTTAGAATCAATCTTGTGTCTGAAATGAAGTGATGAGGGCTCCCTTTTATATGCAAATGAAGACAGGAGACAGATTTGGAGATTTCTTCACATGAAAGAAAGGTTTTGACACTTTTGGATCAAACCTCCACAAAGGGTTTCCTTGGCTGATAGGTGTAGAAGCATGCTTCAGTCTCAAGTTTTGATGATGTCAACACTACTCAAGGTCATCTCTTGATTGCAAAAAGACAAGCCGTTCAAAGTCATCAAGATAAAGTCATCAAGCTATCTTTCAAGTCAAGCTACATATGGAACTGATTCTTCCAGACTTGGCTGCATTACTGGTATATCAAATCCACCTTTATAATTTGATATACAAGTGTTCAAAAACATCAATCATTTGTGCATAATACATAAGCATGTTTTTGAAACCTTAAAAATGGTATAACATTAATTTTAAAAAGCATTTTTCTGAAAATTAGCAGTGTTAACCGATTAACCATATGGGTTAACCGGTTAACCAATTTGAATTTTGAATTTTCTGGGCTAACGTACCAGTGTTAACCGATTAACCATATGGGTTAACCGATTAACACTGAACGTGCAGTGAAAAATTGCTTTGTTTTGAGTTCAAAAATTATTTTAAAATCATACCTTTTCATGGTTTGAATCTTTTAAAATCATACCTTTTCTGAAAGGTTATTTTACTCATATAAATTCTGAGTTTTTCATTTTTTGAAAAACAACCAATAGAACATAACTCAAAACTTTTCAACCTCCAATACTCATTTTTTAATTTGTCTTGGAATCAAATTCATTTTCAAAAGTGTTCATACTTGCATTGAAAATTTCATATTCATTGAACACTTGTATTAAAAAATTACAAAGAGTGAATTTTGATTCATTGGAGAAGATTACTTTGACAGTTATACTCAAACCAAATTCATTACAATTATTTTATTTTTTGACTTGTGATCCAGGATTGTTGGACACAAGGGTGAGTGTTTACAAGAGGATTGTTCTTGTACACTTGTGAGTTTTATTGTTTGATAGTAGGCCTCACCGGTTGATGGTGTGATAGGTTGTACTGTTTTAAACAATAGTGAAAATTCTCTTTCATGTTGAAAGGGGAGTGGAGTACTCTCGGATTGTGAGGGGAACCACTATAAATCCTGTGTCTTTCTTTCTTTCTGTTGATTTACTGCTTTCCATAACCAAGAACACCATCCAGTATATTTCCAAGAACCATATAAAAACCGGAAAAATTTCAAAAGTCCTAATTCACCCCCCCCCCCCCCTCTTAGGCATACTCTGTTCTTACAATAGGTAAGCCCAATAGTCAAGAAAAATAATGAGTTTGAAGTGGCTAAATGCAGGCTAGAAGGTGTAGGCTTGTGGCTGGTTCAGATTCACCTTTCCACCTCATGCTTGCCTTATGATTTCAAATGCAAGTTGTAAAGCCACTTGCAAGCCCACTTGCAAGTTTGGCTAATTCCATCTCCTCTGCATTTTCTTCACATTTATATGCTTCAAACCCTCTACATATCAGAAAAAACAACATCCAAAGGATAAGTTTGGTCAGATTTGAGGAAAGAATGATTTTTGAACATTTGACAATGTGGGACTAAAGTGTGAAATCGCCAACTTGCCATAACCATAACTTTCAGCTCACAAATACTTTTGAGATGTGCTAGTACTTTTTAGAAAGCCCTCAAATAGCTCTAAAACATTCATGTTTTCATGAGTTTCAAATTCCCAAAGGAACTTGGTCAAAAAGTCTCTCAAAGTTGCTAAAAAATGAACTTAAAAGGTGAAATTTCTCTAAGTCTTTTTCCCTTCTCAAAATGAATTAGATCATAACTCCAAATCTATGCCTTTTCTGATCATGGACCACTTAGGGACTTTTGTAGGATTTGCCAAGAGCTTTCAAATGAGCCTTTAACCATTTCATTTGGATGTGTGGTTAAGGAGTTATGGTTTAGCCCCTTTCAAAACCCTAATTTCCCGATTTTTCGATTACTCCTTCATCCTTGATCCAATGGTCATGAAAATTGATAGGCAAGTGCAATATGATATAAGGAACATTTTTTATTCACACTTTGAAGTCCAATTCCTTAAATTTGAAGAGTTGACTTTTTGGTCAACCGTACGATCGATCGATCGGTGACTATCGAGTCGTCTGTTGACACTCTGGACCTCCTGAGGCTTTGAAACTTCTTGAATGAACTTTATTAAGCTATATGGACTTCATGGATCATAATCCCACCATTAAAACACCTTCCAATATCAAAGTCAAAAATCCTAATCGGGTGCCCTGAAATACACTGTTCTTGATTCTGGGGTAACAACCTCAAATTGGATTCTCAATTGACATTATATGATACCCTTGACCTTGTTTCATAATTGAATTAGCCTAAAACTTTGATTGGTCACAAACCCCGAAGCTTCGATTAGACTGCACCAAACCCTGATTCATTTGTAACTTGACAAAGACAGACTTGTACTGGGTTAAGGTTAGATAATTCATGAGAATGCTCCTAAAATGATAATGAGAATCTAAGGGGTCAAAATTTGGGGTGCAACAGTTGCCCCTATTTAAATATCTTCACTAGATGGAATTGAGAGATGACAATCCTCGTAGAATCGCAATGAAAGGTGTTTAAATATAGAAAACCAAAAATTGTGTCCCTTAGATCCGATGATATGCAAAAGGACAGGTCATGATATGCCATGAATCCTAAATGATGCTTCATGATACTTGGATGCAAGACATATGCAGAAGACAGAAAAAAAAATGAGTACCTACTCATGGGACCTAGTTTTGTGAATCCGACACTGGGGAAAACTGAGATATAACAATCAATAGTTCAAACATGACTAGTGATAACTGAGAGGAAAATTTCACATGACGATGAACAAAATCCAATGAAGATGACAATCTCACTGGGGATGAGCAAACACTCCACTGGGGAAAGAGGTAGATTTCCACCGGGGAAAAGCGTGATTTTATACTGGGGAAGTGAAGAACTAGAGACGTGAACCTCACTGGGGATGATCAGATGAGGAACTTTCTATAGTGAAGCGTTCAAACGGGATCTTCAAGAATGGACTAGATCTCCGAGACTTGTCTGGGGAGGAAGATTTCACTAGGGATAATGATGCCACCCAGTTTTAACAAATGGCTCAGGCAGTGCTAGTAACCACTAGACTTTTCGTAGGTAATGGTAACGACCAACCTGGGATAATAGCAAATGAGATTTTCTCAAATCCAATCGATAACACGTAAGACTTCGACCTGGGAAATTGGTGATGACCAAATTTCAAGCAATGCCAGTAACTACTGGACTTAAAGGAGATTAGTAACGACCAAGTTCGGGTACTAATGACGATTGGGTGTCAAGTAATGCCAGTTACAAATGGACTTTGAAAGAAAACATGGTGACGACCAAATCAGGGTATACCAACACATGTGGTTATGAGAATGCTAGCAAGCTACTAGGCTTTAGCTGGGGAGGTTGGTAACGACCAAACCAAAATATACTAATAACGATTGGATTCCAAGTGACGCTAGTTAGGACTGGACTTTCATGGGGAAGGTTGGTAACGACCAACAAGATATTAATGCCGACAGGACTTCACAAGGGATTTGCTAGTGACGACTAGACTTCAGAGGGAAAAGGTTGGTAACAACTGAACCAAAAGGTAATAACGAGTGAAGTTAAGACAATTCCAGTTACGACTGGACCTCAAAGGAAAATATGGTGACGACCAAAAGAAAACCAATAACGATTGGATTTTAAGGCAATGCCAGTTACGAATGGTCTTAACAAGAAATATGGTGACGACCAAAAGAATACCAATAGCGATTGGCTTCTAAAACAATGCCAGTTAAAATTGATCTTAACAAGAAATATGGTGATGACCAAAAGAATACCAATAACGATTGGCTTTTAAAACAATTCCAGTTACAACTGAACTTTAGACGGAGCTTCACTAGTAGTGATTGGAATTTCACGGGGGATCGACAGTTAGCGCACCAAACTCGAGAGACAAAATGAAGCACACTGAACCCAGGCTGAAAGGTGTATGTAGTCTTGAAAATAAATCCAATCCTAATAGGGGAACGGAGCTTTAAACAAGCTATCCAGAGATGACAAAGTAAATTCAAGTGCTCAGACATCTTTTACGGGGACGAGTTTTCACATCATCATAAGAAGTTCTTTGAGAGACAGTTTTCAAGTTTTGATACCCACACATGACCAAAGGAAAATCGGCAGTTCGACTTGCTTACACTTCATTGGGGAATGTAATTGGATTGCATATCAAACCTTCTGCTACCATGAGGTTTTGGGGAAGTATGATTTTCCTCGACTCCTTTCCATGAGTTGAATTTTTACGTTTGTTAATCTTTTCAAGTTTTATTCAAATAATTTGACCCTAATGCTTTCAAAACTATCGTTGATCAACAGACAATATTTTGCATAACAAAGAAAATAAAGGAAATGATCAATTTGCAAAAGAAAGAATGGCTCAAACCTGATTTTATTCAAGGATGAAATCTTGCAAATGATAAAATTCCATAGAAATTTTACAAGTGAAAAATGGCAACGTGGATAAGGTTACATCGAATCCCATGACCAAACTATCCCTAAAGACTAAAATTCCTCAAAATCCTTGCTTCTGACGAGAGCGGTTGGAGTGAATTCTTGTAGGATCTTCTATGGTAGTGACAAATCATCTGATACAGTGAAACGCCTTTGTCCCTAGTTTTTGCCTGGATCGCCCTTTCGGGTTTTCAATCCACTGGGACGCTCATTTTTGCCTAAGCCGCCTTTTCGGGTTTTCAACTTAGCGAGCTCTTATTTTTCTTTCTTTTTCTCTTTTTCTTTTCTTTTCTTTTTTTCTTCAACCCTAACTTTTGCATAAGCAGCTCCTTTTATTTTTCGGCTTATCGGGTTCTTTTAGGCGTAATATTTCCGTACTGCATCAGAATTCACTAGATGAGTAAGCTGCTCTCCATCCATGGTAGTGAGAATCAACGAGCCTCCTGAGAAGACTGTTTTCACGATAAACGGGCCGTCATTGTTAGGCATCCACTTTCCTCGTGCGTCTTTAAGAACTGGCAAAATCTTCTTGAGTACAAGCTCCCCTTCTCGGAACTCTCGGACGCGAACTTTCTTGTCAAAATCTCTCTTAATCCTCTTCTAATATAACTGACCATGACACATTGCAGACATGCGCTTTTCGTCGATAAGATTCAACTGATCAAACCTTTCTCTCACCCATTCTGCCTCTTCAAGCTTGGTTTCCATTATGACTCTCAAAGAAGGTATCTCGACCTCAATAGGAAGTACTGCATCCATTCCATATACCAAAGAAAAAGGAGTTGCCTCTGTTGAAGTGCGGACGGACGTTCTGTACCCATGCAAGGCAAATGGCAGCATCTCATGCCAATCTTTGTAACTTTTCACCATCTTTTGCAAAATCCTTTTGATGTTTTTATTCGCAGCTTCTACCGCTCCATTCATCTGGGAACGGTAAGGAGAAGAATTGTGATGTTCAATTTTGAAGTCATCACACATCTCTTTCATGACTTTGTTGTTCAAATTGGTACCATTGTCTGTTATGATCCAACTCAGAATTTCGTAACGACAGATAATCTCCTTCTTGATAAAATGTGCCACCACTTTCCGAGTAACATTAGTGTAGGATGCGGCTTCAACCCACTTTATGAAATAGTCAATAGCAACGAGAATAAATCGGTGTCCGTTAGAAGCTTTTGGTTCAATTTCCCCAATCATATCGATGCCCCATATAGAGAACGACCACGATGATGACAACACATTTAGCGATGTCGGTGGCACGTGCACTTTGTCCGCATAAATCTGACACTTGTGACATTTCCTGGCATATTGAATACAGTCAGTTTCCAAAGTCAACCAGTAATAACCAGCCCTCAAAATCTTTTTAGACATAGCATATCCATTGGCATGAGTACCAAACATTCCTTCGTGAACATCTTGCCTTAACAACTCTGCTTCTCGTCTGTCGACACATCTAAGCAGGACAATATCATGATTCCTTTTGTAAAGCACATCATTGCTGAGAAAGAATTTGGATGCTAATCGTCTTAGAGTTTTCTTGTCAAGTGATGTAGCATCTGTTGGATACTCTTGTTTTAACAGGTAATTCTTTATGTCATAGAACCATGGCTTATCATCAGTTTCTTCTTCAACCATCTAATAGTAGGCGGGCTCGGTCTTGCGTTCGATTCGGATGAGAGTGGCATCATTGACATCCCTGACTTTCCACATCGAGGCTAGCATGGCTAAGGCATCGGCAATGTGATTCTCAGATCTCGGAACATGCTTGAAAGTGATCTCATCGAAAAACTCCATTATCTTGACGATGTAGGCTCTATAAGGGACCAAATTCTCATGTCTAGTTTCCCATTCTCCAGTAACCTGATACATAACCAAAGCTGAATCTCCACTGACTTCAAGAAATTTGATTTTGAGGTCGATAGCTGCTTCGAGGCCGAGAATGCATGCTTCATATTCGGCGATATTGTTTGTGCAGTAAAAATCCAACCTGGCTGTGAATGGGGTGTAACCACCCTCCGGATTCATTAAGACGGCGCCTACGCCATGCCCACTGTAGTTGGAGGAACCATCAAACATCATTTTCCACCAAAGACCTTCCTGCGGACCCTCATCAAGACCTGGCTCTTCACAATCTTTTACCAGCATGATGTCTTCATCTAGGAAATCAAATTTGAGAGACTCATCATCTTCCACTGGTTGATCTGCAAGATATTCTGACAAAACACTACCCTTGATGGACTTCTGGGCTACATACTGGATGTCGTATTCTGATAATAACATATGCCAACGGGCGAGTCTTCCCGTCTAAGCAGGCTTCTCAAAAATATACTTTATTGGATCCATTTTTGAAATCAACAAAGTGGTATGACAAATCATGTATTGCCTCAAACGTATGGCAGCCCATGCTAAAGCACAACAAGTTTTCTCCAGGAGTGAATATCGACTTTCACAATCAGTAAACTTCTTACTTAAATAATAGATAGCATGTTCTTTTCGTCCAGACTCGTCCTGCTGACCTAACACACAACCCATTGAATTCTCAAGCACTGTCAAATACATGAAGAGAGGTCTTCCTGGAATAGGAGGTATCAAGATCGGAGGTTCTTGTAGGTAACCCTTGATTTTATCAAACGCTTGCTGACAATCTGAATTCCGAACAACCGTCTGGTCCTTGCGTAATAATTTGAAGATGGGCTCGCAAGTAGGAGTCATATTGGAAATAAATCTGGATATATAGTTCAGTCTTCCAAGAAAACCTCTGACTTGCTTCTCAGTCTGCGGAGCTGGCATATCTTGAATGGCTTGGACTTTATCCGGATCCACCTCAATCCCTCGGTGACTGACAATGAAACCGAGTAACTTTCCAGATCTTACTCCAAAGGTACACTTGGCTGGATTCAGTCTCAACTGATATTTTCTGAGTCTCTTAAACAATTTCAAAAGATGTTCCAAATGGTCCTCCTCGCTTTGAGATTTGGCAATCATGTCATCAACATATACCTCTATCTCCTTATGCATCATATCATGAAATAAAGTTACCATGGCCCTTTGATAAGTAGCACCTGCGTTCTTCAGACCGAAAGGCATAACTTTGTAACAGTAAGTTCCCCAAGGAGTAATGAAAGTAGTTTTTCCATGTCATCGGGATCCATCTTAATCTGATTGTAACCGGAAAAACCATCCATAAATGAGAAAACTGCAAAACGAGTCGTATTATCCACCAACGTATCGATATGCGGCAAAGGGAAATCATCCTTCAGACTGGCCTTGTTTAGATCCCTGTAATCCACGCACATTCTGACTTTCCCATCCTTTTTCGGTACAGGTACAATATTAGCTACCCATTCGGGGTACTTGGACACTGCTAAGAAACCTGCATCAATATGTTTTTTCACCTCATCTCTAATCTTGAGAGCCATGTCAGGTCTTGTTCTTCGGAGCTTTTGCTTTACTGGTGGACATTCTGGTCGAAGTGGTAATTGGTGAACCACTACGTTAGTGTCTAAACCCGGCATATCTTGGTACGACCAAGCAATACATCCACATATTCTTTCAAAAGTTCTTCTAGTTGCTGCTTGACTTCTGCCCCTAGGGCTGCCCCAATCTTGACTTCTTTCTTTTCTTCTTAGGTGCCAAGATTAATGACTTCTACCTGTTCTTTGTAGGGTTGAAGCTCTGCATACTCATGGTGTGCCAATTTTACCAGTTCATCAGGGATTTTGAAATCTTCATCCTCATCTTCAGCTTGGTATATTGGTGAATCAAAGTCAAGAGGGAATGCAAAGTCATAGGATTCAATGGGTTTTAGGACATCACTGCACGTTGGAATGGCTTAATTTATTAAAACACGCAAAGACAAATGCAACACATAAAAGAGAAAATTGTTTTGGGTTTTTTAAGATTGCCATTTTTCTTTTAAAATGTAAGCAAAAGCAGTAAAGGAAATAACACAAGGAAATTAACAAAATAGTTCTTTTTTCATTGATTTTCTTGAAAGCTCGGGGCCCTTACAAAACATTCCTATAGCCTTGGGCATGGCTATGGAGATTCAAAACAACAACAAGAAAAGAAAGACAAACAAATTACTTTAACTCAGGAAAGACCAAAGGAATCTCAATAGCTTCCCAGTTGCTCAAGGCAGAGTTGCAATGATACACTAACTGTTCTAGGTCTTCATCTTTAAAATCTTCTTCCACAACACTGACTTGGAAACCTCCGCTGACGAATACTTCTTGTATAGTCTTCGGGCGTCCCTGGTTATGTGTTGGTGCTTCATCGTGAGTTGGTTTGTAACCCAACCCTTGGCGATCCATCTTTGGCTTTACTTCAATAACCTCTCCCCAACCTGCAGGAATACCTTCTTCCAGTGTAGACTTGATGCTCTGAGCGGATGCAAAAGACGGACCACTCTTAGCCATTGTTTCTTCTAACATCACTGCGTTAGCTATCTCGAGTGCCTGAAAGGAAGTTTCTAACGCACCCTCATTTGCTTCAATATACTTGAATGGTGACAGATTGCTCACCATTAGGTCCTCTTCACCGTTTTCAAATTGAAGGTCCTGGTTGGTCATGATTCAAAAGTCCAAATTCGAGATTAATTTGGGATGGATTCATTAATTCGTAATTTTAAACCCGAGAAAGATTCGTGATCAATTCTACCCTCAAGAATCAATTCAAGCTGTAAGTTCAAGAAGGACGGAATTTAGTTGTACGGTTAAGAAAATTGAAGCGAATTGTGTAGAAGTTGTGTAAGCCTATCATCATACAAGTCCATTCATCATAAGAGGTTTATATAACAATAATAGATCATTGGCAAAGCCCATTTTCTTTGTCACAAGTTAGAAGCCCATTACATAAAAAGTCTACACAAAAGGAGAGAATTCATTTTTATTACAAGATATCCAATTGTTGGTTTCTTTTAACAGAAATTTAAAAAAGTGCTGCTGCAAAAGGACACAACCTAAATTACTCATGATTATGACGGGTAAAACATTACAGCAGATTTGAAAAAAAGTAGAGAAATAAAAAGGTCACTTGGTTGAAACCGACAGATGATCCATGAGGTCCCCAGCTAGCACGTTACACACGTAGTCCTTATACCACCGCTTTGCAATTATAATTCTGTACAGTACCAAACAACATGCTAGCAAAATGACAATTTTCATGCATGAAGAAAGCGGTTTCGCAAGATGAGATTTGTATGTCAATAAACCGCGCACCAAGAATGGTGTACAACAACCTCAGTTGCTTCAAAACCGTCACGTCCAAAGACACGCACTAATTATGTAGCTCCTTCACCTGTAAAATGAACCGATCCTCATACTGCACAAGAATCCTTCAGAAAAAGCCCCGCGCTATACAAACTGTGACCACGTCCATTGGAAAACCTGCAACACATACATTGCAACCTATAAGCCACATTAAATTGCCAAACAAAAAGATGAAGAATCTGATGCAAAAACTGTCACACCAATGCACATCTTGCCTCATAATACAAACACGTGGTTTTACGCAGCTACCGCGTAAAACAAGGAGCAGCAGCTGGCTTTCAAGCAATGTCACGTACAACCTGCTTCTTTTCAAATACCGCAGCAACGACACAACATATGATGCGCGTTCCGCGTGGTCACCAATTGCGAGCATGTGCACCACGACCTGCACAAAATTAAGCCGCGACATTAATCATCACATGGGATACCACAAACATAACCGGTGTAAATCATGACATTCCGATCATAGTATAACGGTAATTGAAAAGCCGACCTCTGCTCCTTAGTCTCGGTAGCCTCTTCTCGCACATAAGTCAATCCGTAACCCGAAAAAGCACAGAAGTTACCTTCAGATGCAAGCCATCATGTAATTTCCCTCAACTGCAAAACACGCCTTTCGTACACCTCTAACCGACACCAACTTGGCTCATGCATCGGCTTATGATTCACCTGCACATACAACGACAACAATTGTGATGTGAATTCAACCGACAACAATACGACAAAATAAGAAAAAGTGATGAAGTGAAATACCAGTTTGCAACATTCTTTTAATGTTGTTCGATACCTCGTGCACGATGCCCACTCATTTGTCACAAACCACCCGCAACGCACCAGATCCTACATAGATCCCATGCTATACAGGCCTTGTCCATAAACACAGACTCACGGTAGCTGCGCAAGCCCTGCTTTGAACCAATTCGAACTCGGCTCTATCTTAGCCAACACTAATTGATTTCTACATAAAAATCAGTCCTTTATCACTTGCAAATAAAGACCCCATGTTGCGGTGAAATTTGGATGTCAAGATATTAATTAACTTGAATCTTAATTCATTTACAACCGGTCTTTGATTTATCCGAAGGAAAGGTTAAAGAAAGGAAAAACCTAAAAGGGAGAGATCTAAGGTTCGGGGGTTGGTTAAATTTAGGGAAGGTATTAGCACCCTAAACTTCCGTAGTACTCTACGGGAACCTTTTGTTTATTTTTTTTATTTATTCCATTAATTATTTTGCTTTAGGGTATATACAAAGGATTGAAAATTAAAAAAGACCTAGGGGTTAATTCTAAGTTTACTCGGCAAGACATCGCATCTTGTGCCTACATATCCTTACGGGAATGGAATCAGAGTAACTGTAGTTCCCCTCAAAAGGGAGGTTAGAGACTTCTTGACTGTGGTCAAGGTCTTAAGGGGAATAAACGCATCTTAAGGACACGCTTACATGGAGTGTAGAAACTCCAATATCTACGTTGTAAATTGTTAAGTGAATTAGGGTTAGGTTAGGGATTCCGCGGCGGGAAACCTTAAAACAGAGTACGGCGACTCTTTTGGCCTAACACTAGGATAAAAGCAATTTTGCCCACGGCGGGACACCTAGGCTAAACAGGATTTGATCCATTAAAGGGGTAAGGCTATTGACTCGGCGGCCAAAAGGCTGGACTTAATCCTTCGGAAGGATAAAACTATAAAAAATGTGAAAATATGACAAATCATTATATGGAGGAATAATTAAGGTACAGAAATAAGAAAAGTAATAAAGGCAGAGGGTATAAAGAAACATTTCTGAAAACATGAAGAATATGAAAATATGTAATGACACTTAGAATGAAGTGAGGGAGGAAAATAGTGTGGGGCTGTGGCCACCACAAGCACATCTCAACCTCGAGCATGCACATGAAATGCCAAAAGAAAGAAAAGTAATAAAAGGGTACATAAAATGACACGACAAACATCAAACATCAGGAGTTCCTTACGAAAAGGTTTTAATTTTTTAATATTTTAATTATATAAAAAAAGGTTTTAATTTTTTAATAAAAAATATTTAAGTTAAAATTATAAAAAAAATTAAGTTTAAATTATAAAAAAAGTTTTTGGGGGAAAAGTCTTTTCAGTTTTTTTTAGAACAAAAAAGGCTTTTCATCCCAAAAAAAGGCTTTTCAGTTTTTTGGGAAAAGGCTTTTCAGTTTTTTTTGGGGAAAAGGTTTTTGGGAACAAAAAGGTTTTTTTTTCTTCGGAACAAAAAGGCTTTTCAGTTTTTAAAAAAGGTCTTACTAAAAAAAAGGTTTTAATAATAAATAAAAAAAGGGTTTTGATTTTAAAATCTACGGACCTAAATACACATGGAGATTCACATGGCAAAATATGCACATAAATATAAAAAGGCAAAAGGTTTAGTAATTTAACCTACGAAGCGGAGGTTTGCTTCGGTAAATGTGAAAAAAGGTTTGAATAAGGGAACACTGGAGAGCTCCAATCCTTCTGACGAGTTGTGGGAACGACCGCCTTTCTTCTCTGAGGATCTCCTTTGTTTCTCCCTCTCTCTCTCCTCTTTTCTGAAGAAAACCTTCTGACCCCTTTTTTCAACAAGGCAACACATGTATATATAGGGAACAAATTAGGGTTAACACCAAATTGTCAATAATGTCCCTAAAGCCCATTTTAAAGCCCAAACTAAATAATTAGTTAAGAAAAAATATAATTTAAATAATTTAAAATAATTAAAATAAACTTAAAATAAAAACTAATAATCCTATTTATTCCTAAAATCAAAAATATTATAAAAAGAACAAAATTTTTTCCAATATTTTTTATTTTATGATTTTTTGGATATTTTTATGAATAATTTAGAAAAAAGTGAAAAAAAATAATATTTTAAAAAATGATTTAATTAAAATACGAATATAATAATTAAATAATAATAAAAAACTATTTTTGTTATTTTTTAATGAAAGATAGAAAAATTTAGAGTAAAAATAATAAAACACAAAAGGTGACTAAGGTGAGATTCGAACTCTCAACCTCTCACACTCACAACTCCTTACACATGTCCTCTTGCCAATTGTGCCATTTTTACTTTTTAGAAAAAAAATGCATGCCATATGATATTTACCTACAAAAAGTCAAATGACTACACAAATTTGTTAGTAATTGATTAAATGCAATAAAAATGCAATGAAAGGCGACGACAAATCTTAGGGCAAAATTTGGGGGTATTACAGTTGCCCCTATTTAAATAACTTCACCGGGTGATTTGAGCAACGGAGACTCGAGAAATCATGGTGGAGGGATTTAAATACAGATAACCGAAAATTTTGCCTTTAGACGCAGTGCTATGCAATGATATGGACAAAACAAAACGAACTATAATGCTAGATATGATATGAATCTGATATGATGCGTATGATAAAAATGACAAATGCACGGATACAGACGAAACAACGTCACAGGGGACGACCCATCGAGGAATTGCACTAGGGAAGAAGACATGTCATATCTGGAGGAACGTCGGATAGACACGACACAAAATTGTTGATAAGTGCCAAGTAAATTAGAAATTGTCTGCAAGGTAAGACGCAGGTAAAACACGAGCTCAGGAGAAAAACACAAATGGGGATAAAACACCCATGATGCCAAGTAAATAAATTTTGCCCACAAGGTAAGGACGCGAGTAAAACACGACCTCAGGGAGAAAAAAAAAGCAAATGGGGGTAAAACACCATGATGTTAGGTAAACCCAGGAATATCTGGTAAACGGGGAATAAAACACCCGGGATAAAGGTACATGGGGGATAAAACACCCAAGGATAGAAGGTAAGTGGGGAGTAAAGCACCCAAGATAGACATGTAAGTGGGGAGTAAAACACCCAGGATAGAAATGTAAATGGGGAGTAAAGCACCCAAGATAAAAATGTATATGGGGAGTAAAGCACCCAAGATAAAAATGTAAATGGGGAGTAAAGCACCCAAGATAGAGAGGTAAATGGGGAATAAAGCACCCAAGATAGAAATGTAAATGGGGAGTAAAGCACCCAAGATAGAAATGTAAATGGGGAGTAAAGCACCCAAGATAGAAATGTAAATGGGGAGTAAAGCACCCAAGATATGCACATGTATAGGAATTATGCTATGAGATATGATCAAATGCAAATGCAGACATCGACGACAAGACTCGACTCTTTCTGTGAGATGACAAAACTGGAGGACTGATTCCTCAACACGGAGATCACTATCATTCTGTTAAACTGTATCAAGTTGATAGTCACTCTAGGAATGATGAATAACTGCTTGGGGATTATGCAAGTAAACTGCCCCAGGTCAAATGAATTGATAATTTCTCCAGCTGTCTGATTCGTGGAATCGACTGTTTTGCTGTATCCTCGGAGGGCTTGCCCCAGTCTGAGTCTTGAACAATTCTCTGGATAAACCAAATCTGAGAAGATATTGCCTTGAACAAATCTTGAACTGATTCTTTGACAGGATGTAAAAGGAACTTGCCCCTGATAAGATCACTTGACCAAGTTTCTCATTGTTTGAAAATTCCTTAGAGGAAAGCCAGTTTGCAAACAAAAATATTCATACAAACAGGGTAATGCAAAGTTCATGCGATTTTTGAAAAATTATTTTTGAAAGATGGAAAATACATGAGTCGTTAGTCAGAACAAGGCGGTTCAAGACACTCAAAGTTTAAAATAAAAGTGTATTGCCAAAATAAATGATTCGCAAGGATCTTTTGGAGTCAGGTTACGCAACCTTGCTGTAGTATACTTTCAAAATAACCTTGCTTCAATTAGGTCTTTTGAGGGTTGTAATGTGGCCTGGTTCACGGTTTATGAAACAAAAGATAAAGGCTCAAAATTTATTTGTACCCACCCAATCTACGTGATGATCTTCAGTCCTATGCTCAGTTAACTCATACTATGCATTCAGGTTCCCATAAGTTAGGGATTTCATTGATCGTAGCAATGATGACTCAGAAGTCAAAGGGACCTATGAAAAGGCAGCCACTACTCCCCTATAACATTTGATTGTTTTGACATTGAGGATTTTCAAGATAAGGATTTAAAAATCTCTTTGTATTATCCCTAAATTTTGCCTAAACTGTTTATTTTAGAGTTTACAGTCAGCGGGATGCCCCAGTTTTGCCTAAGTCTCCTTCATAGGTTTTGACTTAGCGGGCTTCTTTTGCTTTTTTTATATTATTTTTTTAAGGAAAGTGACTATTTGATTTTAATGATTACGGTGAACCATCATCGACCTTTTGATTAGAAAACATCTTCGACACTTGTTTGACGTGTGCGAAGGAAAATTTGTTAATGAAAGGTGTATCGTATGAACACACAACCAAGTTAACTGAGAACTACCCATCCCAAGGTTAAAATTGTGGGTTTTTTGTAACGAAAGAAACTCCAACTTCTAGGCTCGAAGGGGGTGACGAGGGATTAACTTCCTCATTTCTCCAGTGTTTGGGAATTGAAACAATGCCTTACATCGTCAACAAGGTTTAATTGAAAGCATACTGACAGCAATTATGGGTATAACATTATCATCATCCTCCCTTCAATCTTAGCATATCAAAATTTTGGACAAGAAGTAAACATTTGAAAAATAAAGCATAAAGATGCAAATAAATGGACGGAAATGAATTGAATCAAAAGTCGCAATGCTTATTTCATTAATGAAAGTACAAACATAATTGAAAGCAAACAACTTAAACAAAATAAGGAAAATGAAAACAACGAGAAAAAAAAGGCCTAGTGACAAAACTTCATTTCTGATGTACTGGCAAGGGATTTTTCTGAACATCCGGATGACTGTCTGTAAAATCAAGTATTCCAGTTCTAACCAATTCACATACTCTAGCCTTCAATGCAAAACAATGCTCCAAGTCATGGCCTGGGGCACCCTCATGGGAAGCACAATGGAGATCAGCCCTAAATCCAGCCGGAGGATTAAGAGGAGGTGGTAAAGCCTTTATAGTAATCAGTCCTTGCCGGGCTAAGTCAGGATATAGCTCTGTGTAAGTCATGAGAATAGGATCAAAGTGACTCCTGTTCCGTTTATGGTCTGATATCTGTGTCGAGGAATCAGCTTGACGACTCAAAGGTACACTAGAAGACGATAGGACCAAGAAGGAGAAATTGGGGGATAAATGCAATGCAAAAATGTGATGCTAATGCCATGCAATGGTCTCAAGAATTTCAACGGTCGATTGCAAACATTCCCTTTTAGGAAAGTGAGAAAAGCTGTTAGACTTTAAAATGTAGGACTTCTTGAATTTGCAAAGGACTTTTGAATTCCTTGAAACTAGAAATGATATGATGCTTTATGGATGCAAAGCACAAACGCACATAAGTAAACAAAGGTCCTAATTTTAGAGGAACAATGAATGGAGTCAAGGTCTACCCTTCCCAAAGTGGTGTGTACTATAGGTTAATTGTACCTGCAGAACAAGGGTTCTAAAAAGTGCCCAAAGTCATCAGCCCATCTTTTGGATATTATCAACTTCTCGACTAACTCAAGGGTCGATAATATTCTCAAGAGAACCTCGTTCGAGTGTAGTATCGCGTAACAACCATTGTAGGACTACTCCCACATAGTTCCCGCACTACGTCCTAGATAAGGCCAAGATGGTGTAAAGGTACTACGGTTCCCAGTATCACAGACTCCAATCGATAATGGTAAAAGTTTTCATGACTACACTCGATCAACTGAAACATTTTCAAACGGGTCTCAACTGAGCGGTGATTCTCGATTTAGCTTAGTCGGGACTCACTCCCTATAAGCCTCGTCGAATATATCGCCATCCTATAATAATGTCACTCAAGTCCGGGTGTAGGACTTATCTCACAACACAGTAATTCCCAAGCAAGGTACCCCTGAACAATATATATACAAATGAGCAAAAATATTAATGAAACAAATATATAATGAAAAATAAACAAAATGGGGATAACCCTCAAAAGTTAGGAGTCCCCAGTGAAGTCGCCATTTTCTGTTGCGGTGAAATTTGGATGTCAAGCTATTGATTAACTTGAATCTTAATTCATTTACAATCGGTCTTTGATTTATCCGAAGGAAAGGTTAAAGAAAGGAAAAACCTAAAAGGGAGAGATCTAAGGTTCGGGGGTTGGTTAAATTTAGGGAAGGTATTAGCACCCTAAACATCCGTAGTACTCTACGGGAACCTTTTGTTTATTTTTTTTATTTATTTCATTAATTATTTTGCTTTAGGGTATATACAAAGGATTGAAAATTAAAAAAGACCTAGGGGTTAATTCTAAGTTTACTCGGCAAGACATCGCATCTTGTGCCTACATATCCTTACGGGAATGGAATCAGAGTAACTGTAGTTCCCCTCAAAAGGGAGGTTAGAGACTTCTTGACTGTGGTCAAGGTCTCAAGGGGAATAAACGCAACTTAAGGACACGCTTACATGGAGTGTAGAAACTCCAATATCTACGTTGTAAATTGTTAAGTGAATTAGGGTTAGGTTAGGGATTCCGCGGCGGGAAACCTTAAAACAGAGTACGGCGACTCTTTTGGCCTAACACTAGGATAAAAGCAATTTTGCCCACGGCGGGACACCTAGGCTAAACAGGGTTTGATCCATTAAAGGGGTAAGGCTATTGACTCGACAGCCAAAAGGCTGGACCTAATCCTTCGGAAGGATAAAACTGTAAAAAATGTGAAAATATGACAAATCATTATATGGAGGAATAATTAAGGTACAGAAATAAGAAAAGTAATAAAGGCAGAGGGTATAAAGAAACAAAGAAACATTTCTGAAAACATGAAGAATATGAAAATATGTAATGACACTTAGAATGAAGTGAGGGAGGAAAATAGTGTGGGGCTGTGGCCACCACAAGCACATCTCAACCTCGAGCATGCACATGAAATGCCAAAAGAAAGAAAAGTAATAAAAGGGTACATAAAATGACACGACAAACATCAAACATCAGGAGTTCCTTACGAAAAGGTTTTAATTTTTTAATATTTTAATTATATAAAAAAAGGTTTTAATTTTTTAATAAAAAATATTTAAGTTAAAATTATAAAAAAAATTAAGTTTAAATTATAAAAAAAGTTTTTGGGGGAAAAGTCTTTTCAGTTTTTTTTAGAACAAAAAAGGCTTTTCATCCCAAAAAAAGGCTTTTCAGTTTTTTGGGAAAAGGCTTTTCAGTTTTTTTTTTGGGAAAAGGTTTTTGGGAACAAAAAGGTTTTTTTTTCTTCGGAACAAAAAGGCTTTTCAGTTTTTAAAAAAGGTCTTACTAAAAAAAAAGTTTTAATAATAAATAAATAAAAGGGTTTTGATTTTAAAATCTACGGACCTAAATACACATGGAGATTAACATGGCAAAATATGCACATAAATATGAAAAGGCAAAAGGTTTAGTAACTTAACCTACGAAGCAGAGGTTTGCTTCGGTAAATGTGAAAAAAGGTTTGAATAAGGGAACACTGGAGAGCTCCAATCCTTCTGACGAGTTGTGGGAACGACCGCCTTTCTTCTCTGAGGATCTCCTTTGTTTCTCCCTCTCTCTCTCCTCTTTTCTGAAGAAAACCTTCTGACCCCTTTTTTCAACAAGGCAACACATGTATATATAGGGAACAAATTAGGGTTAACACCAAATTGTCAATAATGTCCCTAAAGCCCATTTTAAAGCCCAAACTAAATAATTAGTTAAGAAAAAATATAATTTAAATAATTTAAAATAATTAAAATAAACTTAAAATAAAAACTAATAATCCTATTGATTCCTAAAATCAAAAATATTATAAAAAGAACAAATTTTTTTCCAATATTTTTTATTTTATGATTTTTTGGATATTTTTATGAATAATTTAGAAAAAAGTGAAATAAGAATAATATTTTAAAAAATGATTTAATTAAAATACGAAAATAATAATTAAATAATAATAAAAAACTATTTTTGTTATTTTTTAATGAAAGATAGAAAAATTTAGAGTAAAAATAATAAAACACAAAAGGTGACTAAGGTGAGATTCGAACTCTCAACCTCTCACACTAACAACTCCTTACACATGTCCTCTTGCCAATTGTGCCATTTTTACTTTTTAGAAAAAAAATGCATGCCATATGATATTTACCTGCAAAAAGTCAAACGACTACACAAATTTGTTAGTAATTGATTAAATGCAATAAAAATGCAATGAAAGGCGACGACAAATCTTAGGGCAAAATTTGGGGGTATTACACCCCACAACAGAATGAAAGACCATGAATAAACCAACACAACAGCAGCTGTATCACACGTATAACTTGTACGAAAAATTCATAACACACCACTTTTCATAACAAATTTTAATTGTTGCAAAAGGACAAAAACATATAGGACGATACCTTCAAGAGGACAATACCAACGGCTACGTACTCGCAAGGTAACACGTCCTGTACGAAAAACCCTCCACACCCACAAATCTGCACACTTTTCTTCAGCTCATTGGATATAAAAGAAATCCCTTGCATCAAGGATTAGGGGGGAACCCTAGCCGCCGGTCTTTCCTCCTCTCCCAACACTCTTCTTACATACCCAATACCTTCAACAAAAGCCCTTCATCATTTAGAACCACCTACTCAAAATGCAACTCCTTCCGCCTGTCATACCCTAAATTTGTCCTACCTCGGCAATTAATGAAGGTTTTACTACTTCACGACTTCTGGCCATGACTCCCTAAGGCTTCATTTATAAAGACCATGTGTGTACACATTATGGTTATAATCCCTAGAAATTTATGATGAAGAAAGTGCCCCCAGCCTTTATATCCAAATTCATATGTGTCCTCGTTATCACGATCAGATATATATGATATGGACAATGGCATAAAATGCATGATTGTTGGTTTTCAAAAAATTTGAACCCTATTTCAACTGGATTACAAACTTCTCTAAAGGTCGTTTAAGCCTCACTACAAGTTGTTTGTTATGATATGCACCTAATTCAAGTCTTTCAAAGATACTTCACATGATGCTGCTAGACACGGTCGATTTAGCTTCAAGCCTTGCTTAAATTGATTACGAGCGTCAAGCTATGTTTGAATTTTAAATCAGTTTGTGACAAACTTAGATTTAATTTGTAAGTTTTGAGTCATACTTGAATTTGGATGCAATTAGCCCAGAAGATGTTTCGATTCATTTCAAAGGCTCGTGGCATAATCAATGTATCAGTCTATAACTACACAATTTCATGTTGCTCACGTCAAAAAAATACCCATGCATTTACGGGGTGTTAAAGATGGTTAGACATTGTGAAAAAGAGACACAACTCATGGAATAATTAAAAATAGTAGTTTGTTGCACCACCTACAAAGACACATTCGAGATTTATCAAGATACCTAATGAAGCATGAGGATTTCTTTATGGTGCCTAATTCATACAAGAAATGTAAAGAGAACTATGATAACTCACTGTATCATACGATGTAGAAGTTACCAAATTATAAAACAAGCAGTGTACAATGAAATCCAAGACGTTGCATCCAAAATTTCAGAATTTAAATAATACATATCCATTTTACAAGATGATTATGTCACCCCAAAGATGACATTGTCACAAGTATTACAATGGTGGCCTTCGATCTTGGCTTGAAGAAAAATCGTCGAGAATGTCGGCGTTGTAACTTGAAAATCTCAACCGAATTCCTAAACAATACAGTTATCATCTCACCCTCGCGCTAGAGTTGCAGAACATGTGCAAAAAAAATGAAGAGAATTAGTTAGAATAACAACAACCACCGAGTCAAAATGCAACTACGAATAACGGCACAGTTGGTTCTAACCTGATTTCAAATCAATGTGTGCAGCAACAAGTAGCCTACTATCAGCTTATGCAGCAACAGAATACTCACCAGCAATTGCCGCAACTGCCTATGTTACAGCATCAACCTCAACAGCTTGGCAACAATGCGTTCTCCATGTAAAAGTTTCTCAACAACAACTACTCTTCTTCACCTCTCATGCATTCGCAGCAGCTTCCCGCAAACCATCCAAAATCTTAACAGTAGGTGACGGTGGCAAAAAGAAGAGGGTACGAGTCCTCAGTCTGTTTTCAAACCAAAACCATAGCCTCATCCTATAGCCAAAGCCTGCAAAAGTCCAAAGATAAACATAATTAAGAGCAAATATTATTCAGTTTCATTTTTCAAGTTATGTTGCCCTGGTGCATCATTGAAAAAGCATAAGGAAAGTCGAACAAATACCGTTGTCTATCGTCCCTAGGATACATCGGTGAGGTTCTATTCAAACACTTTGGCGCCATAACCTGCTATCAAAGCAAGATTCGATAAATGATTCAAAATTCAAATGTTACAAAGGATTTTCATGTGACAGTATTCACTACTCATGTTACATTTCCTGGAAGCGTAAATCACGCGACATTACAAAGAGACCATAAATTAATAAGAAATAACATGGAGAACATGAACAAACCACTTTGACTTCTGCATAAATGAAAATGATGTTTAGTTTGCTCAAACCCTTCAATAAGCTCCAAATGTAACTTCGGCTATTTCCGTTGGGCTTCTCCGATGTACCTTGAAACCAGGCATAATGAAGAATGTTATTTCTATAATTTAATACAATAAAGATGTACAAGATTCTTGTGCAGAACCAAGTCCACAAAAGAAGGACGGTTCAGAACTATGGTACAGTGACAATGAAAGGTTCATAAAGAGAGAAAGAAAGGCATGGGATGACACTTACGTAAGACTCGTCACAAGAACTTGTTGAGAGCAGCCATTTCGTCACCAGAATTTTTCCTCATCACATTGTAAGCTAGCTGAACGTATTTGGTGTGTCAGCACAATCCTCGATCCACCAAGATTTGATTTGAGTTAGTGAAGCTACGAGATGATTACCGAAGAGAATTCCTGCCCTTCACTTTGACTCAACAGAATAGATTCTGGGTGCTATTTTCATGTTGAAATCACCATGTGCCTTCCTTTCTTTTCCTCCTAGTTCTTCGAAAGGGCACGCTCTGAGTTCCAAATAGCAGCTGACAAGATGAAGTAAAAGAAGGGTCAAGAACATATGAACATGAATTTGATGGCAGCTGTAGAGAAGAATAAATCAATCACCTGCCAAGACATATACAAGTCCTTTCCAATCAGAAAAAATGTAAGCATAAACTTCATCAAAGGATTTTGGGAAAGGCAAGGTACACAAAAAAAAACATAAAATACAAGTTTGAAATATCATTTCAATGTGATCATGAAACAAATAAAAGCATCATAGGGAGTTTCAATGGAATAAGAACACAATACAAGGAATATTCCACACTGCAAATCCTACAAAATTCTGAAGTCTTTCATGCTTGGACCCCAAATACGAGACTTTTGAGCAGCCATTGATCTCTCCTTCATGCCGAGTTCTATTCTTCCTCATTTTGAGTTCATCTTTCCCAAGCTCTTCATGAATGCAAGGTTTACGGCTCGAGTCTTTTGTATTCACTTCAAGTGTCATCATTCTCATGCCAAAAGTTCAAGATAAAATGGGAGTTAAGAGTAAGTAATAGTAAAGGAACATCTTTTTACAGCAAGATAGATACAGGCGACGGGAGTATACAAGCAATACAGATTCACAGAGTTCAACAATAAAAACTCACATAATAGCAAAAGTATGAACAAACAAGTTGTCTATCAAATTCATAATGAGTGCCCATACATAAGCCCTTAAATATAGTGAAGCATTAAGCATCTTTCACAGTATAGGGATTGAGTTTTCATATAGACGATGCAAGGGACTTACAGGAAACTCATTTTCACATGCTTTGCAAAGGCTCCAAATTCTAAACCATAGTGTATTATTCATACATGAGGAAGTGATGAAGTTCAAAAGTAACATCACGTTCAAAACTTGAGATAAAATTTGTGAAAAGTCACGCCTTAGCAATTGCTTCATAAGGTGGTTACATCACTCCAAAATTTACATTATCATGTAAGAGCACAGATTGTGTCTCAGTAATATCTCTATGTTTTGATGATAACATTAATGATAATTTGTATACAAGAATTATACTCTCTAAATTTGTTCTAAACTGTTTTCTACAGGCACAAAAGATTTTAATCTTAAAGAGCAAATTTGATGTGAACAATGAATTCTGAATGGCTCAAGAGCATCTGAAGATTAGAAGAATCTGAAGTATAAGAGCTTAGTTATCAAGATTCTGAAGATACAACACGCTGCATGTATTATCAAGAATCTGAATAAGAGAAGACTCTGAGTGAAGAGACTCTGAATGAGAGAAGACTCTGATCTGAGTGAAGACTCTGATCTAAGAGCATGTTACGCTTCAAGCACACAGCTGCACCAGACTCTGATTCATCAACATCTGAAGAACATATTAGGCTCTGAAGTTTCCAGAAGGTTCTGAAGACTGAAGACTCTGATATTGATTGTTGATCTGAATTATTTGAAGAAGAATATTTTAATATATCCGTTGGAATATGCCAGCAAATCTTTCCTTAATTGGGATAGACAAAATTCTCTGCACAGAAGATTATTCCTCTGGTACATTCCTGATATAGTTAAATCACAGCTCAGCAGACAATTGCTACACCCACATTTTGTGCGCCGTCTCTCTGCTGTAATAGTACAAAGGACAGTACTATTTTGATATTGGAAATATTTTCTCTAACGGTAAAATATTCTCTCCAATATTCAAGTGGCTATATAAAGGACATCATAGCTCATTCTTCAAGTGCCAAGAATTACAACAATATTGACAAGAACTCTCTCACGCTCAAAGCTTTCATATTCTTCACTGTTCATACATTGTTCTAAACTTAGAGAAATAACACAGTTGTGTTTATAGCTTTCATAGAAGCAATTCTTACTCTTTCATTGTATTACATTAATTTGTAAAGAAAGTTTTCCTTAAGAGGATCTAGGTTAGATCAGTAGCTCTTAAGAAGACTAAGAACAGTTGTTCTTAGGTGTGCTATTTGTAATCAGTTGATTTGAATAGTGGATTAAGTCCTTGTTGAGAAAGGCAAATCACTCTTGAAAAGGGTGGACTGGAGTAGTTGAGTTCAACGAACCAGGATAAAAATACTTGTGTTTTTATCTTTGATTATTTTCTGTCATACTTATTCAACCCCCCCCTTCTAAGTATTTTCTCACCTTCAGTTGGCATCAGAGCTCCGGTTCTGAGTGTGCATTCGCTTAACCGTGACAGATAAAGATCCAGTGAGAAAAATACTCTGTTATTTATTTGGTTGCTAATATGGGTGATATTCCTACATCAAGCAACAAATATGAAGGAGACAGAATCAGCACCAAACCTCCAATGTTTGATGGAGAAAAATTTGATTATTGGAAGGATAGACTTGAAAGTTTTTTCTTGGGGTATGATGCTGATCTCTGGGACTTAGTCATTGATGGGTATGAACATCCTACTAAGGATGGCAAAAAGATTGATAGAAAATCAATGACTGAGGAGCAGAAGAAAGAATTCAAGAATCATCACAAAGCCAGAACCATACTTCTGAATGCAATCTCTCATACAGAGTATGAAAAGATTACCAACAGAGAAACTGCTCATGATATGTTTGAGTCTCTCAAAATGACTCATGAGGGAAATTCTCAGGTGAAAGAAACAAAGGCTCTGGCGCTTATACAGAAGTATGAAGCGTTCAAAATGGAAGAATCTGAGAACATTGAGACTATGTTTTCCAGATTTCAGATTCTAACAGCTGGGTTGAAAGTTCTGGACAAGGGCTACTCAACATCTGATCATGTCAAGAAGATCATCAGAAGTCTTCCTACCAGATGGAGACCTATGGTGACTGCATTAAAGCTGGCCAAGGATCTGAACAAAATCTCACTAGAAGAACTCATCAGTTCTTTGAGAAGTCATGAGATTGAGCTGGAGGAAGATGAACCCCAGAAGAAAGATAAAGGTAAATCCTTAGCTTTTAAATCTAACAAATCTGTTAAAGCCTTGCAGGTTAATGAAGAAAGCTCTGAGGAATCTTCTTCTGAAGAAGAAGATGAACTATCAATGCTGTCCAGAAGGATCAACAAACTCTGGAAGCACAAAGGGAAGAAGTTCAACAACTTCAGAAGATCTGATCAAAAGAAAGAATCTTCTGGACACAGAAGATCTGGCAAGAAAGAGATCACTTGTTTTGAATGTAAAGAACCTGGACACTACAAGAGTGAATGTCCCAAACTTCAAAAGGAAAAACCCAAAAGGAAGTTTGACAAAAAGAAAAAGGTTCTGATGGCTACATGGGATGACTCAGATGAATCTGAATCATCTTCTGAATCTGAGGAAGAATGTGCAAATGTTGCGCTGATGGCCAACACAGATGATCAAGATGAAGGAACGTCATCATCTGAATCTGAGTCAGAATCAGACTCTGACTCTGAAGAGGTATTTTCTGAACTCTCCAGAGCTGAACTTGTTGAAAGTTTATCTGACATGATGGAAAGCTACAGCAAGATTAAACTCAAATACAAGAAGCTGAAAAGCAATCTTGAATCTGAGATTAATCTTCTGAGAACAGAACTTGTTGAGCAGAAAGAAATAAATTTAAAACTCAAAAATGATTTAGAAACAACTCAACAAGAATCTGATACTGAAACAGAGTCCAGTGAAAATATTTTAGAAAAATATGACTCCAGTTTTAGAAGATTTCTCACTAAAAGCATAGACAGAAGCAAAATGGCTTCTATGATCTATGGTGTTAGTGGGAACAACAGAAGAGGCATTGGATGTGAATCCTCCTCTGGAAGCAATCCAAAGTCTGTTGATAAACTCTTCATCAAGAAGACTCCTCTGTATTCTCATTTCAAGTTTGGTCATCTGAATGATATTAAACATACAAGCTCTGAAAAGAGTACTTATGTGTTTAAGCCAAGGGTTAGCCAGAATAAACACTATGTTGAAAAACAGAAGTTTAGGCAAAACCGCAGAACATCTAACCCCAAAGGACCCAAAAAGATCTGGGTACCTAAAAGCAAAATAATACCTGTTGCAGATATCCTTAGCAGCAAAATCCAGACACCAATCATGGTACCTGGACTCTGGATGCTCGCGACATATGACGGGCGAAAGGTCTATGTTCCAAAGCCTGGAACTTAGATCTGGAGGGGACGTGAAATTTGGAGGGAACCAGAGGGGCAAGATCATTGGCTCTGGTACGATAGGTAATGGTAACCTACCCTCTATTTCTAATGTTCTGTTAGTTGAAGGATTGAAACATAATCTATTGTCCATAAGCCAATTAAGTGACAATGGTTATGATATCATCTTTAATCAAAAATGTTGCAAAGCTGTTTGTCAAAAGAATGGCTCAACCTTATTCAGTGGAAAGAGGAAAAACAACATTTACAAAATTAATCTTTCAGAACTTAAAGTTCAAAATGTAAAATGCCTTTTATCTGTGAATGATGAGCAATGGGTCTGGCATAGAAGATTGGGACATATTAATATGAGACGTATATCTCAGATTAATAAACTCAATCTGGTCAGAGGACTCCCTAATCTGAAGTTCAATTCAGATGCTCTGTGTGGCGCATGTCAAAAGGGTAAATTTTCAAAATCCCATTTTAAACCAAAAAATGTTGTTTCCACCTCTAGACCATTGGAATTACTTCACATTGATCTGTTTGGACCAGTGAAAACTGCATCCATCAGAGGCAAGAAGTATGGGTTAGTCATTGTAGATGACTACAGCAGATGGACATGGGTAAAGTTTCTAAAACACAAGGATGAGTCTCATTCTGTGTTCATTGACTTCTGCAATCAAGTCCAGACTGAAAAAGAATGCAAAATTATTAAAGTCAGAAGTGATCATGGTGGCGAATTTGAAAACAAATATTTTGAAAAATATTTTTCTGAAAAGGGAATTGCACATGATTTCTCCTGTCCTAGAACTCCACAACAAAATGGAGTTGTAGAGAGGAAAAATAGAACATTGCAAGAAATGGCCAGAACCATGATCAACGAGACAAATCTGGCAAAACATTTTTGGGCAGAAGCAATAAATACAGCATGTTATATTCAGAACAGAGTGTCTGTAAGACCTCTTCTGGAAAAGACTCCCTATGAATTGTGGAGAAACAGAAAGCCCAACATTGCTTATTTTCATCCATTTGGATGTATTTGTTATATGCTTAACACTAAAGATCATCTAAACAAGTTTGATTCCAAAGCACAGAAGTGTTTCATGCTTGGTTATTCTGAACGCTCTAAAGGCTACAGAGTATTCAATACTGAAACACAGATTGTGGAAGAATCTATTCATGTTAGATTTGATGATAAGCTTGGCTCTGAAAAGCCAAAGCAAGTTGAAAGTTTTGCAGATAGAGAAGTTATTCTCACAGACTCTGAAGGCTCAGAGGCAAACAAGACTAAAGACAAAGACTCTGAAGAAAATCCAGATGCTACACCTTTAACTTCCCAACTTGACAATCTGCATATTTCTGAAAGACCAACAGTCAGAGGATCTTCTTCCAGAATGAAAGCTTCTCATCCAGAGGATGTGATAATTGGAAAGAAAGATGATCCAATAAGGACAAGAGCATTTCTCAGAACTTCTGAATCTTCCTTCTGTGGCTTAGTGTCAATTATAGAACCTTCATCTGTTGATGAGGCTCTGGAAGATAATGAATGGATTTTAGCTATGCAAGAGGAGCTGAATCAATTCACAAGGAATGAAGTCTGGGATCTGGTTCCAAGACCTAAAGGTTTCAATGTTATTGGAACAAAATGGGTTTTCAGAAATAAACTGAATGAAAAAGGAGAAGTTGAAAGGAACAAAGCAAGACTGGTTGCTCAAGGCTACAGTCAACAAGAAGGCATAGACTACACAGAAACATATGCTCCTGTTGCAAGGTTAGAGTCTATACGCTTGCTTATTTCATTTGCTGCACAACATAACATCACTCTTTATCAGATGGATGTTAAAAGTGCTTTTCTTAATGGAATTATAGAAGAGGAAGTGTATGTCCACCAACCTCCTGGTTTTGAAAATGAAAATTTTCCAGATCATGTTTACAAACTAAAAAAATCTCTTTATGGACTAAAACAAGCTCCCAGAGCTTGGTATGAGAGGTTGAGTAATTTTCTTCTTAAGAAGGATTTCATCAGAGGAAAAGTGGATACCACACTATTTTGTAAAACCATTAAGAAAGATTTGTTGATTTGTCAAATTTATGTAGATGATATTATTTTTGGATCAACAAATATTATGCTTGGAAAGGAGTTTGCTAAATGTATGCAGGAAGAATTTGAGATGAGCATGATGGGAGAACTGAAATTCTTTCTGGGAATCCAAGTAAATCAGACTCCAGAGTGCACCTACATACATCAGACGAAGTATGTTAAAGAGCTTCTGAAGAAGTTTAACATGCTGGATAGCAAAATGGCAAAGACTCCAATGCATCCTACAAGCACTCTAGGTAAGGAAGAGGTAAGTAAGAAGGTAGATCAGAAACTCTACAGAGGTATGATAGGATCTCTTCTTTATTTGACTGCTTCTAGACCAGACATTCTGTTTAGTGTTTGTTTATGTGCTAGATTCCAATCAGATCCTAGAGAATCACACTTAACTGCTGTTAAGAGGATTCTAAGGTATCTGAAAGGTACTGCTAATGTTGGTTTGTGTTACAGAAGATCTGACAAATATTCACTAGTTGGATTCTGTGATGCTGACTATGCTGGAGATAGAGTTGAGCGCAAAAGTACTTCTGGAAGCTGTCAGTTTCTTGGAAGTCATCTGATCTCATGGTACAGCAAGAAGCAACCAACAATTGCACTATCAACCACAGAGGCAGAATACATTGCTGCTGCTGGGTGTTCCACTCAGATGCTCTGGATGAAGAGTCAACTAGAAGATTATCAAATCTATGAGAGTAATCTTTCTATCTTCTGTGACAATACTTCAGCTATATGTTTATCCAAAAATCCAATTTTACACTCTAAGGCTAAACATATAGAGATTAAACATCACTTCATCAGAGACTATGTTCAGAAGGGTGTAATAAATTTAGCCTTTGTTGATACAGATCATCAATGGGCAGATATTTTCACAAAACCCCTTGCTGAAGATAGGTTTAAGTTTATTCTGAAAAATATTTGTATGGATTTTTGTCCAGAGTAATATTTCTCAGAGTCTACTTCTCAGATGCTAAGTGTTTAACACTCTGAAGTATTTCATCTGTTTTGCTTATTTAATTTATCTGTGATTTATTTTTGTGTGAAACTCTGTACTGACCATCTCAGAGGATCTGAAAGTTGAAAACGTTTCATTTCTTAAGAGTTACAGAATCACATGCAAAGCAAACACGTGTCACTCAGAATCTGAAAAGATGGAGTACACCTACTGACTATGACGTTTAAGGTATTGCTTTGAAAATCTCAATCTGTCTTGATTTTCCCCCCAAATGTCATATCATAATTAAAAATGATTACTTTTCATTAAATGCAAACGTGCGTATGTGTCCTATGTATGTCTGTTGTGTTTCCCATGCGTGTTTTATTTTTCTATATAAACCACTCTCACAACACATTCACACTTTTCACATTCTCAACACATATGCGCTTTTGTCTGTTGTTCTCTCTCTTCTCAAACCCTAAACGAACCCAGAAACCGTCATCTCCTTCTTCTTCATCAACAATGGCATCCACATCAAAAGCAGTTACTACCAAAGATTCTACCACTATCATTGAACCAGTACGCACTCTTCTGACTCCTGTTGATTCTCTAGAAGTGTTATGTGAAAGTTTCGTGGATTTGGAAGACCTTGCTGATAATGGGTTTGATCTGGTTCCTTCAATCAAGGCACAAGGCTGGGATGGTTACTTTGATAGGCTGATGGGTCCTGTGTATCCAAAGTTAGTGAAGGAGTTTTGGATCCATGCATTCGCTACTCCAAAGTTCGTTCATTCTTCTGTGCTGGGTAAGAAGATTGTTATCACTGAAAATCTGATCAGGAAACTTATAGGTTTCAAGGCAACTGATGGAGTAACCTCTCTATCTTCTGCGCGTGAAGACCTGAAGGATGTTTGTCAAGAAATCTGCACTACTGGTGAACCTTGTAAGAAGGTTAAGTTTTTGAAACCCACTTACAAGATTTGGGCTAAGATTTTCTTGAACACCATTTTTCACAGACCCTCCTCAAACTCATCTGACTATGTTAATGCTGAACAACTTTACTTCATGTACTGTTTGCATCAAAACATTCAGATTGATCTTCCTTATCTGTTGTTCAATCATCTGGTATCTCATGTCAAGGAAACAAGGGAAACAGCAAGAGATAAAACTGGAAAAGTCAGATCATGGATTCCTATGGGAAGACTGATTTCAGATATTCTGGTAGAAAACCAACTTGTGGCGCATCTGCAAGAGGCTGGGCTGACAGAAGATCTGAACTTTATCATTGGCTCTGAGATAAATGGCTTAACTCTGAGAAGGATGAAATTGGTTGAAGATTTATCTGAGAAACCAAGGAAAACTAACTCTGAAGAGGTTAGGGGGAGAAGGATTCCTGTTGAGGACTTTCCTCTATTTACCTCAGATGAACCCAGAGAGCTAATAGCTGAGTATGTTGCTTGCTGCATCAGAGATGGTGTTGAGATCCCTGCAAATCTTGTGCAGAAGGAAGGCCAAGTTCTTCCTGATCAGACAAGGGAAAGAAGACGCAAGAGAAAAGCTGATAAAGAAGGTCATCAGAAGAAAAGAAAGCATTCAGATGCTGAGAAGAAGAAGAAAAGAAAGAAGCTGAAGAAGGTTCAACAAAATCCTCCTGCAGCAACTTTTGAAGAGATAAGAGATACTCTGAAACAGGTATTTAACACTGATTCTAATCCTGTTCATCATTCTGCTACCACACCATCTGACTCACCCCTCATATTTAAAAGATCTAGACCATCTGAGACTCATACACCACAACCAACAATCATTCAAACACCACAATCCAAACAAACTCAACAAACAACACCACAACCTCAAAACCCCATCCCAGAATCTACAATTCCAGAGGATGTTCACCCTGAACACTCTGACCAACCTGAAAATCCCATTGATCCTAATGAGATTTTAGATATTACACCCTTAAACCGTTCTATCATTTTATCTTCAACTTCTGAAAAATCTAACCAATCTGATACATCATCTGATGATGAATCATCTGGTTTCATTAATGAATGTTTGAATGATCTCAAACAACCTCGTACTGAGAGTGTTTGGAAACAACTTTTTAAATCTCCCACCTCTGATCATCCACCTTCTCCACAAAATTCCCCCACTCAAACTCTCAATCCACAACATCTTGAAATCCAATCCACTCCACAACCAACATCTGAACCACAACCAACATCTGAACCACAACCATCATCTGAACCAACCAACCAACAAACTTCTGAACCACAAATTAACCAACAAACATCTGAACCTCAAACATCTGAACATCCATCTCCACAACCACAACCTCAACCTTCTAAACAAACACCACAAACACAACCAACCCAACCCAGAATTCCTGATGAAGCAGAATTGGGATCAAGTGTTTATACTATGTTAAGAAATTTTGACAAGGATAATGTCTCAGACTTTGCTGACATTATGGATGTGTGCATGACCACTATGGATAAAGAGGCTGCTAATGCTGTCTGGAAGAAATATCTTTACAGACTGAATAGGGAGGCTTTGAAAATCAGGACTCAATGTCTTAGATTATCAAAAGTAAGGTTTGCTGCTTATCAGAAAAGGATTAAGAAAAACCCTCCTCCTATTCTTCTTCTAGAAGCTCCTCCACCTCCAGAAATTCCTGCACCCAATGTCACTCAGATTGTTTCAGAATCCACTGTTCCAGAATCTTCTATTTCAGTATCTACAGATCTTCAGAAGGATGTCAAGGAACTAAAGGACTTCATGGTTGATCAAAAGAAGACAAATGAAGAAATGAAAACTTGGATGGCTAAGCAAGATGAGAATTCAGAGAGGATTACAGCACTGCTGCAACTCATCGCTTCTCAACAAGCCTCATCTGCCAAACCTTCTTAATGCTTTTGCACAAGTTTTTCATGCTTTGTTTTGTTTTTGATTGTCTTCTGATATGTTTTGTTTGCTTCTATCTGAATCTGGATGTTATCTTAATGAAAATGATCTTTTGCTTATCTGGATATGTGTTTCTTCTGCATCTTTACTGTCTTTTAAAAAATCTTTTTGATTATGACAAAAAGGGGGAGAAACAAAATAGAATCCGATTGTTCAAATCTATAAGCAATTATCTGAACTAAGTCAGACATGTTACTAACATTCTTTGAATCTAATCAGAATCTGACAAATTTATCTAACCAGACTCTGACAAATTTCATTGAAGTTTTTCCTGAGATCTATCTTTTCAGAACCTGATCAAAAATAGCTAAATCTGAGTAAACCAGACTCTGATATCTAAAGACCAGACTCTGATATCTAACCTTGAGTACTATGATCTGAAAGATAACTCAAGACAGGAAATGGCAAGATAAACAACCAAGTGTTCTGAAGTTGTTCATCTGGCATCAAGCTTTAATATGGCATCAAGCTTTGGCATCAAGCTTTGACTCTAGAAGTCAAACATATATCAACCAGGATTTGTCAACCAGGCTTCAATCAGGATGTTAATCAGGCTCTGAACCCAAAATGCAATCAGGCTCTGAATCTGAAATGAAATCAGGCTCTGAATCTGAAATATACTCAACCAGAAAGGGAAGTATCTAATTCCATTAGAGTATTCATTTCAGGGGGAGATTGTTAATCTCAGGGGGAGTAATTTTAATTCATTTTTTATTGAACAAATTGCTCATGTTTTGTCATCATCAAAAAGGGGGAGATTGTAAGAGCACAGATTGTGTCTCAGTAATATCTCTATGTTTTGATGATAACATTAATGATAATTTGTATACAAGAATTATACTCTCTAAATTTGTTCTAAACTGTTTTCTACAGGCACAAAAGATTTTAATCTTAAAGAGCAAATTTGATGTGAACAATGAATTCTGAATGGCTCAAGAGCATCTGAAGATTAGAAGAATCTGAAGTATAAGAGCTTAGTTATCAAGATTCTGAAGATACAACACGCTGCATGTATTATCAAGAATCTGAATAAGAGAAGACTCTGAGTGAAGAGACTCTGAATGAGAGAAGACTCTGATCTGAGTGAAGACTCTGATCTAAGAGCATGTTACGCTTCAAGCACACAGCTGCACCAGACTCTGATTCATCAACATCTGAAGAACATATTAGGCTCTGAAGTTTCCAGAAGGTTCTGAAGACTGAAGACTCTGATATTGATTGTTGATCTGAATTATTTGAAGAAGAATATTTTAATATATCCGTTGGAATATGCCAGCAAATCTTTCCTTAATTGGGATAGACAAAATTCTCTGCACAGAAGATTATTCCTCTGGTACATTCCTGATATAGTTAAATCACAGCTCAGCAGACAATTGCTACACCCACATTTTGTGCGCCGTCTCTCTGCTGTAATAGTACAAAGGACAGTACTATTTTGATATTGGAAATATTTTCTCTAACGGTAAAATATTCTCTCCAATATTCAAGTGGCTATATAAAGGACATCATAGCTCATTCTTCAAGTGCCAAGAATTACAACAATATTGACAAGAACTCTCTCACGCTCAAAGCTTTCATATTCTTCACTGTTCATACATTGTTCTAAACTTAGAGAAATAACACAGTTGTGTTTATAGCTTTCATAGAAGCAATTCTTACTCTTTCATTGTATTACATTAATTTGTAAAGAAAGTTTTCCTTAAGAGGATCTAGGTTAGATCAGTAGCTCTTAAGAAGACTAAGAACAGTTGTTCTTAGGTGTGCTATTTGTAATCAGTTGATTTGAATAGTGGATTAAGTCCTTGTTGAGAAAGGCAAATCACTCTTGAAAAGGGTGGACTGGAGTAGTTGAGTTCAACGAACCAGGATAAAAATACTTGTGTTTTTATCTTTGATTATTTTCTGTCATACTTATTCAACCCCCCCCTTCTAAGTATTTTCTCACCTTCATATCACACATGCTACAAGTATAGCATCGGCAAAAAAAATGGCACCTGGTTTTAGCTCGAAGAAAATCCCGTGGCAGCATCCATATCCTAGTTTGAGATCTTGATCAATTCCAAAGCAATACAGTCACCACCAGAATCGTCTCATTATAACACTTCCATTTGGCCTGCAACTTTGGATGGTTGAAGAAAGAGGCTTATTACCTGCACGAAAGTAAGAGGGAATGATGGATCAAATTTGAAAATGGTCAATGATTTGTTTTGAGTCAAAGGAAGGATTACCACATCAGCACAAATCCAAGCAGTAAAAATCACAAACTTGACAGTCAAAATTCAGAGTAAAAAACCAAATATTTTTTTGAAGCTCGCTACAGACAAATTCAACGAGTCACTATCAATGGTCCCCACCAAAATCTCAACAAAACATTCTTCCTAACGGTTTGAGGATTTTGCAGCTCATGCTCACACGGATTAGAGCATATTCCCCTAAAAATCCTTAAGTTCACACGCACCAAAAACCCTAAAATCCTCTTATAAATAGAACTAATCATTGACTCAAATGGAAGAGGAGAAAAACCCTAATGGAACCCTGCCGAAATCTACACCTAAACCCATACCCAAAGCTTACTCAGAGCTGAGCCATTCATAGGACGAAGAAAGCAGAAATATAGCAGATAGAGAAGAAGTGAAGCAGAAGATTGATAGAATGCTTACCATAAGCTCGTTTCAACACTGACGAAAGATACGTCACAAGAGTCATTCGGCCAGGTACTTGTTTCATTGATGTTGTTGTTAGCCTCGTTAAACTCTCTATGATGGTTTTGTTAAGTTGAATACCATTAGCATATGATGTGCATGCATCATTCTGGGTTCAACTTTCGCTCTAGGATTTAGGTTTGATTTCAATTGGTGAAAGGCTTAGAGTTTACTGTATGTATCTGAGACATTATTGTCCTGAATTTAGAGTAGATACGAGCATTGATTGAGTGACTAGGAGTGATTTAGGATGAAGAAGTAGGAAGAGGGAAGACGCGAAGATGTTAGGGATTTAGGGAGAGAAACGAAGGGGACGCTGGGTTTGAAGAGAGAAAGGAATATCTGAGTTTTTTTTAAATGTTTTTAAAAAAAGGTCAATAAATGGTCATTATCATGAGCTGTTATCATTATTGTAGTGTTCGTTCCCTATGCAATATGCGTTTCCCAACCCATGGACTGACACATGGTAGTATCTTTTATTTAAGTCTTGACTATTAACGCGTCTGGAGAGAATAGAGACAGCATATTCTTAATCTTTTTCTAAGCTAGGGTTTTATGGATAGGATAAGGGTGCCACCGGCCAGATTCAGTTGGGGATATCCCATGGGCCTCATGGGCCCTTGTGGTTCTATTGAATTATTGTTTACACCCATTCTATTTCCTACACCCCCAGCCTGTTTCAATTAATATGGTTTCATTAAGTGTTTGATTAATAATTATAGTGATAATTATTATAATAGATTAAGGTTATTTTAATTTTAGGTTATAGTACAAGAAGATGATAATCAAATAAAATAATTTATGGATTAATTCTTTTTATGTAGTGACTATTCTAATTCATTAATATGAGTTTTTTCTAATTAAATACTAATTGAATCTTTTCTCAATCTAGGATAACTTTTCTCTTTTTTTTCTAATTAAATAATGGAAGTAGTGAGTTCTTGGGGTCTAGCACCCCTTGAATTCTTAAGCGGCCACTCTCGAGGTGCACGCTGTCGCTTCCGCGAAAATAAGGTGCCGGCAAAACAGAAGAGTCGCCACCTTTCGTTATTTATCCCTCGGAACGGGAAAGGAAACGATCGGAAAAACCTGACGAAAAGGGTAAGGCAAGGTCATCGTAACCATTGTATGGGTTCGGGAGTCGGTTACGCAAGGGGAAGGTATTAGCACCCCTCACGTCCATCGTACTCGATGGGATCCACGCTTGTTGTGTTTACTAGACGAGTTGGTTTATCTATCTACCTATCAAGGCTGGCTTGAAAAAGAAAAGAAAATGACTCGGCAAAGCGTTGCACTTTATGCCTACGTATTCTCATTAGAGAATGAGAAATCAGAGTCAACGTAGTTCGACCTACGACGGGTGATGGGGAAGGTGGCTCGCCAATACGTCAGTATTGTGCCTACGTACTCTCAACAGGTATGAGAGATCAGAGCTTACGTAGTTCGGGATAATACGGATTACGGGGGTTCAGATTCATCTGTTTTATCGAGTAGGGTTAAACAGCAGTTCCAGCAGTTAGGGACAAAGCCTGTTTGCGGTAGAACTGAAGTTTAACGACACTCTTTTCTTCAGAAAAGCTTCCTTTTAATTATGAGCCCACGGGGTAAAAAGGTTTGAAGTTTGTTTTCTGTCTTTTACGAAAGAAGTATTTTTTTATTGTGTTTGCAATTTTAATTGCACTAGAGACTATGACCTGAGAGTGAATGTGTCGCATGTCACCCAAAGGGTGCCATACTAAACATCCAGACTGTTGGAAAGAAGCTCTCCAACAATCCTTTCTCAGATAGCTTAAGGCTCGTAACGTATGAAAGAAATCATTCATGATTACTGTATCTTAAGCTGTTTTGAGATGAGAAGAGAACAAACTCAACTAATGGGAGACTATCAAGTCCTATTGTTGTCATGCTAAGGATTCATCCTATAGTTGAGGTTTGAAACAGGGAACTCCTAGAAGTTATCATGCATAGGTTTCAACCTAAAGTTCTATCATCACTTCCTTATCAAAGGAAATGAGAGTCCTAAGGGATCATGTCAATGATACACAGAAACAGATAAAGCATCAGCTTAAACAGTAAACAATAAACGACTGTAAAATGCATGCAATGCAAGTGAGGGAGGAAATGTGTGTGGGGCATCAGCCTCCACAAGCTCATCTCAACCTCAAGCCAGATATGAATAATTGCAATCATAAAGAAGAAACAACATGCTATCAAGCAGAATAGAATAACAACTGCAATCATACAGAAGAAAATGAAATGCTATCAAGCAAAATAAACCACATGGGCAAGGGAGTTGGGCTCTACCGAATACCCGCAAGCAAAGCCATATAGTAACAATACAAGCAGAGGGAGCAACTCAACCTCTAGTGCAATCATGCTCCTAATTAAAGTTAGTCTAATCATGGACTTATTCTAATGGATCAAGCAAGTCAAACAAGACACATCAGCACAGAAAAGAAAACAGACAAGAAAGAAACAGATCTACAACTCTCTCTCAATTCCAAGATTCAGCTCTTCTACCAGCAACCCAGTCTTCAAACCTCAACCAACCTTCAAGGCTATCATCTTTCATGACAAATGTCAATTTGCTTCTCCAGGTTTCAATCCATCAACATAAGTATCCACTTATTCTCTCTTCTCCAAGCTTCAGCTCTTCAGTTAATTCCACCCTCAGGCTTCACTTCTAACTACAAGCATCAACTTGATTCCTTCAGGCTCTTCAAACATCAATGTGAGTATCAACTCATCCTTTATTCCTCAAGCCTCAGCTCTACACTCAATCTCAACTGAATCCTCTTCATAAGTGTCAACTTAGTCTTCAAGCTTCAGCTCTCTTTGCTTTACCAGTCTCAACTAGCTTCTCTTCACCTACAAGCTTCAGCTTCTCAGAGTAGTCTTCAATCACTTAGAAGTGTCAACTTCATCCTTCAATCTTCTTCTAGCAAGGAACTTCTCACTCTTCATTCAATCTCCACTGGATCTTCAAGTATCAACTTGTTCTTCTTGCTCTTCAAGCTTCAGCTGCAATGGCCATGCTCAAGGAATCATCCTCTTCCACACTTTTCAATGAAGTCTTCATCTTCAAACTCAAGCCCAACATCTTTCAAGATACTCAGCCCAGAAGATAGTTGATTGAATAGAGTGAGAGGAAATGATAAACAAGCTTACTGACAACCAAAGGAAGCCTGCAAGGGTTCATCATTGTGAGAGACTGGTTCCCTCGAAGTTATACTTCCTAGATAAAGCCACTCATCCTTCCAAAGGAGGGATGTGAATATCTGAGAAGGACTTTTAGTCATTGGGAGGAATGGAAGCACAAGAGGCTTTCCATGTTTGTGAAAGAAATCATTCTAACTACAAGGCTCTCCCTATGTCCTATCTCCTAATCTTCATCAGACACCTTCAGGCACCAACAAATCCAAAGCTCCAAGCAACTTCAAGTAACTTCAATCATCCTCTTCTTGTCTTCAACTTGTCTTTAATCTCAATCAAAGGCAAACCAAGCACAAACCCTAATCTAAGGGACCTAAATGAGTTAAACTAGTTGAATTAGTAATTTAGGATCACCTAAAACCTAGCACTAAAGTTAGTCCTAGCTAAAATACTAGAATCAATTGTAAAATCCTACAAAAATTACTATGGGAGCCTAGGTCAATCATGACTCTATAACATTAGTTTCAAAGATCAAATCATCAATTTGGACCTAGAACTAAATCCTACATTCTAAGGTATTAACCTAAAACCCTAAAAAGGAAGCATCTAAACATCAATCTAGAAGGCATACCTATTTCCATCACAAAAATGTGAGAAAATTACTATGGGATCATACATGTCTAACCTAATCACACACAAAAAATCAGGCTTAAAATCATCACCATGAGATCAAACAAAATTCTACAAGAATATGCATCAACCATAAACATTTTAATATCAATTAAAATACAAAATTCCAATTAAATCAGAAATTATATGAAATGAAAATATTTTTCTCTAAAAAATAATAGACTCAATCATGAGTAATATGCAAAAAATAATGGATTTGATTGGATTAATATTCAATTGGTTATGAATTTTACAAAAACCATGAATAAAATGAAAAATTATTGAAAATCAAATAAAAATAATGAAGCGCGCGGTGCAGGAAGTAAACAGAATCAGTTAAAAACATGGGTTGGGCTTGCTGGGGGGTGTGGATAGCACTCAGATTATTAAGCCCAAAACACCAAATAAATGAAACGCATCGTTTCATCAGAAACTCTTCACAACTCAGCTTTAAAACACAGCCCTTGGATCTTCTCACAGTCAATGGTCAAAACATGATCCAATGGTGAGAACTTCATCTTCTCCATTTCAAAGCTCTAAGCTTCGCGCCCAGCTCCGGCCACCGCTGATGGAGCTCCGGTCGTCCCCTTCAACCCTAATTTTTCCTAGAGGCCTCCAATCCAAGAGGTCAAAACATGAAGCACACTCCAAATCTTGCCACGAACTCAATCATTGATCGCGACTTTCTATGTCTAATACAACCTAACTGCAAGTGCACAGTCTATCGCGTAGTAATAATAGATATCGATCCCACAGGGACTCGTAATCAAACTAGTGTTCTCGGGAGTTACTATGTTTAGCTAGGTAGAATATGTTTAAGGGAATAAGATTGTCACTAAAAGGGAACTAGGAATGCTACTTAGATTATAATTGATTGAATCGATATGCAGTAATTGTGTTCTTCAGGGATTTGACAGGTTACCGGTGTATGAAATAATTTTCAGAGTTTATTTAAGCAAAAAATGGTGATTTAAAGACTCTCGCCTCACGATGGTTATTGACGCTAATCATAATCCTAAGGGCCAAACGTACACTTTCGCATCCCATTCGGGGTTAAAATTATTTTTTGGAAATCTCTAAGTTCTAATTCATTTTAAAGTGCTTTCGCTGTTATTAAAATGGATGACTAGTGTTTACTATCTGATCTTACCGCAGCTTTCGCTTGTTGGTTCGTATCTTAATTAATTTCCCACTTTCGTGGCAAAATTACTTTTAAATAAGTTCTCGCTTTCGCGACGAAGTTTATTCAGTAAATTAATTTTAAACACTCAGACCATAAATTACTTTTGAAAAGAAAGTTTTTCAACCAGTTGTTATCAAATCCCTTTCGAATTATTACTACATATCGATTACCTAAGTTTAGCTAGACATGGATTTGGGAAAGATAAAACATAAATAAAAATAATAAATAATGATTTGCATTATAATAAAACTGGAATTACGATTGAAATGAGAAACCTGTAAATATTCTAATTGGCCTTTGGGCAGATCCTCCACAGATGTTGGCAGGATTCTGGTCTTTATGCCAAATTGATCGTACAATGAAAGTAGAAATTACAAAAGAATGAAAATGGAATACAGGAAAAAATAAAGAGAAACAAATAAGAATATTAAACTGGAAAGATTTGCTCTGGAAATAAATTTGGCAGCACTTCGTTGTATGAATGCGGCTCCCTTTCTGAGGTCCCCTTCTTCCCCTTTTATAGAGATGGAATTCTAACGGTTACTGCTGGAGAGAGTGGACTTTGAGGCATATAATTCAGGGAGTAGTGGTCCACTATAAGGGACTTGGAACTGCTTCTTTAACGTGTAAATGAAGTGGGGAGTTTTTGCCTGCATGACGGTCGTCACAAGGTGTGACGGTCGTCACCCGTGTGACGGTCGTCATGGACCTGTGACGGTCGTCACATCAGCAAAAACAGCCTTCTGCGCTTTTCATGATGTTTTCACTCCTTTTTCGTCCATATTTCATCTGAGATTGCTTCTTTTCTTCATGTTGCCTTGTTTAGACGTGATCGTTGAATACCTGCAAAACATCAGACAAATAGCACGGAAATAACCCGAAATCGGATCGAAAACGGTTAAACTTTAGTTGAATTATGCATCAAAATATATATACGATTTTGTGTTATCAAACTCCCCTAAGCTTGAATCTTTGCTTATCCTCAAGTAAAACATGAAAAAGTCGGCAAGCACGAGGCAGCTTCTTCGTTCGCAAAGTAGGGAAAAACCGGGATTCTTGGTAAGAACAAAACGAGTACCATGACGACATTGGACTACAAGTCTTCGGAGGTCTCCTTCTTATGCAAACCGGTCCCAGTCATGCTACTGTAGCTTGGCGTCAAGGTTCTCGCGGCAAGTTTACCCTGTTTATTCTAGCGCAATCACATTAAGCCCGTTGTCCATACACTTTCATGGTAAGTCGACCTGTTAGTGAATATGATCTCATTTTTGTTTTTGATCTTCTACATTGATCATAAGCTTATGTCATTGATTTTTCCATGAGTTTTCGTGCCGTTGGGCTAAATGCTCGGGTGAGGAGCACCTAACTTAGAAGGAAACGTGTCTTATATTTTTGGGCTATTTAGCTCTCTTTTCATGGTTTTTCATCTTTTTGGAGATCATACACTTATTTGCATCGGTCGCTCGCTTAGAAGTGCTTTAGGATGGTGCTGACTGCTAGTATAAACTACTTGGGGCTGAGTTTGCGTAGACACTTGAGACTTTGGTACGCGTAGGTAGTGAAACCGACTCGCATAAACCAGAGATCTAAGTTGTCAGGACGGTACTGGTTTTGTTAGAACTGTCATTTCCTCGGAGTTTCAAAACTTGGTTTGAACTCGGTTGCATTCTCGTGATGCTTTTACTTTTGAGGAACGAACGAAAATTTTTTGTTTACGTCGAATAATGTGGGGATGTTTGCGTAACAGGAAAAAGGATATATAAATGAGCTTTATTTGCTAAAAATAGAAAGTGTTTAAATAGAAATTACGAAATTCAAAGTACAGTGGAATGGAAATAAAGGCTCTGCTTCCACACTATCTCAATCAGTGTCCCCACTGATTTTTGAAACATGCGAGAGGGAGGTACAACTGAAATGAGAGTACAAATAAACTGGAAATATAGTAAACAAATAAGGAAAAATGGAAAACTAATCACGTCCGCTGCCTCGGTCACGTCCGCGCTGGCGTCCTCTGGCTCTGGCAAGGGCTACTCTGTCCTCATAACTCATAGCTCCGGTGTGGTAGACGGTGTCTCGGAGTCCTTCGACCTGCAAAGTCAGATTCGCCAGGTTCTCAGTAATGGTAGCCTGGCCGGTTTGAAGTTGTTGCATTTGAGTCCGGTGCCAAGCTTCGAACTGGTCGGCTCGCTGATTCTGCTGCTGCAGCATCGCGAGTATCTGTGCCTGCTGGTCTAGAGAGCGGCGGAGGTCCTCTTTTGTGTAGTCTGGCACAGGATGATGGTGGCAGCGGCGAGAGGATGTACCTTCGTAAGGAGGAGGCTGCGATGCCTCTGGCTGCTCGGACCTGTCCAACTCAGCTTGGATTTCATCGTCAGAATCTTGGGCGTGGTCCTGAGTAGGAACAGCAGCAGTAGGAGGGGCGGTGAGGTCAAATAACTAGTTGGTACGGTCCTCTGGGTGTGTGCGGGTGCGTGATGGAAGGATGATGCTTCGGACGGTCTTGCCACGCACTACCAGATGGTACTTGCCGTCAGCTCTGGAGCGGATAAGGTGGGAGGCTCTGCAGTGGTCGGTGTCAAGGAACACCGAGGGGATGGAACGGAGGTGCTGGAGGCGGTCGCCAAGGTTCAGCCCAAGTGCAATGGCAGTGACAATCCCGCCAAAGTAAAATGGCTTCGAGCCACGGTTGCAGTTGGCCTGAATGTGAGCCAGCAGAAACGGAGCGGCGTTGATAGGCTCGTTGTTGAAGACGCAATGGAGGAAGAAGAGCTCTTTCGAGTTCACCTTATGGTTGCTGTCTCTGGCGAAAATTGTGTTGCTCAACGCTCTGTGAAAGTACCGGATGGTTGGGTTATGGATATGAGTGGCGTGCAGAGAGTCCCAACCATCGGCATTGATGCCGGTCAACTGGTACCACAGTGCGAAAGCTTCATGCTGGAACTGATCGGTGAGGCGGCAGTGAGCATTGTCGCCTCGAGGTAGCTGTAGGATGGCGACAATCTGGTTTTGGTGCATCTGATAGTTTGTGCCGAACATCCGGAAACATGCGGCACCGAAATGTTGGTTGAGGTCGCCGCTGGATGTGACGTAAGTAAACGAACTCAAGAACTCGAGAGTGAGTTATTCGTATGTTGGCAGTGGATTGGTGCAGAGATTCCAGATGCCTGCTCGTTGAAGCATCCAAGTTACGCCTTCAAGGAGGCCTAGCTCCGTAAGTGACGGAATGTGTGGATAATGAGTCGGCTGGAGCGACCTCTGATGAAATGCGATGTAGTTTGCTCGCTGTCTCTCGCCTAAGTCACCTTCGCTGAAGATAATGTTGCTGATATCTGGGGTTTCTGCATTTCTTGCCATTGGTGGAAGATTGAGAGGGTTCTAAAGATTGGGGTTTTTCTGCAGAGTGGGAAGAACTGACAGAAGTGTGGTTGGAAGTTAAGATTTGAGTTCAAATATATGGTGCAATGTAGGGGGAACAAAAATTTATAGTGGGGGAGGAGTTTTGATGATTGGAAGTTGAAATGAGGGTAGTGGGAGAGAAAACGCAACCCTGTTATATCAGATAGCAGTTCTGGGTTCGTGATGGTCGTCACATATGTGTGACGGTCGTCACCCGCGTGACGCTCGTCAGGGTCCTGTGACGGTCGTCACAGCAGCAAAATCTGCAGAACGCAGAATTTTGCTCTGAGGGCGTTCTTGCAGTGACTTTTAGGCCTAGTATTGATATGGCAATGTGTTATAGCAGCTAACAAACATAGAGTAACATAAAAATAGAATAATTGAATAAAGACTATGATTGAAATAACATAAAATTGAAATGATTGTATGTAGTACATAAAGAAAGTAACAATGCGAAAATTCCAAATGATTAAACGAAACTAAACTAAACCAAACTAAACTGAAGCTACTGCTAAAACTAGTATCTAGTCTTTTCGTGTCTTCAACTCATCGAACTTCCATGCGTAGTAGTCGAGCTGGTCACAGACTAAGTCCATGAAGACTACCAGTTCGCTGTGTATGCCTGCGATGTCATCTTTTACAGTAGTCAGAGCTGCATCAACGTTGTCCAATCGTAGTAGAACAATATCCATTTTGTCGGTGTTCTCCTCAGGGATAGGCTTAGGATAGGTGTTGTAGTGCGGAGGAGTCATAGGGTCTACTTCAGTTTCGGATACAGCATCCTCATAGTACATATAGTCGTGTGCCTCAGAGATGTAGTCACTGTCATACATATAGTTCTGTGGTGTTGACTGTGGTGAAGGGGGTCCCATAGGCTCGTCCAGTTCATAAAGCCAATTGTCCTTGTAGTGGATACTCGTCATCAAATGATCGGGCAGTGTGAATAGCTGTACTGGTTTTTCGTTAATGAGGTACTTATACGGTCCAGGTCCCATAGTTCCTAAAATGCGCCTGTTAAAGCAGAATTGTATGTTCATGGGTCGGATGGTGCCAAAACGAGTGCTTGCGTTTAAGTGGAATCTAAGGCCAAGTTCGTGGGCAATCATTGTCACGAGGCCTCCTATAAGAATAGGTGTCTGTGGTTCCTGCGTGATGCGTTTGAAATATCTCATCATGAAAGGCACTGCATTTACTGTACGTCCCTGAGAAGCACAGAACATGATGAATAACTCCTCTTTAGATACTGGAGTAATATATTCTTCTTTCCCAAACAGGGTGTGAGCTAGTATCTTATGGAAGTATCTGAAAGCTGGGTTATGGATATCATCATTATACATTTTGTCTGGTTCAGGGTGATAGTCGCCTGTGATTCTACCCCAGAATTTGTCGAGTTGAAAATGAATATCGTCATCTTCTGCACTGATGAACACATGCGGTCCGCTAGGAAATCCTAAGAGGTTAGCTAGTGACATCCGGCTATGGGTTTGGTCCATTCCAAACAATCGGAAGGTAATCAGCTCTGTGTTGGATCCAAAGCCATAGTTGGGTATATATCTGAAAGAACTAAGGAATTCATAGGTAAGATCCTTGTAGGTAGCAAAACGTGTTTTCAAAGCAGTGTTCTCCCAACCGAGTTGATTGAACAGGTATTGAATACTATCCGTGATTCCTAGTTTATCCATGGTAGACTTATTATAATACAGCGTTAAGGCGAATTCTCTTTCAGCTAGTGCTGCAAATCTTGCCTTTTGAGCTAGTCCTCGAAAGTGAACCTTTGTGAAGTCGTACTCGGCCATACTCGCAGGTAATTCGGAGAAAACAGAAGGAATGTTTTGAAGACTTTAAAAATCCTGAAAAGTTTAAAACAAGAGTTTGAAGTCAGGATTTTTGAAAACAAAAAGCGGTAGAAACAAAAGACAAAAGAGAAAAATAAAATAAAATAAAAATGTGAAAACAAACGAAAGTAGAAAGTAATAATAATTATAATTTTAGAATTTTTGTTGGATTTTCAAAGTAAAATTTTAAATAAAAATGAAATACAATAACGAGGGAAATTGGGTTGCCTCCCAGTAAGCGCTCTTTTTAACGTCTAAAGCCTGACGATAGCTTGGTGAGAAGCTATTCGGGTGTTTGAGCTGGAAGCTCAAGCAATGTTATATTGCTGACTTGAGGGCTGTTGTCGTTCTTACTATAATGTTTTAGACGTTTCCCGTTTACGATAAACGGTGCATTCATCTTATCGGTAATTTCGACAGCTCCACTCTGAAGTACTTTAGTCATTTCATAGGGTCCAGACCACCTAGATTTTAGTTTACCTGGGAAGAGTTTTAATCTTGAATTAAAGAGCAATACAATGTCTCCCAAACTGAATTGTTTCTTGACTGAACGTTTATCATGCCACTTTTTAGTTCGTTCTTTGTAGATACGGGCATTTTCGTAAGCGTCTAACCGAAGTTCTTCCAATTCGTGTAAGTTCAAGATTCGCTTTTCTCCTGCCTCGGTGTAGTTGAAATTGAGTGTCTTAATGGCCCAGAAGGCCTTATGCTCTAATTCTACAGGGAGATGGCAGGATTTACCGTAAACTAATTTGTAGGGTGTAGTACCTATTGGTGTCTTAAAAGCGGTCCTATAAGCCCATAAAGCTTCTTGTAGCTTTGACGACCAATCTTTCCTTGAGGTAGCGACAGTCTTTTCCAATATCTGTTTTATTTCTCTGTTCGAGACCTCTACTTGTCCGCTAGTTTGCGGATGATAAGGTGTAGCTACTCGGTGTCGGACTCCATATCTAGAGAGAAGTTTATCGAATATTCGCGATATGAAGTGAGAACCGCCGTCACTAATGACGAGTCTGGGTACACCGAATCTAGGAAAGATTGTGTTTTTAAAGAGTTTGATTACTACTCGTGCATCGTTTGTTGGAGCAGCAATGGCTTCTATCCATTTAGACACGTAGTCTACAGCGACGAGTATATAGTTATTACCAAAAGAAGGTGGGAAAGGTCCCATGAAATCTATTCCCCATACGTCAAAGATTTCTACCTCTAAGATTCCTTTCTGAGGCATTTCATTGCGTCTTGAGATGTTGCCGGTTCGTTGGCATCGATCACATTTTAGCACAGTGATGTGAACGTCTTTCCAGAGGTTAGGCCAGAATAAGCCGGCTTGGAGAATCTTAGCGCACGTCTTGGATGTACTAGCATGACCACCATATGGTGCTGAATGGCATTGGGAAATGATATTTTCTATTTCTTCCTTTGGGACACAGCGACAATATATGTTGTCGGCCCCTCTCTTGAAGAGTAGAGGTTCGTCCCAATAATAGTGTTTCAGATCGTGGAAGAATTTCTTCTTTTGTTGATAAGTGAGATCCGGTGGAAGCACGCCTGTAGCGAGGTAATTAACGATGTCAGCATACCAGGGTAATGTGACTTGGGCATAGACGGCTTCTACGGCTTTTTCGAATTCTGGATCTTCCGAGATTGAGTTGGGTATGTCACGTTCTAATTTGGCTATCAGACGTTCGTATGGGAAATCGTCATTTATCGGTACTGGTTCGTGTCTGATGCCTTCTATTCGGGATAAGTGATCTGCAACAACGTTCTCGGTTCCTTTCTTATCTTTGATTTCTAAGTCAAACTCTTGTAATAATAGGATCCATCTCAATAGTCTTGGTTTGGCATCCTTTTTGCTTATTAGGTACCTTATGGCAGCGTGGTCTGTGTATATGATAATTTTTGCTCCTACTAAGTAAGAACGGAATTTGTCAAGCGCAAATATAACTGCTAGAAGTTCCTTTTCTGTGGTAGCGTAGTTCATTTGGGCAGAATCTAAGGTTCTACTGGCATAGTAGATGGCATGGAGTTTCTTGTCTTTCCTTTGTCCTAGAACTGCGCCTACGGCATAATCACTCGCATCGCACATGATTTCGAACGGTAGTCGCCAATCGGGTGGTTGCATGATTGGTGCGGTGATAAGGGCTGATTTTAATGTTTCGAATGCTTTTAGACATTCGTCGTCGAAGACGAACTCAACATCTTTTATCAACAGGCCGGTCAGAGGTTTTGTGATTTTCGAAAAATCTTTTATAAATCTTCTATAGAAACCAGCATGTCCTAGAAAACTCCGTATTTCTCGTACGGATTTTGGAGGTTGGAGATCTTTTATAATCTCTATTTTAGCTTTATCTACCTCAATTCCTTTATCTGCTATGACATGTCCTAGAACTATTCCTTGTCGGACCATAAAATGGCATTTTTCCCAATTTAGGACGAGGTTTACTTTTACGCAACATTCTAAAACCATTTCTAAGTTTTGTAGGCATCCTTCGAAACTTTGTCCACATACCGAGAAATCGTCCATAAATACCTCCATGATGTCGTCTATGAAATCTGCAAAGATTGCCATCATGCATCTTTGGAAGGTTGCTGGAGCATTACAGAGTCCGAACGACATTCGGCGGTAAGCAAAAGTACCATAGGGACAGGTGAATGTAGTTTTTTCTTGGTCATCAGGATGGATGGGAATTTGGAAGAATCCTGAATAACCATCTAGATAGCAGAAATATGAATGTTTGGCTAATCTTTCCAACATTTGGTCTATGAAGGGTAACGGGAAGTGATCTTTTCGTATGGCCTTGTTAAGCTTCCTATAGTCAATGCACATCCTGCTTCCGGTCACGACTCTTTTTGTTATTGATTCGCCTTTTTCGTTTTTAACTACAGTGACTCCTCCTTTCTTTGGTACGACATGAACTGGGCTGACCCATTCACTATTGGAGATCGGATAGATGATTCCTACATCTAGCAATTTCTTTACTTCATCTCTGACTACAGTGCTCAGGATGGGGTTCAGTCTTTTCTGATGCTCTCGAGAGGTTTTAGAGTCTTCCTCTATTGTAATTCGATGCATACAGATCGAATGGCTTATACCTTTTAGATCGCTTATGTTATAGCCTAACGCGGTAGGGTACTTCTTTAGGACTTCTAATAGCTTTTCAGTTTTTGGTTGTCCTAAGTCGGCGTTGACTATCACTGGTCTTTTTAGTTCATCGTCTAGAAATTCATATCTAAGGTTTTTGGGTAGTGTTTTAAGTTCTAAAGATGGGTTCTTCGGACCTGGCATGTGGTTTGGAGTCAGTGCTAAGCTTTCGCTTAGGCTGTCGTCTTTATACGGTTTACGCCAATCGTCGTCTTCAGAAATATCAGGTATTTGAATCTTTATTATTTCTGAATACGTGGTCTCTTCGTTTTCAAGTTCTCTTATGCATTCGTCAATTTCGTCTACTAAATAGCAGGTATCGTCTATGGCTGGTGCTTGTAAGAACTTGGTGAGAATGAACTCTATCTTTTCTTCTCCTACTTCGAATGTTAGCCTTCCTTTCTTCACGTCTATAATCGCTCCGGCTGTAGCTAGGAACGGTCTTCCTAGGATAATTGGGGTTACAGTATCTTCCTTGATGTCCATGATTATGAAGTCGGTTGGAATGTAGAATTGTCCTATGCGTACTGGAACATTTTCCAGTATTTCGACTGGATATTTTACTGATCGATCAGCTAATTGAACGGACATTTTGGTTGGTCTGAGGTCTCCCATATTCAGCTTTTTGCATATAGATAAAGGCATAACACTGATACTGGCTCCTAAATCGCATAGAGCTTTGTCTATTACGAACTTTCCTATGACGCAGGGTATGGAGAAACTACCTGGGTCTTTTAATTTAGGAGGCATGCGGTTTTGAATAATGGCGCTACACTCTGCAGTAAGTGTAACTATTTCGTTATCCTCGATCTTTCTCTTATTCGACAAGATTTCTTTGAGAAATTTAGCGTATGACGGCATTTGAGTTATCGCTTCTGTAAAAGGAATAGTAATATTCAGCTGTTTAAGGAGCTCTACAAATTTCTTAAACTGTCCTGAAGTTTTGGAGTTTATTAATCTTTGAGGATAAGGGATAGGTGGTTTATATGGCGCTGGAGGTGCTTGAGTTTATTAATCGTTGTCTTCCTTCTTCTCTAACTCGGATTCCTTTTCTGCTTGTTCAGTTGGTTTTTGTTGCATGGCTGAGTTTTCAGTCCTCGGATCGATCGGTTCGTCCAATTCTTTTCCACTTCTTAGTATTACAGCATTTGCTTGGCCTTTTGGATTCTGTTCGGGTTGTCCAGGAAATGTGCCAGCAGGTGCGGCAGCAGAGGCTTGTTGTTGAGCCACTTGTGATATCTGTGTTTCTATCATTTTGTTGTGGGTGGCTAAAGCGTCTACTTTTCCTGTCAACTGTTTAATTTGCTTGCTAGTGTGTATGTTTTGATTCAGGAATTCTTTGTTTGTTTGAGCTTGAGTAGCTATGAATTTTTCCATCATCAATTCGAGGTTGGATTTCCTAGGTGCATTCTGAGCAGCAGCTGGTTTCTGATATCCTGGCGGAGCAGTAGGCATTTGCAATGCATTTTCGCTTTTGTAAGAAAAGTTTGGATGATTTCGCCAACCTGGGTTATAGGTATTTGCGTAAGGATTTCCTTGAGCATAGTTCACCTGGTCTGGTGGGATTCCGGCTAGCAATGGGCATTCGGGTGCATTATGAGTGGTGCTTCCGCATAACTCGCAATTTGGAGTTACGGCAGCGACGGTTGCAGTGGGGTTAACGGTCAGACTATAAATCTTCTGTGCTAGAGCATCTACTTTAGCGTTGAACTTTTCAAGGCTACTGATCTCGTACATCCCACCTTTCGCTGTGGTTTTCTCTGTTGGAGTGCGTTCACCTCCCCATTGGCAATGGTTTTGTGACATGTTTTCGATTAATTGATAGGCTTCATCGTATGGCTTATCCATAAGTGCACCGCCCGCGGCAGCGTCTATTGTCAATCTAGTATTGTATAGAAGCCCATTATAGAAAGTATGGATTGTCACCCAGTCTTCTAGACCGTTGTGAGGACATGTCCTCATCATGTCTTTGAATCGTTCCCATGCTTCGTAAAGAGATTCAGTATCTTTTTGTCGAAATCCGTTGATTTGAGCTCTAAGCATAGCAGTTTTGCTTGGCGGAAAATATCTCGCTAAGAAGACGTTCTTCAATTGTTCCCACATCGTAACGGAGTTGGACGGTAAAGATTGTAACCATGTCCACGCTCTGTCTCTAAGAGAGAATGGGAAAAGACGAAGTCTTATCGCGTCTGGAGTTACTCCATTTGCTTTCACTGTGTCTGCGTATTGTACAAACTTCGTTAGATGTTCGTTCGGATCCTTAGTTGCGTTTCCTGAGAATTGGTTTTGTTGTACAGCTGACAACAATGAAGGTTTCAGCTCAAAATCATTTCGGGTAATAGTTGGGGCAGCAATGCTACTTCTAGGCTCAATCTGAGAGGGTGTAGCGTATGCCTTCAGCGGTTTGTTTGGAGGTCCTTCAGCCATGTTTGATCCTTCTTCGGATTTGGGAATGGGAGTGAGAGGATCGGGAATGTTATGTTTGAGTTGGTACTCAATGATTCGGCTTCTTAGATGTAAGAAGCATTCTAGTTCTGCGACTGAAGGTTTCAAGATATCGCCTTGTGAGAGATTACTTGGCATACAATCGACAACACTAGTAAAGGAAAAATGAAAATTGTTAACCTAGTCTATACGGCGTAACAAAAGGTTACACTATTGACTAAACGGGTCCCCGGCAACGGCGCCAAAAACTTGATCGCGACTTTCTATGTCTAATACAACCTAACTGCAAGTGCACAGTCTATCGCGTAGTAATAATAGATATCGATCCCACAGGGACTCGTAATCAAACTAGTGTTCTCGGGAGTTACTATGTTTAGCTAGGTAGAATATGTTTAAGGGAATAAGATTGTCACTAAAAGGGAACTAGGAATGCTACTTAGATTATAATTGATTGAATCGATATGCAGTAATTGTGTTCTTCAGGGATTTGACAGGTTACCGGTGTATGAAATAATTTTCAGAGTTTATTTAAGCAGAAAATGGTGATTTTCAGAGTTTATTTAAGCAGTTTATTGACGCTAATCATAATCCTAAGGGCCAAACGTACACTTTCGCATCCCATTCGGGGTTAAAATTATTTTTTGGAAATCTCTAAGTTCTAATTCATTTTAAAGTGCTTTCGCTGTTATTAAAATGGATGACTAGTGTTTACTATCTGATCTTACCGCAGCTTTCGCTTGTTGGTTCGTATCTTAATTAATTTCCCACTTTCGTGGCAAAATTACTTTTAAATAAGTTCTCGCTTTCGCGACGAAGTTTATTCAGTAAATTAATTTTAAACACTCAGACCATAAATTACTTTTGAAAAGAAGGTTTTTCAACCAGTTGTTATAAATCCCTTTCGAATTATTACTACATATCGATTACCTAAGTTTAGCTAGACATGGATTTGGGAAAGATAAAACATAAATAAAAATAATAAATAATGATTTGCATTATAATAAAACTGTAACTACGATTGAAATGAGAAACCTGTAAATATTCCAATTGGCCTTTGGGCAGATCCTCCACAGATGTTGGCAGGATTCTGGTCTTTATGCCAAATTGATCGTACAATGAAAGTAGAAATTACAGAAGAATGAAAATGGAATACAGGAAAAAATAAAGAGAAACAAATAAGAATATTAAACTGGAAAGATTTGCTCTGGAAATAAATTTGGCAGCACTTCGTAGTATGAATGCGGCTCCCTTTCTGAGGTCCCCTTCTTCCCCTTTTATAGAGATGGAATTCTAACGGTTACTGCTGGAGAGAGTGGACTTTGAGGCAGATAATTCAGGGAGTAGTGGTCCACTATTTGGGACTTGGAACTGCTTCTTTAACGTGTAAATGAAGTGGGGCGTTTTTGCCTGCATGACGGTCGTCATGGAGCTGTGACGGTCGTCACATCAGCAAAAACAGCCTTTTGCGCTTTTCATGATGTTTTCACTCCTTTTTCGTCCATATTTCATCTGAGATTGCTTCTTTTCTTCATGTTGCCTTGTTTAGACGTGATCGTTGAATACCTGTAAAACATCAGACAAATAGCACGGAAATAACCCGAAATCGGATCGAAAACGGTTAAACTTTAGTTGAATTATGCATCAAAATATATATACGATTTCGTGTTATCAATCATGCCATTAGTTTCTTCTGAAACCCCAAGAATCAACATCCCCCAATCTCAACCGAAAATGGTGATTCACTTAATTTGTCTCTAATTCAACAATTAACCATCTGAAATCCATCCTAGGCCATTCTACAACTAATCTAGCACCTTAATTCTACCTAATTCTGCCTAAATCATGCTATAGGAAGAAGGTTACAAACCTGGAAATTCTTGAATAACAGATGCACAAAATCTTCTCTTCAAGCTCTCAAATCTTCTGGACACGATCACTGAACTTCCTCCTTGCTTCTGGATGCAAAAGATTCAATGGAAAGTGCTCCAATCTTGAAGCACGATGAAGAGTTGCAGGTGCTGAAAATCACTTGTTCCCACACAATCTAGCCACCAATTCTTCTTGGAAATGATCTGGAATCAATCCTTGATACTCATGGAAGAAGACTCAATCAAGAAAATGGAAGGAAATGGAGGAATTTGATGAAACCGATTTCAATTGCAATCTATGAAAACTCAATTCCAAACTATGCTCAAACCTTCAATGATCACCAACCTCTGCCATGGGTTCATTCTACTCAATATATAAATGGAGTTTGGATGATCTAGAACCCTCTAGATCCTTCCAATGAGATTTTGAATCACTTATCATGCCATGCTCAACCCTTGCAATCAGATTGGAATTCATCCCATTCACTCTTAATTTCTCCCCTAGTGAGATATTAGAGGTGTTTAGCTTGCCAAGTTCCTTGTTCATGCCTTAATTTTGAGTTATGCATATGTTACTTAATATGCAAGCAAGTGTTTTCCAAAGCAAGTCCATGATTTAGACCTCAAATCAAAAATGTGGCTAAACCATTGTTTTCAAAATGTTTTCTAGAGTCAAAATGATATATTACATGCCATGGTTTGGATGTGTAGGTTGAAAATATCAATTTCCAACTTTGACTTATTTAACTTATGCCTTCATTTTAGGTCATTTTTACAACTTTGAGCTACAAGCCTTTTCAACATCTCATGACCTCCTCACTAGCATTAAAACATCCTTTTAAGCAAGTTTTATGTTGAAGATTTTTCCATTTGAAGCTTGGAAATAGGATTTATGGCTTTATGGTTGAAATGACCTGTAATCTCCAAATGACCAAAATGCCCTTGACTTGTCTACCCATAACTTGAGTTCTACAAATCCTATCAAGGACTTCTAGTACTCTCTAGAAAGCGAAGAAGATAAGGAACAGCATTCATGTTGACCAAAAGTCCATAGGAATCCTCCTTCTTGGGCAAAAGTTTGAGGTAAGTTGGGTAACTTTCAAGGCCCTAGATTCACATACCTCAGATGACCTGTAACTTGTCAAAGTCATAACTTGAGTTCTACAAATCCTATCAAGGACTTCCAGTACTCAAATTAAAGCTAAGAACAAGCTATACAACATTCATGTTGGGGGAAAGATGAGGTGACAATCATATCTTGGGCTAAACTGCCTTGAAGATAGGGGTCAAACTAGGGGATTTTACACTGTCAAGCCTTAGAAACCCTAGCTTGAAACTTCTCAAACTCTTCAATCATGATGAGTTGACCTTGGAATCATCCTTATAGCATCTCAATGCATCACTCCATGATCACATGGCTCTTGAATTAGGTCCCAACCTTCTCCAAATCATCAGTTGACCTAGGGTTGACCCAGTCAAACCCTAATTGCACCACTCATGGCTGAGTCTTCTTAATCTTGCACAATGACCTATCTAGGCTTCATGATGGCTTTCAAGACATCTCATAAGCTCTCTCAAGGCTTCAAGTCCACATTCTTGGCTTCAGAATCATCTGAGGAGCTCCCCATAACCCTCAAGTTAGGAGGCACACAACCTTGATTTCAACCAATCTCTCTGAGGATCTTTTGACTTCTCTGACAAACATATCTACCCTTGAACACTTGAATAAGCTTCTTAGCTAGCTTCAAAGTCTTGTGTAACTCCTAATTGGTAATCATACCTCTTGATCTCCTGCATACATGTCAATGAAATGCAAATGATAATGCTAATGTGAATGAAATGCAACACAAGCTAGGTAAGGAAATGTTGGTCAAATTTTGGGGTGCAACAGCTGCCCCTATTCAAACGGCTTGGACCTGACTGGGTGAGAAGCGAACGACTCTCAACCAATCAAGGTGCGAGACGGTTGAATACCAACAAACCCGGAAATTTGCAAACTGCACAAGTACACGATGCTCTGATGGGAACAAATCTTTGAAAACTGAAATAATAGTTGCACAACAACTAGCTGGAGAATTGGTCACACGGTAACCGGTAATACATGGTCGATCATGCCATCAGGCATTAGGATTCCTCGGGATTCATCAGGCCAACAATCAAGTTAATCATGCCATCCGGCATTCAAAGAGAACTTTTGGGCGTCAGCCGGACTTCATCAGTAAGTTGGGCATAGAATTCTCGGTCAGTCATGAACCAATTGGGGATATCCACTTCTACCATCGGGCACTCTGCTTCAGTTGAGGGAACTGCTTCGTCAATACGGTTGGACTTCAATCATCAAGTCTTCGAGGGAAGTTTCAACTTCGCTGTTCAGAAACCTGCTGGGGATGACGCATCTCCGCTGGGGATTCTGGAGAACTATCAAGTAACTTTGCTTTGGGGATCCAGGAATCATTCTGGGTGAATCATCTCGGCTGAGGAAATCAAGAATCATCTTGAGCAAATAACTCCGCGGGGACTTCAAGAATCATCCTGAGCCAAAAACTCTGCTGGAGATTTCAGGAATCATCCCGAGCAGACGCTCCGCCGGGGACTCTAAGCATCAACTTGAGCAAGCAACTCTAGCGACTGCACCGGGGATTTTAAGAATCATCTTAAGCAAACGACTTTGCCGGGGGAGAATTCAAGATTCGCCTTGAGCAAGCGACTCCGGTGGGGAGAATTCAAGAATCATCTCGAGCATACGACCTGCGGAGGAACACCTGCAAAACAAGAACGGTAACGACCTAGCTCATGTTTAGTATGCATATGCTTCGGCAATGGCGCAATGCTCCAGACGATGGAAATGCTACGCATTTATGATAAATGCTATGCAATCATGCAAAATGTTGCGATCCCGTCGGCAAAATAAATGCTGAAGGGAGAATCCTCCTGTCAAGGAGAAATAACCACTCTGATAGGGGAAGGAATCATCCTGCTGAGGAGAAAAAAGTCACGCCAATCTTAATCGGACTCTATGGGGAAGTGAACTTCAGTTGACTGCTGTAGGGGAACAGAGCTCTACGAGAACCTGGACCTGCTGAGGAGAGCGATGTCAATCGCGAAAATAAACTGCATGACCTTCACGGCTACTTCCCCGGAGATAACGGCTCCAACGGGGACACACAGCGTCAGCTATTCAATACTCTACTGGGGAGAACCAATCATGATCCCAACTGTTTCCAAGGCCTCAGCTCCCTTGGGGATCCGCAAACTCGGTTAGGGAAGAAGAAATCATCCTGCTTCGGGGGAGAGTACGACTCTGCGGGGAATTTCAATTCCGATGGAGACTTCAGTCTGGAACTATCGATTGCTGCACACTTCAGTGACTCAGCTGGGGAGACGACATTCCTTCAGGATGCACTTGACTGGGGAGAGAATACTCTCTGCATGGGGGGAACATACTAATGCTTACGATTTCACGTTCAGACTCTGCGGGGAGAGGCCGCTGAACTTTGCTGGAGAAGAAGGAATCATCTTGCTTGGGGACGCATGCGGCGTACCGCCTGGTATATGTTGTACCTGTAACAACACAAAAAAACAGACAAGATACCCTTCTCAAAGGGACCTATCAAGGTTATCATCCTGTGACGATGTTTAAGTAATTCATTGTTTCAACAATCAGTGGCCTAGGCCAGTAAATTTATGTATGTGCATTTTGTCAAAAACATCGGCGTTCTTTTTCGCAAACAAAACAGATAAATGCTAAACAGACAAACAAAATTGCTGAATAGTATATTTCATTGATAACGAACCCCTGAATGGGTAAAAATGTTTTACAACAGATGCAAGCTCCTGGAATGAGGAAGCCGCGCAAAAATAAAACATAAATATACATCAGTATATACAAATGTCGGCAACGAGGCGTAGACGAACACCATGAGTTGATCCCTCTATGATCCACTCGACTTCGATACTTCTCCGACGCTTCAGCTTTAGAAGAGATTGATTCAGATAAACGGCCCTCAGGTCCTCCAAAACACTAAACAATGAAAGTCCACACGCGGAACGCAGTCATTTGCTTTTTCAAATCCCTAACTTTTGCGTGAACCGCCCTTTGCGGGTTTTCAGTTCACCGGGATACCCTTTTTTGCCAAAGTCGCCCTTCCAGGTTTTCGACTTTGCGGGTGTACATTCTTTTCTTTTATATCCCTAATTTTTTTCCCGAACCTTTTCCTTTTTATGGTTTGCCGGGATGCCCCATTTTTGCCTGGACTCTCTTTTTACTGTCCAGCGGGTCGCTTTCAAGCAAAGTATTTTTTAACTGCGTCCGCGTTCACCGGGGATTCAAAATCCTCGCCATCCATCATGGATAACAACAAAGCTCCTCCCGAGAAGACCTTGCTGACGACGTATGGACCTTTGTAATTGGGGGTCCACTTGCCCCGGTGGTCGGAGTGTGGAGGAAGAATCTTCTTCATGACGAGATCACCCGTCTGAAAGCTTCTAGGGCGCACCTTCTTATCATAAGCTTTCTTCATTCGGCTTTGGTACAGAAAACCATGCGCAATCAATGCTAACCTCTTCTCGTCCATCAGGCTGAGTTGGTTCAGTCGGTTCGTAATCCATTCTGCCTCGTCGAGTTTCACATCAACCAAAACTCGCAAAGAAGGGATCTCCACTTCTAACGGTAGGACAGCCTCCATACCGTACACTAAGGAGAAAGGAGTTGCCCCGGTTGAAGTACGTACCGTCGTACGATAACCGTGCAATGCAAATGGCAGCATCTCGTGCCAATCTTTATAGGTCACAACCATCTTCTGAACAATCTTCTTGATGTTCTTATTGGCCGCTTCAACGGCGCCATTCATCTTTGGCCGGTAAGGAGATGAGTTGTGGTGTTCAATCTTGAAACTCTGGCACAGCTCCTTCATCATCTTGTTATTCAGATTCGAACCATTATCAGTAATGATCCGCTCGGGAACTCCGTAATGACAGATGATGTCCCTCTTTATGAATTTAGCCACCACCTGCTTGGTCACATTAGCATATAAGGCTGCCTCCACCCACTTGGTGAAGTAGTCGATAGCTACTAGAATGAAGCGATGACCGTTAGATGAGTGGGCTCGATCTTGCCTATCATGTCGATGCCCCACATGGAGAACGGCCACGGAGAGGACATGACATTCAAGGGGCACGGCGGTACATGAACTTTATCAGCATAAATCTGGCATTTATGACATCTCTTCGCGAATTTAAAGCAATCCGACTCCATCGTCAGCCAGTAGTATCCTGCTCTCAGGATCTTTCTCGTCATAGCATACCCACCGGCGTGCGAACCAAATGTGCCTTCATGGACCTCTTCCATGAGCATACTCGCTTCTTTCTCATCTACACATCTGAGTAGCACGAGATCATGGTTTCTTTTATACAACACTCCATCAAGATGGAGATAAAAATTCCCATACAGCCTCTTCAGAGTCTTCTTATCCTGGGTTGACGCTCCCGCAGGATGCTCCTTAGTCATAAGGAAAGTCTGGATGTCATGGAACCATGGCTTGCCGTCGGAGGCTTCCTCGATCGCAAAGACGAATGCAGGCCTATCAAGACGAGAAAGGACAATTCTTGGAGCTTCGTTCCAAAAATTGACTTTATACATTGAAGCCAACGTGGCTAAGGCATCAGCCATCTGATTTTCGGCCCTGGGCACATGATGGAGTTCCACTCGATCAAAGAACGGAAGCAGCCTTCTGGCATAGTTCATGTACGGCACCAAATTCGATTGACGAGTCTCCCACTCCCCTTTAATCTGGTTAATTACAAGCGCCGAGTCACCATATACGTCTAGGTTCTTGATTCTCAAATCAATTGCTTCTTCTAGACCCATGATGCATGCTTTGTACTCCGCTTCATTATTGGTGACTGGAAACGTCAGTCTCGCAGTGAACGGGATGTGGGATACGTGGGGAGTCGTGATGATCGCCCCAATGCCACTTCCATAAGAGTTAACCGCCCCGTCAAATATCAACTTCCACTGGGATTTCCTGTCTGGACCCTCGTCGGGCAACGGCTCATCGCAATCCTTCGCTTTGAGAAACATGATATCCTCGTCAGGGAATTCAAATTTCATCGGCTGGTAATCCTCGATCGGCTGCTCGGCCAGGTAATCAGACAATACGCTACCCTTGATGGCCTTCTGGGAAACGTACTGAATGTCATATTCCTTCAACACCATTTTCCATCTGGCAATCCTGCCCGAAAGAGCTTGCTTCTCGAAGACGTACTTGATCGGATCCATCTTCGAAATTAGCATGGTGGTGTGATTGAGCATGTACTGTCGTAAACGTTCGGCAGCCCAGGCTAGTGCACAACACGTCTTCTCCAGCATCAAGTAACGAGATTCACAGTCTGTGAACTTTTTACTTAAGTAGTAAATGGCATGCTCCTTTCTGTCCGTCTCGTCGTGCTGACCGAGAACACACCCCATACTATTCTCAAGAACTGTCAAGTACATGATTAGTGGCCGTCCAACCACTGGGGGTATCAAGATCGGAGGTTCCTGTAGATACTGTTTTATCTTATCAAATGCCTTCTGGCAGTCCCCATTCCAGGTAATCGCCTGATCTTTTTTCAGCAGTTTGAACATCGGTTCACACGTGGCCGTGAGCTGAGAGATAAACCTTGCAATGTAGTTTATTCTGCCCAGGAAACCACGAACTTCTTTTTCTGTTTTCGGCACTGGCATTTCTTGTATCACTTTTATCTTCGCAGGATCAACCTCAATGCCTCTTTCACTCACGATAAACCCCAGTAACTTCCCGGACCGTACTCCAAAAGTACATTTGTTAGGATTCAGCCTCAACCTGAACTTCCTAAGCCTCTCAAAAAGCTTCAGCAAATTGACCAGATGTCCCTCCTCCATTTGGGACTTCACAATCATGTCATCAACATAGACTTCAATCTCATGATGAATCATGTCATGAAACAAAGTAACCATTGCTCGTTGGTAAGTGGCCCCTGCGTTCTTCAGACCGAAAGGCATTACCTTATAGCAAAATGTTCCCCAGGGAGTGATAAACGTAGTTTTCTCCATGTCCTCCGGCGCCATCTTGATCTGGTTGTAACCGGAGAAGCCATCCATGAACGAAAACACGGAGAACTGCGCTGTATTGTCGACCAACACATCAATATGAGGCAGCGGGAAATCATCTTTAGGGCTCACCCTATTCAAATCCCGATAATCGATGCACATTCGTACCTTACCGTCCTTCTTCGGTACAGGCACTATGTTGGCGACCCACGGAGGGTAGGTAGTGACCACTAAGAAGCCAGCATCAAGCTGCTTTTGCACTTCTTCTTTGATCTTAACGGCCATATCTGGTCGTGTCCTTCTAAGCTTCTGCTTAACGGGAGGACAATCTTCTCGCAGCGGCAAGTGGTGGACCACGATGTCAGTATCAAGTTCGGGCATGTCTTCGTATGACCAAGCAAAGACGTCACTATACTCTCTCAGCATCTCGATCAATCTCTGCTTGACATCACTCTGCAATGCAGCCCCTATCCTGACGTTTCTGACAAGTTCTTCAGAACCCAAATTCACGATCTCGATTTCCTCCTCATGAGGCAGAATAACTTTCTCTTCTTGTTTCAACAAGCGGGCCAACTCTTCGGGAAGGTCTTCGTCTTCATCAATCCCTTCTTCGGCTTGATAGATCGGGCAATCGAAGTCGAAATGAGTCGTAGAAGGTCCAGAGTCGATGTCATCTGCTATGTAGATCCTGCAATAACAAGGGTTAAGTTTAAAACAAGGATGTGCAGGTTAGCACAAACCTCATTGCCATTTTATTGTTTTTCAAAACAAATATAAACAGGAATAACAGAGATCACAATATTTGAATACGAAGAAAACGCCTTTGATTTATTAATAAAATGCATGTACATAATCCAACAAGGCCCTGACAATAAAACCACTATGCCCTGGGTAGGACATAGGGTTGTACAATGATTGGAAAAAAGTAAATCATTACTCTTCGCTTGTCATCTGGATGATATCCTTGACGGACCAGTTGGTAAGGCCCTAGCCTGGCTTGCTTGGCTGGATCCAAGAGTCGAGGTCACAGTCGCTATCTCCGCTGTCTTCAGACACTGCGTTGATGCTTTCAAAAATCACTCCGCCACTGGTAAACTGGATCGGCCCTTTACCTCGAGACGCACTCCTAGAAGAAGAAGCTTCAGCTCCAGGAGAATATCCCAACCCAAACTTGTCTTGCTTGTTAGGTATCTCAAAAATTCGCCCCAGCCTGGGGTAGATCCGGCTTGGACAACGGCCCGAGCTTCCTTGAACAAGGAGAGAGTCATCTCTGGCTTTTCGGTGACTACAGGAGCTACGTCCTTCACTTTGATAGCTTCGAATGCTTGGCATAGAGTCTCATGGATTTCCCCATCCATCTCAACATACTTGAAGGACGACAAATGGCTCACCATTATGTCTTCCTCGCCACAAACAGTTACGATGCTACCCCCGACAGCATACTTGAGTTTCTGGTGCAACGTGGAGGTCACGGCTCCAGCAGCATGGATCCACGGCCAGCCCAAGAGACAGTTGTAGGCAGGCATGATGTCCATAATATAAAAGACCGCGTCGAACGTTTCCGGCCCGACTTGGATTGGCAGGGTCACCTCCCCAAAAACATGGCGTTTAGTTCCATCAAACGCTTTCACCACCAGATCACTGGGTGTGCAAATCACTCCACGAGTATCCAACTTCATTAATGTCTTCTTCGGAAGAACATTAAGCGACGAACCCGTGTCCACCAACACGTGCGACATAATCGTGCCCCTACACTCTGTCGAGATGTGCAGAGCGCTATTGTGATTCCTCCCTTTCGGCGTCAGCTCTAGGTCAGTGAACCCCAGTCCATTTCCAGCATTCACGTGGGCTACGACCTCCTCTAGCTGGTTTACCGATATTTCTTGCGGTACATATGCGGCGTTCAACACCTTCAGCAGCGTGTTGCGGTGTGCTTCAGAACACAGCAACAAGTTCAGAATGGAAATTTTTGAGGGCGTCTGATGGAGATGATCCACAATCTTGTAGTTGCTCTTTTTAATCAACCGCATAAACTCCTCGGCGTCTTTGACTAGTAAGTCTTTTTCTACCCCACGCGGGATCTCTTCAACGACTTTACTTTTACCTTTGTCAGCTGCATCAGCTCTGACCTCTTTGTTCGCCATGCCCTCTGGTGGTGCGAACACTCTTCCGCTGCGAGTAATACCACTGATTCCCGCAAGGTTTTCCACAGACGACCCAAACGGTTCTAGCTCCATCTTCTGCCCGTTGCAGTAGACTTCAGCCCCATAATGCCATGGGATAGCATTAGTGCTTTCGAAGGGTATTGGCCCAGCTTTGGTGATAGTAATTGTGGGCGGTCTGGGCGCAGAAATAGTTATCGTCTGGCGAGGGATGGTGATGGTGGCGACCTCATCATCTTGCTTCAGCACTACCTCCCCTGATCCACATTCGGCCCTCCGGCTAAACTGTAAAATCCCTTCAGTCATCGGACTTTGAATTCCTTCTACCAACTGTTCACATCCATCAGAACGTGTTGCACAACCCATACACAGCTCTCCACAACCTGGAAAGAAACCTCTTTTCATCAACTTAGCTTTAAGGAAGCTAAGCGGCGTCTTCAGATCTCTGACGTCAGTCAACAAATCTGAACTCTCGTCTTCGATAATGGCGTTCACTCCACCTCCCCTATGATTCGGCATAAGGTTCTTCGTGACATTTGGCACATTATCCGAGAAGTTGATGATCTTAGCGTCCACCATGTCTTGCACCTTGTGCTTGAAGGCTTTGCAATTCTCTATTGTGTGGCCTGGTGCCCCTGAGTGAAACTCACAAGTTGCATTCGCGTCGTAACCTGGCGGAGGTGCCCCTGTCAAGGGAGCCAGCGTTCTCTTCTAGATCAACTATAGCTGAAGCAAAGTCTGCAATAGTTGCGCGTACGACATGGGTGGTGTCTCGAGGTGACGGCTCGACAGAGGTGCCCGATTCTGATACTTTCTGTACCCTTGTTGATTCGGTTGTTGCTGCTGCTGCTGTTGTGGCTGTTGAACTGCTGGGATAGTTATGTTGGCCACCTGCTGGTGAGGACCTTTACCCTTCCTTCGAGCGTTGGACACAACGCTTGTTTCTCCTTCTCGCCTTTTGCCGCTATAAGGTTTCTTTCCTCCTCCTCCGGCTGAGGATGACTCACCTTGAATTTTCCCGAGTTTGATCCCATTTTCGATGTGCTCACCCGTGATAATGAGATCTGAGAATGTTCCAAACATACCGCTGACCAACTTCTCATAGTAAACCCTTGGGAGGGTAGCTACAAACATCTGCACGAGCTCACGTTCAACCATCGGCGGCTGAACCCTGGCTGCCAATTCACGCCACCGCTGGCCGTATTCCTTAAACCCTTCGTTGTTCCTCTGCGACAGATGCTGCAGTTGGACTCGGTTCGGGGCCAAGTCGCTATTGTATTGGTAGTGGTGCACAGATGCTTCAGTCAGTTCCTTCCACGTGCGCACACTGGTAGGCTCCAAACTCATGTACCACTCGAGGGATGGCCCGGAAAGACTGTCTTGAATGAAATGCATCAGCAACTTCTCGTCCTCAGAATGAGCGGACATTTTCCTATAATATGATCTCAGGTGGACGCGAGGGCAAGTGGTGCCCTTATACTTTTCAAAGTCAGGTACCTTGAACTTGGGAGGAACCTTAAAATCAGCAATCAGTCCCAACTTAGACATATCAACGCCCAGGGTGTTCTGGTTCTCGATGTTTCTCATCTTATCCTCGAGTGCCTTAAACCTTAGCCGTGCTTCAGCAGTCAGCTCTCCTTCAGCACCTCTCTGAGAGAACACATCGTCCTGACGATCTTCTAACCACGGCTGAGGCCCGAACAGATTCCCAACACCTGCGTTGCCGTTGCCCAACCCAACATTAGCTTCAAGACTCCCATTACCGACGCCCGTCATATTGCCATTAAGTCCCATATTAGCTATCACATTGCCGTTGGCACTGCCATTCCCCCCGGTCACGGGGACGCCATTCTGCGGAGTTTCACCTGGTGGAGGAGTAGGCACAGTCCCACCATGGAGTACGCCATTGCTATCTACCCTTGAAATCAGAGGCTGGACCAAGGTTCTGAGCTGATCCTGGCCATTGGCGACCGCTTGCATAAGCTCTATGAAACGGTCCATTCTTTCGCGGAGTTCCTGAACATCGGTTTGCACTTGCTCCATGATTCTGGTTTGATTAGCTCTGGTCGGATAGCGGTGAATAGGTCTCTGATCAATCCTGGAATAACCTGAAAACACAAAAGGGTTAGGAAAAACGACAAAGTGCTCGTTATGCAAATGCTTCATGCAAATGCAAACGTGTGTCTGTGTGTTAGGGAGATCTCCCCCGATCCTAGTGCCTGAGAGCCAGTGCTGATAATAAGAAGAAGTCCGAGTCCAATCATGGAAATAACAATCTCGTATATAGAAAGAAAGCCCATCAAGGCGGTACACCACGTCAGTGAATACAAGATGAATCAACAGCGTGACCTCAGCATACAAGCCTGGTGATGGTCAGCATACAACAACGATCAAAACAAAAGGAATACAAATATAGTCAAGTACGGCCACGGGCGCGAAACTCTTCTAACAACCCCTTTGTTTCTGGATGATCAGGACGAGTGAGCAACCCTTCGACGAGCAGCTCCCTCTGCATAATGGTGTATTGAAGACCTTCGACCGAATCTTCCCATGCTCCTTCGCCGAAACAATCTTCTAACTTCCGCTTCTTCGATTCAAACATCAGTTTGAGCTCCTTCAGGTTAGCGAGAGCCCTGTTGAGCTGGCCTTCGGCGGCGTATCTGCGAGCGGTTTCTTCATCAAACCTCTTCTCACTAGCCTTCACCTGGGCTGTTAGACTAAGGCACGGATCTAGAAGGGGGGGTTGAATAGATCCCTTTTAAAAATTTGAGTGGCGCTACCAATAAAATTGGTTTTCAAAATTGTTTTCAAATGCGGAAGCGGCCTTGGAAAATATAGTCTAAAACGAACCACTATTGGAGAGCCGGATATGCGTCAAGCAGATGAATTTAAGACGATAACGGATAGTAAATCACTACACACTTTTATGCAAAACTCAGATGTGATTCACTCGTACTATTTCCTTATTCCAATGATCAAAAATTACACCAAAACTAGCAGCAAAATTAAGGCAATTTTAGTTCAGCACTTTTGTCGAACAGTTGGTGTGCACAAATACCTTAAATGATATTTGTGTTGAATGAGTGATTGAAAAAGCCTTAGTACAGTATTTCTATTGTACTTAGTAGTTAAAAAACAGTGTTTCACCAACTCACTCAATCAATACTACAATTTGACAAAATCACTTATTCTAGAATCACTTAATTTTTAAGCTGTAATTGAAAATGCAGAAAATAAAGGAACACAAGATTTGATGAGGCAGTTCCCCCAGTCGTCCTCGCGTTGGGGTACGTCTGCCCTCAATTCTACAAAGAGAATTGAGATATGTATTGAATAGATATCACCTGTTTGGTAGAACAGTTATACACAAGAATCGATAGACAATTGATACAAACAATCTTAATGTTGCTGATAATTTCTACCACTTCTTGCCCCTTGATTCAAGATGAATCAAGTCCTCCAATTTGATGTGAATGACCTCCGATTGCAGCCACCTTATTGACAACTCTTCCGTTGATCAAACCTTCGGCACGGCTGATCTTAGACACACCCAAATTGAACCCGGAACGTCTTCAACCTTTCAACGCCCTAGCTACTAGATTGATCAACCTTCCGCTAATCAATCACCTTCGCACTCGCTTGATTGTTGAACCGACGATTCCGTAACAAAAGCCTTCAAAACCTGTAGTCTTGATAGGTAAAACCTCAAGGTTTTCTCCCAAGAAACACCTGCACCAGCTTCCACTCGAACCGGATCTTCAATCACGCGTTCGAACCTTATCACCGTCGAGCAAACCACAAACCGCAGCAAAAAATTGATTATCTGTAATTTGAGGATTTGTGAGTTGATTGAACGATGAAGATGAAGAACACTGATGCACCTCTTTCACGTTTCTTGACCTGAACACTTTCTCACAATGCTTTCAAAAATGTTCTTAAAAATGTTCAAAAAATGTTTTTAGTTAAAATTGAAAAGACAGCTATTTATAGAAATACAAAACAGACAGTTGACAGATCAATGAAACAAAGCAGAATTTCTGTTTCTGCGCGCGAACGGTCGACCATAGGGTCGGCGTGCGCTGAGCCGTGTGACACTCAAACTGTCATGCGCCGAGTCAGCGGTCGACGCATGATCTTCATGCGCTGAGCCGTCTGATTCTTAAACCTGCATGGGCCAAGTTAACGGTCGACGCATGGTTCCATGCGCTGACCCGTGGGGAATACACAGCTTCATGCGCTGAGTGGTATGGTTGACTCATAGCTACAAAACCTGCAAAAATTGATATGTTTGTTGTTTCGTGCATCTTGTCACGACCAAACATTAGTCACATATATTGCCAATGAAATATGATGATTTAAAAGGATATAGGAAGGATGTAATATGTTAAGTATTGCATGACGATTCTGATTCATCCGAGGTTGTACTTTGTCATCATCGAAACTTGAGAACGTATGTTGTGAGACAGTTTTCCCTCACATTCTCCCCCTTTTTGATGATGACAAACCTGTGCGAAGCTTGGTGAACACAACATGCGATATCTTTAACATAGTAGTAAGCTCCCCCTTTCTTTTACAGTCATAGCTGTTGTGATCTACAATCTACTTGTCTTTTCTCCCCCTTTGACAACATCAAAAAGAGGTAAACTCGTGACACAATAACAACACATTGAATCATGCATAAATGAGATACCAACAGATGAGAAGTAAACAACAGTTATACATACGATGGAGATAACAGTTAATAGATTACAGAACCACAAAAATGTCATGATAGCAACATAGAAGTAAGCAACAATCATAGTGAGTTTGGGCAGAAAAGCAAAACACAACAAACAAAATGAATGCAAGTCAAAACAGGAAACAATAAATGACATATGAGCGCATGCTAATAGCCCCGTCCACGTCCGCGACCACGACCACGCCTGTCATAGTAATGAGGATGGCGTTGGGGATGAGCTAGATCAGTAAATTCTTCTGTGATGTTATTCAAAAAGTCAAGACTGTCGACAATGGCGCGCTCTTCAGCTTGATGACAGTGAGTTAAAGTCTCGAATCGAGCGTCCAGCTGAGTCGACATTCCACTGATCCGTTCATTTTGGTTATGCAGTTCAGAACGAATTTGTGCCATTCTTTCATTTTGATCCCTCATGAATTGTTGCTGTTGTTCCTGCATATTGGTCATAAAATTTCGCTGTTCCAACTGCATCGACTGCATCATTTCTAAAATCTCCGAATTGTTTGACGGTTGTTGAGGAGAAGGTGGGTCTGCAGTGCTTGGTTGATACGGCTGATAGAATTTGCCAAGGGTGGTCCACCCGGTGTATTGCCATTCACCCCAGCCTTGGTTATTCTCCTCATCCTCATTTTCCTGTTGGTTTGAGTAGGCAGACCAGTTATTGTGTGGATTGTCATCTTGATATGTTTGTTGATAGTTTTCAGAAGGCACGTATGGTTGATGACCTTCATTAATATCGAGGTCCAGCTGAGTCTCATCAGCGGTTTCTTGTGCCTCTCCTGCATTGTCACCTTGATTGTCTTCATCTTCACTTGAGCTTCCTTCTGCTTCTTCATCTTCTCCACCCTCTGACTCATCAGCACTTTCTTCACTCGAGGAGGCAGCTGCAGCCATGGTTGAGCGCCGATAAAATCTGTACTTTTTGAGCGACTGATCCCACACATATCCCATCATAGCAAAGACCTTTGAACTGAACTCTTTATCGGAAGAAATTGGAGTATACGGAAAAGACGGGTAATTGATACCTGCAGAGTTTAAAGCTTCCTGAATGAATGAGCCATAGGCGAGCGCGGTGCCTCGCTTGGAGTCTCTTAGTTCATACATCCGGCTTGTAATATAGTACGGCCAGTTAATTTTAATGTCGTGACCTAGTATATGGATGAGATGCACTTCAGCTTGTTCGACTCTTGACAAACCACCTTGTTTAGGCCGCAGAATGCGCGCCACAATCCATTGAAGGATCCTTGCAAATGTTCTGAGTTTTCCGGATGTGACGGACCTCGGAAAAGCCGCACTGTTTACAATGTGCTCCGGATAAGGCCTCTTGAGCATATTATTCAGTGCTTTGTTATACTCATAACCTTCAAGAGTTTTAGAATCGGTCACTTCGGCTAGGGGAGGTTCACCATCCTCTACAGACATATCAAAATACTTACTCCAGAATTCAGTATTTACAGTCACTTGAGTTGTTCCAATATGGGAATGAAAATTTTCTCCGTGAAATTTATCATTCAATTCAGAGTAAAAGACACGCACCAGATCTTCGCTATATTGTACATTGCATTCAACAAATCGTTCAACACCATGATAAGTAAGAAAGTTCATGAACTCACCCAGATGCATGCGTTCAGCAACCAGTTCATAGAAGGCGTGTTGTCGAACCACTTTCCTCTTACCAATGTCTTTGTTAAAGTTTTCCCGACGAGACGGATGAACCAGGGATTCTGCAGTGATTGGCACTGTTCCGGAGGTTGACCCTCGTGATCTTTTTCGGCGAGCATAGGTTGCCATGGGTAAGAGACAAGTTGAAGATGGAGAGAAGGTGAACTCTTTTCTGTTGCAAACACACTTAGGGTTTGTGGGTAAGTGGAGGAGGCAAGTAGTTGTGGAGAAGAGAGAAAAGTAGGAGTGGATAGGAATAGTTGCGGTTACCAAAGAATATGAATGGATGCATGCTTTGAATTTAATAAATGCAGAATTTGAACAGTTAGCGCCAAAAAAAAAAAAAAACTGGGATTTTTAGCGAGCCGTCGACCATAGCCCTGCATGCGTCGACGCATGCTGTAGAATTTTTGATAATCACAGATTTTGAACAGAGTGCGTCGACCTCTGTTCTGATATGGTCGACTCAAGCCACGAAAACTCAGAATTTTTCTTTTGCTACCTATGTTATGATGCTTAGTTGATGCAGACAAAATGCCACAATAGTGTTTAATCAAACAATATTCAATACATAACAGATAGGTCAACTATGCATCACATATTTTATTTTGAGATCACATAAAAATATATAGAGAGAGTGAGAGAGAGAAATGGAACAATATCACCTTAATACCGGAGTAGCTTGATAAACAACATACTTGTACTTACACGAATATCAAATTGTTAGAAGTACAACAGCATGATTATTTGAATGAAATAAGATAACATCAGCAAATATTATTCCCGTTCCGAAATGTCGAGGATGCCAAGTTCTCGGCGGATATGAAAGAAAGGTTCCGTTGCTAGCGGCTTTGTGAAAATGTCCGCTAGTTGGTTTTTAGTGTCAACGTGTTCAAATACAACATCACCTTTCTCAACATGGTCCCTAAGAAAATGGTGTCGAATTTCTATATGTTTAGTGCGAGAGTGTAATACGGGATTTTTGGTAAGGTTAATAGCGCTAGTGTTGTCACATAGGATAGGAATACGTTCAAGTTTAAGATTGAAATCTAGTAGTTGTTGCTTAATCCACAGAATTTGAGCACAACAACTACCCGCGGCAACGTATTCCGCCTCGGCCGTTGATAAAGCAACTGAAACTTGTTTCTTGCTATGCCAACTAACCAAGGAGTTTGAAAACAAATGACATGTACCACTAGTGCTTTTCCTATCCGATTTGCACCCGGCAAAGTCGGAATCGGAGTAACCTACCAACGAGCAATCACTACCCTTAGAATACCACAATCCATACTTCGGGGTACCTGACAGGTATCGAAGAATTCGTTTAACAGCTTTTAGGTGGGATTCTTTGGGACATGATTGGTATCGTGCACACATGCACACACTAAACATAATATCAGGACGTGACGCAGTAAGATAGAGAAGTGAACCAATCATACCTCTATATCGTTTTACCTCTACGTCCTTGCCATTTTCATCTTTATCCAAATTTACGCATGTAGGCATTGGGGTGTCTATGGCCTTGGATTTTGCCATGTCAAATCTCTTGATCAAGTCCAAACAATATTTTGTTTGGCTCACGAATGTCCCTTCTTGGAGTTGTTTAATTTGCAGGCCGAGGAAGTATGTGAGCTCCCCCATCATACTCATCTCGAATTCGCCCTGCATGAGGTCAGAAAACTCTCTCACGAGATTCATGTTAGTGGATCCAAATATAATATCGTCAACATAGATTTGCACCAAAATCAAGTGCTTTCCTTGACGTTTAATGAAGAGTGTAGTGTCAACCTTTCCTCGTGAGTACCCCTGATTAAGTAAAAACTTACTTAGTCGCTCATACCAAGCTCTAGGAGCTTGTTTGAGACCATATAAAGCTCTTTTTAACTTGTAAACATGTTCAGGGTATTCATGAGATTCAAAACCGGGAGGTTGAGACACATATACTTCTTCATTTATGTGACCGTTAAGGAACGCACTTTTAACATCCATTTGAAATAACTTAAAATCCTTTGCACATGCAAAGGCGAGTAAAAGGCGTATAGCCTCGAGTCGGGCAACCGGCGCATAAGTTTCCTCATAGTCGATGCCTTCCTCTTGGTTATACCCTTGAGCGACCAATCTCGCTTTATTACGGGTTATTACCCCGTTTTCGTCCAACTTGTTCCTAAACACCCATCGGGTGCCGATTACTCGATGGCCTCGCGGAGGAGGGACAAGGTCCCATACCTCGTTTCTTTTAAACTGATTTAGTTCCTCTTGCATCGATAAAAACCAGTGCTCATCGAGTAGGGCCTCTTTGGGGTTTTTAGGCTCTATTTGTGAAACGAAAGCGAAGTGATAACAAAAGTTACTTAGCTTAGATCGAGTGGTGACTCCCTTTGTGATGTCTCCGAGAATATTGTCAATTGGATGATCTTTACACGACTTCCAAGCTTGAGGGAGATCATCGTTTGTAGGCGGATGAGCTTCCTCAGTTACCTCATGGTGTGCATCCTTATCCTCCTCAATTTTGACTCTATCGGGTTGATCAATCCCCGTTTCGCCACCTTTGAGTATGTCTTCTGTGGATGTACCTGCACCATGAACAACACTATCCTTTCCGACATTTCTCGGATAGGACTCATCAAACGTAACGTGCACAGACTCTTCAACAGCTAGTAATCTTTTATTATAAATCCTATATGCTTTACTTGATTGCGAGTACCCTAGAAAAATGCCTTCATCGGCTTTTGAATCAAACTTGCCCAAGTTTTCCTTTCCATTGTTTAATACAAAGCACTTGCATCCAAAAACATGAAGGTGAGAAACATTAGGCTTTCGCCCTTTTAAAAGTTCATACGGAGTTTTGTTTAGAATGGGGCGGATGAGTACCCTATTCAAAACATAACATGCCGTACTAATGGCGTCGGCCCAAAAGTATTTTGGTAAACCACTATCATTAATCATTGTTCTTCCCAATTCTTCTAAAATTCTGTTTTTACGCTCCACAACCCCATTTTGTTGAGGAGTTCGTGGAGCCGAGAAGTTATGATCGATGCCATGGTTACCGCAATATTCTTCAAATAAATGATTTTCAAATTCACCTCCGTGGTCACTTCTTATTGACACAATGTTTGTATTTAACTTATTTTGGGAGAGCTTGGCAAATCTCTCAAAAGCGGCAAACGTGTCACTTTTACTCACTAAGAAGATGGTCCAACAGAACCTAGAAAAGTCGTCCACTATTACGAATCCGTAATAGTTTCCTCCTAGACTTTTGATCCTAGACGGCCCAAACAAGTCCATATGAAGTAGTTCAAGAGGTCTCGTTGTTGAAATAATCTTTTTGGATTTAAAGGAGATCCTCGTTTGTTTTCCTTTTTGACAAGCATCACAAAGGTGATCCTTGGTGAACTTAATTTTGGGAAGTCCTAGTACTAGATCTTTTGAGACAATCTTATTGAGTAAGTCAAAGTTGACATGCGCTAAGCGCCTATGCCATAGCCATGAGTCTTCACTCATAGATATGAGACATTGATCGCTTGTTGGGGATACCACATTCAAGTCAAGCATATACACATTGTTTACTCTAAAACCAATAAACACATTCTTCTTATCACTTTCATGCACAATTTTGCAGCAATCTTTTGAAAAGGAAACATTGTAACCTTTGTCGCATAATTGGCTAATGCTAAGGAGATTATGTTTAAGGTTTTCGACAAGCAACACATCGGAAATTGTAGTAGAGGAGGGATTACCTATACTACCTTTACCTAGTATCGCTCCGCGGTTGTTATCACCGTATGTTACATACCCTTTCTTCTTAGCCACGAAGTCTATGAATAAGGATATGTCTCCAGACATGTGCCTTGAGCACCCACTATCAAGAATCCATCTTCTCTCGGTGGACTCGACACATTTCACCTGTCAAAATATAACTCAGAAAAGGGAGGTACCCAATGGCATATTGGGTCCTAATAGGTTAGCGACAAGACGGTTGCGTTTGGGCAACCATTGGTAGATGCCTTTAGGAACAAGAAATCTCCTAAATCGACATTTACCAATGGAGTGGCCTTTCTTGCAACAGTAAAAACATACAAAGTCGACATTAGAATCACTTTCACTTGCTTGATCCCTAATTACATATGCATATTTTTGATATGGGTTTATCATACTTTTTCTAAAATCCTTTTTATCGATTGCAAAAGTAATTTTAGGTTCAAGTGCCTTGTCTAATTTGGCCTTAAGGTTTCTAACCTCACCTTGCCAAATATGACAAGTATCACAACCAAAGTTGAAAGGATTACTATTGTCCTTACAATCCGATTCATTATCTTTCACAATGGAAGCCTTAAGGTCCTCTAATTTCTTTTCGGACTCTAAGACTTTGTGCTCTAAATATGTAAAAATTCTTCTATTAGAAGCAAGTTTCTTAAAGGCTTCAGTTGCTTCCTTGTGTAAAACATCGAATGCGGTTTGTAATTCGGAATGAGACATATTAGATGACATATTATATCTAGAGTGACGTACCTGTTTCTTTTTCTTTTTCTGATTTGCGGAGAGACATAGATTCACGGACTCTTCTTCATCACTAGAGCTTTCATTAGAGGAGGAAGAATCACTGTCGCTTTCCCACGCGATGTACGCCCTCCTAGGCTTTGATGCTCTCTTATGTGACTTCGATGGTTCCTTTTCTTTTCCCTTGTTGTTCATTGGACAGTCCGGTTTGTAGTGACCGGGCTTTCCACATTTATAGCACGTTCCTCTAGTCTTTTTGCCTTTTTGATTGTCATCTTTGGAGAACCTTGATTGCCTTCGGAAATTTACCAGGTTCTTCTCCGAATGTTGGATGCCGTTCTTTCTCACGTACCGGTTATACCGTTTAACGAACAGCCCCATGTCCTCATTTATGTCTTCTTCTTCGTCGTCGCTTGAAGAATAATCACTTTGCTCTTTTGCTTTAGACTTCGAGGAAGAAGCCTTAAGAGCTATTGACTTCTTTTCACTCATCTTTACTTTGTCCTTCTTTTCTTTCCTTTCATGTTGGTCAAGACTCAAGAGTACCTGTTCATGCTCTTGTAGTTTGCCAAACAATGTAGTCAGGTCTAATACCGTAAGATCATTTGCCTCTTTGATGGCGGTCACTTTCGGCTGCCATTCCCTGCTAAGACATCTCAAAACTTTATTAGTAGCAAGATCATTGGAAATAGGTCTTCCTAGTGAATGTAATCTGTTTATGAGATGAGTAAATCTCTTTTGCATGTCAGCAATGGTTTCCCCTTGCTCCATGAAAAAAAGATCAAACTCTTGTATAAGAGTGTTGATTCGAGCCAACTTAACATCGTTTGTCCCCTCATGGGCAATTTGTAGTGCATCCCACATAGTCTTAGCCGTAGGGCAATGGGATACACGGTAGTATTCATCTACACCTAATGAGGAGATTAGAATGTTCTTAGCTTTCCAATCGTAATTATACTTTCGCTCATCGTCGTCGGTCCATTGTGCTTCGGGCTTTGGCACAACTTCGTTATTCTCATTTGTCATGGTTATTTCAATCGGACCATTGAGAATAACGTTCCATATCTTTCTATCTATGGAATTAATGTGCACCCGCATACAGTCTTTCCAATAGCTATAATTTTCACCGTTAAAAACGGGAGCTCTATTGTACGCCCCTTTTGGTTCGTTAGCCATTATTCTATCAATGTTGTATTTGAAGCACCGGACAACCGGAGCTCTTGATACCACTTGTTAGACTAAGGCACGGATCTAGAAGGGGGGGTTGAATAGATCCCTTTTAAAAATTTGAGTGGCGCTACCAATAAAATTGGTTTTCAAAATTGTTTTCAAATGCGGAAGCGGCCTTGGAAAATATAGTCTAAAACGAACCACTATTGGAGAGCCGGATATGCGTCAAGCAGATGAATTTAAGACGATAACGGATAGTAAATCACTACACACTTTTATGCAAAACTCAGATGTGATTCACTCGTACTATTTCCTTATTCCAATGATCAAAAATTACACCAAAACTAGCAGCAAAATTAAGGCAATTTTAGTTCAGCACTTTTGTCGAACAGTTGGTGTGCACAAATACCTTAAATGATATTTGTGTTGAATGAGTGATTGAAAAAGCCTTAGTACAGTATTTCTATTGTACTTAGTAGTTAAAAAACAGTGTTTCACCAACTCACTCAATCAATACTACAATTTGACAAAATCACTTATTCTAGAATCACTTAATTTTTAAGCTGTAATTGAAAATGCAGAAAATAAAGGAACACAAGATTTGATGAGGCAGTTCCCCCAGTCGTCCTCGCGTTGGGGTACGTCTGCCCTCAATTCTACAAAGAGAATTGAGATATGTATTGAATAGATATCACCTGTTTGGTAGAACAGTTATACACAAGAATCGATAGACAATTGATACAAACAATCTTAATGTTGCTGATAATTTCTACCACTTCTTGCCCCTTGATTCAAGATGAATCAAGTCCTCCAATTTGATGTGAATGACCTCCGATTGCAGCCACCTTATTGACAACTCTTCCGTTGATCAAACCTTCGGCACGGCTGATCTTAGACACACCCAAATTGAACCCGGAACGTCTTCAACCTTTCAACGCCCTAGCTACTAGATTGATCAACCTTCCGCTAATCAATCACCTTCGCACTCGCTTGATTGTTGAACCGACGATTCCGTAACAAAAGCCTTCAAAACCTGTAGTCTTGATAGGTAAAACCTCAAGGTTTTCTCCCAAGAAACACCTGCACCAGCTTCCACTCGAACCGGATCTTCAATCACGCGTTCGAACCTTATCACCGTCGAGCAAACCACAAACCGCAGCAAAAAATTGATTATCTGTAATTTGAGGATTTGTGAGTTGATTGAACGATGAAGATGAAGAACACTGATGCACCTCTTTCACGTTTCTTGACCTGAACACTTTCTCACAATGCTTTCAAAAATGTTCTTAAAAATGTTCAAAAAATGTTTTTAGTTAAAATTGAAAAGACAGCTATTTATAGAAATACAAAACAGACAGTTGACAGATCAATGAAACAAAGCAGAATTTCTGTTTCTGCGCGCGAACGGTCGACCATAGGGTCGGCGTGCGCTGAGCCGTGTGACACTCAAACTGTCATGCGCCGAGTCAGCGGTCGACGCATGATCTTCATGCGCTGAGCCGTCTGATTCTTAAACCTGCATGGGCCAAGTTAACGGTCGACGCATGGTTCCATGCGCTGACCCGTGGGGAATACACAGCTTCATGCGCTGAGTGGTATGGTTGACTCATAGCTACAAAACCTGCAAAAATTGATATGTTTGTTGTTTCGTGCATCTTGTCACGACCAAACATTAGTCACATATATTGCCAATGAAATATGATGATTTAAAAGGATATAGGAAGGATGTAATATGTTAAGTATTGCATGACGATTCTGATTCATCCGAGGTTGTACTTTGTCATCATCGAAACTTGAGAACGTATGTTGTGAGACAGTTTTCCCTCACATGGGCTTCCAGCTTGGAGATTTGTTGCATCAGCTTATCCTCCCGCTCTTTCCTGGTGGCTAGGGAGGCCTTCCAGTGCTGGTTAAACTTGGATATCCTTCGATATGCTTCGTCCAAGTACTGCTTCTTCGTGGCCAGTACATCGTTGACAACTTTGAAGTCTTGACCCATGCGCTCACGCTCAGCTATCTGCTTAGTCAAGTCTGCACCTAGCTGGTTCACCAGCTCTGTCTGCCTCTTGAAGGAATGAACGGCTTCGTTTCTCTCGCTTCGGAGATGAGCCAATTCTTTCTCCAGTTCTTCGTTTGCCCTCTTCAATTCATCTCTCTCAGCTAACGCCTGATTATGTTGCTGGATGGGCACGGTAGTAGGCTCTTCAATCACTGGAGGGCTTTTTGGCTTGGCAGGAAGAAACGGCGTCCCTATAGCATCGGCTCTGGCTCTGATCCAAGTCACGTACGAAGGGTAGGCTTGATTATTGCTTTTCCCCAGCAATGGTTTTCCCCTCTTACTGATGCCATTCCAAGTGCGCTAAAGCTTAGACAACATATCCCCTTCTAGAAGACCAGTGAGGTACAGAGATTCCTTCACCTCTTCATCCTTCGACGGAGTCCTCAAAGCGTAAGCAAACTGTCGGACTAGCAAAGACGGATTGTAGTCTATACAGCCCTTCCTGCCTATCAAAGGCACATTCGGAAACCCGCTGCAGCTGAAGATAATCTCGGTACCCAACCTATTCCGCTCAAACCAGTCAATATCCTCTGCTGATAGACTCATCAAATGCTCGGACCACTCAGTTGTGGCTGCAGACAAAACAAAGGGACCCCTCTTGGGCAGATGACTATCAAGCCATTTATAAATCAAGGGTACAAAGCATGAGACATTCTTGCCCCTTCTGTTCTCGTTTTTGTAATGGACGGAATGGTAGACATATCCTATCAAGGTAGGGACTGGATTCCCTGAAGCAAAGATGCGAAACGTGTCGAAGTCTACAAAATCGGGCATATTGGGGAACAGGATGACGCCATATATGCATAAAGCGAGAATGGCGTTGAACATGACCCAACATCCGTCTTTGGCGCACTGCTGAGCCTTACCCACTAAGAACTGCAAGGAGAAACCGGGAACCTTTTTCCAACTAGACAATACCAACTCGGAGGCATCCAGATGAAGTGTGGGAGCTAGACTAGCCAGATTAGGCTCAGCATCCATATGAACAAAAGGCATCTGCCTCTTGATAGGCACACCTAACAAATCAGCATATTCCTCTAGCGTGGGTGCGAGAACAAAATCCTGGAAAGTAAAGCATCTCAACGGAGGATCGTAGAACTGCAGCAGAGTGTGCAACCCATTCAACTCAAACGCAGAAGGTTTACGAACCAAACTGAGCAATTTGCCGTAAGATTTTCTGAACTCATATCTCACAGAATCATCTGCTAAGGCAATAAAACCAGTCAGCTGAACCACATCAGGGGCAGGGAGCTTGTAAGCCACGGTCTTCCTCAGAGAACCCATAACAATACAATAGGAGGCAAGAAAACCTGAATCAGGGGAAACGGTACCTGCAACACAGACACACGTTAATGAAATGCAAATGAGTATGCAAAGCGATGTAAAATGCAATCATGCAGCAGGAGATCAAGGCAACTGTGCTGTGGAGATTTTGTATCAACAAAACCACGATACTGCTCTGTCAAGAACAACCACTATATCTGATAAGAAGAAAATCCCGGTATCGGACCACAAATCTGCTCTGTCAAGAACACATATAGATAGGACCATAAACTTACTCTGTCAAGAACAACCATATGATAATAAGGACCTCTGATACAGGACCAAAATTTTGCTCTGTCAAGAACAAACATCTGATAGTAAGGACCTCTGATACAGGACCAAAACGCTGCTCTCTCAAGAACAAACATACATCTGCTGATGAGACCTTCTGATCCCAATCATAAACCTGCTCTATCAAGAACAAATACACATCTGATGATAAGATCCTCTGATACAGGATCAAAGCTCTGCTCTGTCAAGAACAAACATACATCTGCTAATGAGATCCTCAGGCCCCAATCATAAATCTGCTCTGTCAAGAACAAATACTCATCTAAATACAAGGTCCTCCGATACAGGACCAAAGCTCTGCTCTGTCAAGAACAATCATATATCTGAGGATGAGAACCTCCGGTACCAACAAAACTTATTCACTATCAAGAAAACCAGGTAGTCTGAAGGTCAAAGTTTCCTGCAATAAACCCAACCCTGCTCACAGGTATGGACCTAAACTGACTCAAGTTCGGCATCCTATGTGTTCATCAGCGTCACAGACATTCAAGAGGGGTGATACGATACCTAGAAGGTGTGGCATCACCAGCTCATGAAGCGGCCTCACTCGGCTGAATCACAAATGATCGGTCCCCAGAATCGACAATCCTCCAAACCAACAACCCCCTCAACCCAAAGGGTTGAAAAAGAAGTCAACCGGGAGAACCTCGTCTGAGCGTCGATTTCTTGAGACACTAGTGCCTGCCAAGCAAGCACGCGCCCACTAATTTCCACAACTAATGCTATGTTCACTCAAGCCTGGGTCTGGCTTCTCACTCATCAGAATGCCCCTCCCACAATAGCATAGATAATCATATCATACTAAAAATAAAATGCAGGAAATAAAATGCGATAAATAAACACAACCTCACAAGTAATCATACAAGCGCTAGGATTGACTCTCGAAGGGGACGTCGGATCCCCAAACTGACTCGCATCCGGGACGTTGGATCCCAGGAAACTATCAAGTCCCCAGCAGAGTCGCCAGTTGTCGCTTCTGCGAAAATAAGGTGCCGGCAAAACAGAAGAGTCGCCACCTTTCGTTATTTATCACTCGGAACGGGAAAGGAAACGATCGGAAAAACCTGACGAAAAGGGTAAGGCAAGGTCATCACAACCATTGTCTGGGTTCGGGAGTCGGTTACGCAAGGGGAAGGTATTAGCACCGCTCACGTCCATCGTACTCGATGGGATCCACGCTTGTTGTGTTTACTGGACGAGTTGGTTTATCTATCTACCTATCAAGGCTGGCTTGAAAAAGAAAAGAAAATGACTCGGCAAAGCGTCGCACTTTATGCCTACGTATTCTCATCAGAGAATGAGAAATCATAGTCAACGTAGTTCGACCTACGACGGGTGATGGGGAAGGTGGCTCGCCAATACGTCAGTATTGTGCCTACGTACTCTCAACAGGTATGAGAGATCAGAGCTTACGTAGTTCGGGATAATACGGATTACGGGGGTTCAGATTCATCTGTTTTATCGAGTAGGGTTAAACAGCAGTTCCAGCAGTTAGGGACAAAGCCTGTTTGCTGTAGAACTGAAGTTTAACGACACTTTTTTCTTCAGAAAAGCTTCCTTTGAATTATGAGCCCACGGGGCAAAAAGGTTTGAAGTTTGTTTTCTGTCTTTTACGAAAGAAGTATTTTTTATTGTGTTTGCAATTTCAATTGCACTAGAGACTATGACCTGAGAGTGAATGCGTCGCATGTCACCCAAAGGGTGCCATACTAAACATCCAGACTGTTGGAAAGAAGCTCTCCAACAATCCTTTCTCAGATAGCTTAAGGCTCGTAACGTACGAAAGAAATCATTCATGATTACTGTATCTTAAGCTATTTTGAGATGAGAAGAGAACAGGCTCAACTAATGGGAGACTATCAAGTCCTATTGTTGTCATGCCAAGGATTCATCCTATAGTTGAGGTTTGAAACAGGGAACTCCTAGAAGTTATCATGCATAGGTTTCAACCTAAAGTTCTATCATCACTTCCTTATCAAAGGAAATGAGAGTCCTAAGGGATCATGTCAATGATACAGAGAAACAAATAAAGCATCAGCTTAAACAGTAAACAGTAAACGACTGTAAAATGCATGCAATACAAGTGATGGAGGAAATGTGTGTGGGGCATCAGCCTCCACAAGCTCATCTCAACCTCAAGCCAGATATGAATAATTGCAATCATAAAGAAGAAACAACATGCTATCAAGCAGAATAGAATAACAACTGCAATCATACAGAAGAAAATGAAATGCTATCAAGCAAAATAAACCACATGGGCAAGGGAGCTGGGCTCTACCGAATACCCGCAAGCAAAGCCATAGAGGAACAATACAAGTAGAGGGAGCAACTCAACCTCTAGTGCAATCATGCTCCTAATTAAAGTTAGTCTAATCATGGACTTATTCTAATGCATCAAGCAAGTCAAACAAGACACATCAGCACAAAAAGAAAACAGACAAGAAAGAAACAGATCTACAACTCTCTCTCAATTCCAAGCTTCAGCTCTTCTACCAGCAACCCAGTCTTCAGACCTCAACCAACCTTCAAGGCTATCATCTTTCATGACAAATGTCAATTTGTTTCTCCAGGTTTCAATCCATCAACATAAGTATCCACTTATTCTCTCTTCTCCAAGCTTCAGCTCTTCAGTCAATTCCACCCTCAGGCTTCACTTCTAACTACAAGCATCAACTTGATTCCTTCAGGCTCTTCAAACATCAATGTGAGTATCAACTCATCCTTTATTCCTCAAGCCTAAGCTCTACACTCAATCTCAACCGAATCCTCTTCATAAGTGTCAACTTAGTCTTCAAGCTTCAGCTCTCTTTGCTTTACCAGTCTCAACTAGCTTCTCTTCACCTACAAGCTTCAGCTTCTCAGAGTAGTCTTCAATCACTTAGAAGTGTCAACTTCATCCTTCAATCTTCTTCTAGCAAGGAACTCCTCACTCTTCATTCAATCTCCACTGGATCTTCAAGTATCAACTTGTTCTTCTTGCTCTTCAAGCTTCAGCTGCAATGGCCATGCTCAAGGAATCATCCTCTTCCACACTTTTCAATGAAGTCTTCATCTTCAAACTCAAGCCCAACATCTTTCAAGATACTCAGCCCAGAAGATAGTTGATTGAATAGAGTGAGAGGAAATGATAAACAAGCTTACTAACAACCAAAGGAAGCCTGCAAGGGTTCATCATTGTGAGAGACTGGTTCCCTCAAAGTTCTACTTCCCAGATAAAGCCACTCATCCTTCCAAAGGAGGGATGTGAATATCTGAGAAGTAATTTTAGTCATTGGGAGGAATGGAAGCACAAGAGGCTTTCCATGTTTGTGAAAGAAATCATTCTAACTACAAGGCTCTCCCTATGTCCTATCTCCTAATCTTCATCAGATACCTTCAGGCACCAACAAATCCAAAGCTCCAAGCAACTTCAATCAACTTCAATCATCCTCTTCTTGTCTTCAACTTGTCTTCAATCTCAATCAAAGGCAAACCAAGCACAAACCCTAATCTAAGGGACCTAAATGAGTTAAACTAGTTGAATTAGTAATTTAGGATCACCTAAAACCTAGCACTAAAGTTAGTCCTAACTAAAATACTAGAATCAATTGTAAAATCCTACAAAAATTACTATGGGAATCTAGGTCAATCATGACTCTATCACATTAGTTTCAAAGATCAAATCATCAATTTGGACCTAGAACTAAATCCTACATTCTAAGGTATCAACCTAAAACCCTAAAAAGGAAGCATCTAAACATCAATCTAGAAGGCATACCTATTTTCATCACAAACATGTGAGAAAATTACTATGCGATCATACATGTCTAACCTAATCACACACAAAAAATCAGGCTTAAAATTATTACCATGAGATCAAACAAAATTCTACAAAAATATGCATCAACCATAAACATTTTAATATCAATTAAAATACAAAATTCCAATTAAATCAGAAATTATATGAAATGAAAATATTTTTCTCTAAAAAATAATAGACTCAATCATGAGTAATATGCAAAAAGAATGGATTTGATTGGATTAATATTCAATTAGTTATGAATTTTACAAAAACCATGAATAAAATGAAAAATTAATGAAAATCAAATAAAAATAATGAAGCGCGCGGTGCAGGAAGTAAACAGAATCAGTTAAAAACATGGGTTAGGCTTGCTGGGGGGTGTGGATAGCACTCAGATTATTAAGCCCAAAACACCAAATAAATGAAACGCATCGTTTCATCAGAAATTCTTCACAACTCAGCTTTAAAACACAGCCCTTGGATCTTCTCACAATCAATGGTCAAAACATGATCCAATGGTGAGAACTTCATCTTCTCCATTTCAAAGCTCTGAGCTTCGCACCCAGCTCCGGCCACCGCCGATGGAGCTCTGGTCGTCCCCTTCAACCCTAGTTCTTCCTAGAGGCCTCCAATCCAAGAGGTCAAAACATGAAGCACACTCCAAATCTTGCCACGAACTCAATCATGCCATTAGTTTCTTCTGAAACCCCAAGAATCAACATCTCCCAATCTCAACCGAAAATGGTGATTCACTTAATTTTTCTCTAATTCAACAATTAACCATCTAAAATCCATCCTAGGCCATTCTACAACTAATCTAGCACCTTAATTCAACCTAATTCTGCCTAAATCATGCTATAGGAAGAAGGTTACAAACCTGGAAATTCTTGAATAACAGATGCACGAAATCTTCTCTTCAAGCTCTCAAATCTTCTGGACACGATCACTGAACTTCCTCCTTGCTTCTGTATGCAAAAGATTCAATGGAAAGTGCTCCAATCTTGAAACACGATGAAGAGTTGCAGGTGCTGAAAATCACTTGTTCCCACACGATCTAGCCACCAATTCTTCTTAGAAATGATCTGGAATCAATCCTTGATACTCATGGAAGAAGACTCAATCAAGAAAATGGAAGGAAATGGAGGAATTTGATGAAACCGATTTCAATTGCAATCTATGAAAACTCAATTCCAAACTATGCTCAAACCTTCAATGATCACCAACCTCTGCCATGGATTCATTCTACTCAATATATAGATGGAGTTTGGATGATCTAGAACCCTCTAGATCCTTCCAATGAGATTTTACTCATCTCATGTCATGAGATTTTGAATCACTTATCATGCCATGCTCAACCCTTGCAATCAGCTTGGAATTCATCCCATTCACTCTTAATTTCTCCCCTAGTGAGATATTAGAGGTGTTTAGCTTGCCAAGTTCCTTGTTCATGCCTTAATTTTGAGTTATGCATATGTTACTTAATATGCAAGCAAGTGTTTTCCAAAGCAAGTCCATGATTTAGACCTCAAATAAAAAATGTGGCTAAACCATTGTTTTCAAAATGTTTTCTAGAGTCAAAATGATATATTACATGCCATGGTTTAGATGTGTAGGTTGAAAATATCAATTTCCAACTTTGACTTATTTAACTTATGCCTTCATTTTAGGTCATTTTTACAACTTTGAGCTACAAGCCTTTTCAACATCTCATGACCTCCTCACTAGCATTAAAACATCATTTTAAGCAAGTTTTATGTTGAATATTTTTCCATTTGAAGCTTGGAAATAGGAGTTATGGCTTTATGGTTGAAATGACCTGTAATCTCCAAATGACCAAAATGCCCTTGACTTGTCAAAGCCATAACTTGAGTTCTACAAATCCTATCAAGGACTTATAGTACTCTCTAGAAATATAAGAAGATAAGGAACAACATTCATGTTGACCAAAAGTCCATAGGAATCCTCCTTCTTGGGCAAAAGTTTGAGGTAAGTTGGGTAACTTTCAAGGCCCCAAATTCACATACCTCAGATGACCTGTAACTTGTCAAAGTCATAACTTGAGTTCTACAAATCCTATTAAGGACTTATAGTACTCAAATTAAATCTAAGAACAAGCTCTACAACATTCATGTTAGGGGCAAGATGAGATAACAATCACATCTTGGGCTAAACTGCCTTGAAGATAGGGGTCAAACTAGGGGATTTTACACTGTCAAGCCTTAGAAACCCTAGCTTGAAACTTCTCAAACTCTTCAATCATGATGAGTTGACCTTGGAATCATCCTTATAGAATCTCAATGCATCACTCCATGATCACATGGCTCTTGAATTAGGTCCCAACCTTCTCCAAATCATCAGTTGACCTAGGGTTGACCCAGTCAAACCCTAATTGCACCACTCATGGCTGAGTCTTCTTAATCTTGCACAATGACCTATCTAGGCTTCATGATGGCTTTCAAGACATCTCATAAGCTCTCTCAAGGCTTCAAGTCCACATTCTTGGCTTCAGAATCATCTGAGGAGCTCCCCATAACCCTCAAGTTAGGAGGCACACAACCTTGGTTTCAACCAATCTCTCTGGGGATCTTTTGACTTCTCTGACAAAGATATCTACCCTTGAACACTTGAATAAGCTTCTTAGCTAGCTTCAAAGTCTTGTGTAACTCCTAATTGGTAATCATACCTCTTGATCTCCTGCATACATGTCAATGAAATGCAAATGATAATGCTAATGTGAATGAAATGCAACACAAGCTAGGTAAGGAAATGTTGGTCAAATTTTGGGGTGCAACACACGCCTTGAGTTGTGGTCGTTTCGTCTTTCATCTTTAAAACTACTTAATTTTGTTTAAATCTTTCAAAGTAGGTAAACCCTAATTCAAACAATAGGCCTACCCTATTTTAAACCACCTACGTCAAATCCAAATTATTTTCTTAAATTAAATTATGAAAGTATCAAGTTCTTGGAGTCGCGCATTCCTTGAACTCGAGAATGACCACTATTGAGGCGTACGCCTTGAGTAGTGCGTCGTTCAAACTTTCATTCCTAAAACATTTCTCGTAATTATTTGGACAAGTATATTCACTGTCCAACAAACATATTTCATAATTAATGGAATGAAAAAGGTGTCGTTGGGATCTAGCATTCCAACGATATCACGACTAATTGGTTATGAGGCCGACGTCTCATCTATTGAATAGTCGTCATTCATCCTAAACATACAACTCGTCTAAGCTCATTCCTCTTCTTCAATTCAAACCCTAATACGCGTCTAAACGGTTCAATTCAAATTATTTTTCTTATCTAAATTGCGAAAGAATTGAGTTCTTGGAGTCTCGCATTCCTTGAATTCTTGAGTAACCACTCTTGGGGCGTACGCTTTAGGTTGGGGGGTTCTCGACCTTTTGTCTATAAAACACGTGCCCTAATTATTTGGACACATATCGTCATTGTCCATTCAAATACAATTTCATAATTATTCGAATGAAAAAGGTATCGTTGGGATCTAGCATTCCAATGATATCCCGATTAATTGATTGCGAGGCTGACGTCTCGTTTATCGAGTAGTCGTCATTCTCCCTTAAAATATTCTATCCAACTCTCTTTTCTCACCCCCCCTGTGCGATTGAATCTTTCTTAAACACTAAATTCCTCGCCCTCGTGCGATTTCCAATCCAAACACCTTTTCCTAAAGAACATTGTTTAGTCCCTTCTTCCGCGCATAACAAATTAGTGCTTCAGCCTCCCCTAGCGAGCAGACAAGCCAACGTTTAGCAGTTAGAATGCGACCTAAACACTCGTTCAATTCCAAACCCTTTTATCGTAGTTATCCGAACTACGACTGCTCTGATTTCTCATTTATCAAGGAGAATACGTAGGCACAAGATTGCGATGATCTTGGCGAGCATAATCCCCTATTTTTTCCCGTAGTCCCACGAACTACGAATGCTCTGATTTTCCACTTCTTACAAGTGAAGATACGTAGGCACAACAGCCCCAATCCTTGGCGAGCACCCTATCTTAAAACCACCCATTCCCCCATAGGAGAAACCTTAGAAGAAAACAAGCGTAGCTAACTTTACTCTCGAATCGAATCAAGAGGTTCCCGTTGAGTACAACGGACGTAGAGGGTGCTAATACCTTCCCTCTGCGTAACCGACTCCCAAACCTAGAATATTGGTTGCGATGACCATGTTCTTATCTCTCTTAAAGGTTTTATCGATATTTTCCTATTCCATCCTTAGAATGAATAAAGTTCGGTGGCGACTCTGTTCGAACGTATTTTCCGCGTCCATCGCGAGGATCGTATTTTTCGAGGTACGATAGATGGCGACTCTGATGGGGAGTACGCATTGCCCTATGCAAGAGAGAGTCAAGCCTCACTTGACTCGATTCGAGAGTACTAACCTTTTTGCTTAATTGTTTTTCTTTATGTTAATTTTCTCCTGTTGTTTATTTCTTATTTTCTCTTTCTATCGTATGTTGTTTATTATATCTGCCTACATCTGCCTGCTGGATTCGGGGATAGCATTGCAAGTAAAGCTCTACACCCGAGCTTTGGAAAAAGAAGAGAGAAAACATAGTTTAGAATTGATAGTGATTAGGGTTAGTCCCCAAGGACTCGCTCCTTGTGTGCCTAGCATGAAAGCTCCTCCAGAATAGACCTTTTCGTAGATCCTATCGTAACGCAGCTAGCCTGTTGCACGATTTGATTCATGAAGGGTCCATGACTCTGGGAACCACTCTTAGAACCAGTTTCTATATTGGTAGTCGTGTAGTGTTAGTCTCCGAGGACCCGCTCCTTGTGTGCCTAGCATGAGGACTCCGCTCAGGAGAGACCCTATCGTACTCTCGTTATAATACAGCTAGCCTGTTGCATAATGTTGATGCGATTGGTGTCCGTGATCTTGGGACCCTTATCTCTCAACATAGAAGCTATCCTGTGAGTGGGTATGTGGGTAAAGAAAATAGAACTTGCCTAGTGTAACCTACCGGTTAGAGAGCTTTGACCTGTTTATGTTATCCTGGATCCTGCCTGCATTGCGTTCGCGTGTCATTGCATATGCATTTCATTTGCATTTCATATCGTTTTCCAAAACCAAAAAGCTCATCCATCCTTTGTTCATAATCCTGAGTTGATTTCCTGACACAAGTATTGAACTTAACTTAGTGCTGGAAGACTATGGAACACTTGAGGCAAAATCAAGTTGAGCTGGGAAAAGACGAGAATAGCAGGGAAGGAAAGATGAAGCAGACACCAGAAGTGGGAAGAAAAAAGGAAAATCTTCAAGAAGGTACCACAACTAGGAGTTTTACTCCCATATTTCATCCCACTCCACAGCCTCTTGGTTTTTATCCCCAACCATTTCTTCCAAAGCCTCGGAATCAACGGTCATCACCTGTTCTATCCCAGGAACAGGGGAATTTAAACCAGAGAGGCGTCAAGAAGTCTCAGTCATGCCCTATTCGCGACCCTATTCCTATACCGTGTGGACAACTGCTCTCGTACCTGATTCAGGGTTCCTTAGTGGTACCCGTATCCCTCGGGCCAGCTCGTACTCGTCTTCCACCTGGATATGATCCTGATGCACAGTGTGAATACCATAAGGGGGCGAGAGGGCGCTCTATTGAAGGTTGTTGGTCATTCAAGAATAAAGTTCGAGAGCTAATTAACAACAAGCGCATAGTCTTCGAGGAAGACAACCCAGGGGCAGAGTGTGGGTATCATACAGGAACCGTAGGGCATGCTGTCGAAGAATGTAAAAGCTTTCGAAACAAGTTGCAAAGATTGACCAGAAAGGAAGACCCTATCCCAAATGGTTCAACTCGAAGATCTGGCAAAGAGGAAGTACAAGAGTTTTGTGGACCAATCAAAATTCGGTACCACAAGGAAAAGGTTGAGTTTTTGGCAGATGAGATGTCTTTATCCTCTTATAATCATGTGGAGACCATGATCTCAAGAGAGGAGATGGAAGTGAAGTCTAAAAGGGTTGTATTTGCTGAAGAGACATCGAAAAGTCACTTGGGAGAGCATCCTACCGATACTGAGGAAGATGATGACATCCACCTTTGGATCCCAAAAGGACAACCAACAATACCCAGGGAACCATGTCAGAAGCCTTGGATTGCTCCCTATGCAAATCAACGAGCGTATGGCCAAGGAAATTAGGATCCACGCCAAAATCAACACAGGCCTCGCAACAATTTGAGAAGAAGGAACGCTCCTCTTCACCCAGTTCCTGTATCGCACACTCAGCTTCTGCCACATTTGATTCGAAATTCACTAGTGGAGCCTAAATCTCTCAAGCCAGTGCCAGAACCATACCCTCATGGGTATGATCCCAATGCACATTATGGATACCATGCTGGATCAATGGGGCATTCGACAGAAGATTGCAAAGCTTTTCAGGCTAGGGTGCAACAATTGATTGACCAGGGATGTATATCCTTTCAAGAAGGGAGTTTGGTTGTGCGTGTCCGCCTCGCACCTGAATGAGTTTGGGGACTTCAAGACGCATCTTCTCAAGACAACTGATCAAGCAAGAAAATCCCAGTTCCTCCATGCTGGCATTTTTTAGATCATGTTTTTTTATGCATTTGTAGTTTCTTTTCTGTTAATTACTACTTGCTTTTAGACATTGTTTTGTATTAATGGTATTGTTAATGTGATAATCATGCATATTTTGATCAAATCCATTCGTATTCACTCACAATTTCTCATTTATTGCAAAAATCACAAAAATATTTCACTTCCTTTATCGCACTGCTGTTTAGCAAAGATTTGAGGGAGGATGACGAAAGCTAAAATACCCATAATTGTTGATAGTATGCTTTCGGATAAAATCTCGCTAATGATGTACAAGCATTGTTTCAAACCCCCAAACACTGGAGAGATAAGGACTTAGTCCCTAGATAACCACTTCGAGCCTAGAAGTTGGAGTTTCCTTCGGATTTCTAAACCCTTACACTTAACCTGGGGCAGGGGTAGTTGTTCAGTTAATTCAATCCCGCACTCGAGACAAAATCCAAAAGATATGATGGTTGTTCTTCAAAGACCATTGACTTGGCGGTCACAAGTCTCCGAAAAAAATCAAAAACCTGCTAAGTCAAGCACCTTAAAGGAGACTTAGGCAAAAATCAAGGCAATCCCGATGGATCTGACAAACAAAGTCAGTCCATGCAAAAGTTAGGGGTCAAAAACAAAACCAAAAAGAGGTTCTCGAACCCTCGACAAAAATAAAATAAGATTCAGTGGCCACCCAGGTCAAAGGGTCACTGACATCCATCAAAACCAAATAAAGTGGCTGCCATTTTGAGCAAACCTTGAATCATCAAGTTTTACACCGTCAAGGTAAAACAGGTGCAAAATTAACTGAACGTAGGTATGGAGATCATTACGAAGAAAGGGTGGGTACAAATCATACTTTGAGCCTAATATCCTTTATTTCTATAACCGAGAACCAGACCGCGTTACAACCCTCAAAATACCTAATTGAGGCGGGGTTTATTCTGAAAGCATACTAGTGCGAGGTTGCGTAAACTGACTCCTACATATTTGCTAATCTTATGTATTGGTGTCATATTCTTGCTATATCTTTCACACCAATTAAATCAGCATTGCGTTTGGATTAACAGTCCACTCGTCACACATTTTCACATCATTCCCAATAAATGATATTTTCATAACTTGCATGAATGTCGCATTAAAATTACCATTTTTGAATGAACGATTTTAATTGCAAATTAGTAATTGGCATAATGGAAATTCCAACAAAGTGCAATCAAAGAGGAACTTGATCACTCATTGGTGTTGACCTGAATTAAGACTTTCTCCTAACCTTACGAATCTGGGGCAAGTCCTTCTGAGGTTTAAACCGGGGCAGACCACTGCAAGGCCCAGACACTGGGGCAAATGGGTTCAAGCCATATCTTGGTATAATCATCGCCAAAGTTCTCATCCCAGAAGAAAGTCCTTCAAATACCCGGCAGACTGGGGCAAACTGGTTGAACTTGGGGCAAACTAGTTGATGGTTGAGGTCAACAAGCGTCAAAGGCCTTGGGGCAAAGCAAAAGCACGACTAATATGCATTGTTTAAGTCGCTACGCTCGTGCAATCCAAACGCATTGGTTAAGTCGCTACGCTCGCGCAATCAACATGCTTTGGATAAGTTGCTACGCTCAATGTTCGTAAGTCATCATGACATATCAGCTAGAAGCAAGGTTCTTACAAGAACAAGTATACCATTTCTGCAAAGGATCCAACTTGGGACACCAAGAGTATCCACATCTGTCTTCTGATTGTAGCACTGCCAGAAACTGTGTGTCGGGAAGTCAAATCCTTTTACCAATAAAAGTACGATCTCGCTTAGCACACCTCACATAAAGTCCAATCTTTTATTGGCAACCACAAAAAGCCACTCCAATTGGCACCTTCAATTCACCCTAAAAGTCTAGTCTTCATTGGCAACCACTAAAAGTCCACCCTCGATGGCATCCTCATAAAACCAAAGTCCAAATCCATTTGGCAGCTACCAAATCCAGTCCCTGGTGGTATCCCCGGCAGGATTTTATCCCCAGCATACCTGATCATTTGCATGACATACAACATCATATCATAATTATATCAAGCATTAGCATATCATTTGCATTCGCATCTTGCACTCCTTAGCAGTTGCACTGTTAACTGCATGTTTGGGCATCATAAAACATTGCATTGCATAACAACATAGTAGGATCTAGGATCAGTTTGCAAGCATCTTGGCCAGTTCATCAATGAAGTTGGCAGTATGACTCTGAAAAGAGTTAACACCCCGCGAGTTCAAGGAATTCTACTCCCCATCAAGTCATTCTTCAACCATGCAGTTGATGATGATAATCCCCAGCAGCTATTGCTCTTATGGCTCCCCAAGCAGAGGTTATCTTAAAACGTTTCTGGAAGGCTTTCCCCCTGCAGAGTTGGTACAACTTCGTTCCTTTAATAAGAATTTTGTCTCATCAATTCCCCAACAAATTTATCATCCGAGATGCTGCTTTGGTATCGCGAAGGACCCTATTGGATAAGGGACCGCTTCGACCACCCGAAGAAATCTCGTTTGTATTCAGAGATACTGCTTTGGTATCGCGAAGGACCATAACGAATTAGGGACTGCTTCGACCACCCAAAGAGGCTAGTTTATACCACTTTGGTATCGCGAAGGAGCTTAACGAATGAGGGACTGCTTCGACCACCCAAAGAGGTTTGTTTATACCACTTTGGTATCGCGAAGGACCTTAACGAATGAGGGACTGCTTCGACCACCCAAAGAGGTTTGTTTATACAACTTTGATATCGCGAAGGACCTTAACGAATGAGGGACGGCTTCGACCACCCAAAGAGGTTTGTTCATACCACTTTGGTATCGCGAAGGACCTTAACGGATGAGGGACTGCTTCGACTATCCAAAGAGGTTTGTTTATACCACTTTGGTATCGCGAAGGACCTTAACGAATGAGGGACTGCTTCGACCACCCAAAGAGGTTAGTTTATACCACTTTGGTATCGCGAAGGACCTTAACGAATGAGGGACTGCTTCGACCACCCAAAGAGGATCGTTTATACCACTCTGGTATCACGAAGGACCTTAACGAATGAGGGACTGCTTCGACCACCCAAAGAGGATCGTTTATACCACTCTGCTATCGCGAAGGACCTTAACGAATGAGGGACTGCTTCGACCACCCAAAGTGGATTGGTTACACTACTCTGGTATCGCGAAGAACTTTATTAGATAAGGGACTTCTTCGACCACCCAGAGAATATCAAGTTATCTTGTTCATCCTATTAACCCATTCATGGTACTTTTAACTCCTCTACCGGACAAATTTTGGGGTCTTCTGGTATCTAATTGACTTCCACCTTAAAATGAATGTTATGCAGCAGTTCATTCGCTCAGGTTTAAGGCAATTAGATAGGGGCATCTATCATACCCTAAATTTGTCCTACCTCGGCAATTAATGAAGGTTTTACTACTTCACGACTTCTGGCCATGACTCCCTAAGGCTTCGTTTATAAAGACCATGTATGTACACATTATGGTTATAATCCCTAGCAATTTATGATGAAGAACGTGCCCCTAGCCTTTATATCCAAATTCATATGTGTCCTTGTTATCACGATCAGATATATATGATATGGACAATGGCATAAAATGCATGATTGTTGGTTTTCAAAAAATTTGAACCCTATTTCAACTGGATTACAAACTTCTCTAAAGGTCGTTTAAGCCTCACTACAAGTTGTTTGTTATGATATGCACCTAATTCAAGTCGTTCAAAGATACTTCACCTGATGCTGCTAGACACGGTCGATTTAGCTTCAAGCCTTGCTTAAATTGATTACGAGCGTCAAGCTATGTTTGAATTTTAAATCAGTTTGTGACAAACATAGATTTAATTTGTAAGTTTCTAGTCATACTTGAATTTGGATGCAATTAGCCTAGAAGATGTTTCGATTCATTTCAAAGGCTCGTGGCATAATCAATGTATCAATCTATAACTACACAATTTCATGTTGCTCACGTCAAAAAAATACCCATGCATTTACGGGGTGTTAAGATGGTTAGACATTGTGAAAAAGAGACACAACTCATGGAATAATTAAAAATAGTAGTTTGTTGCACCACCTAGCAAGACACATCCGAGATTTATCAAGATACCTAATGAAGCATGAGGATTTCTTTATGGTGCCTAATTCATACAAGAAATGTAAAGAGAACTATGATAACTCACTGTATCATACAATGTAGAAGTTACCAAATTATAAAACAAGCAGTGTACAATGAAATCCAAGACGTTGCATCCAAAATTTCAGAATTTAAATAATACATATCCATTTTACAAGATGATTATCTCACCCCAAAGATGACATTGTCACAAGTATTACAATGGTGGCCTTCGATCTTGGCTTGAAGAAAAATCGTCGAGAATGTCGTCGTTGTAACTTGAAAATCTCAACCGAATTCCTAAACAATACAGTTATCATCTCACCCTCGCGCTAGAGTTGCAGAACATGTGCAAAAAAAATGAAGAGAATTAGTTAGAATAACAACAACAACCGAGTCAAAACGCAACTACGAATAACGGCACAATTGGTTCTAACCTGATTTCAAATCAATGTGTGCAGCAACAAGTAGCCTACTATCAGCTTATGCAGCAACAGAATACTCACCAGCAATTGCCGCAACTGCCTATGTTACAGCATCAACCTCAACAGCTTGGCAACAATGCGCTCTCCATGTAAAAGTTTCTCAACAACAACTACTCTTCTTCACCTCTCATGCATTCGCAGCAGCTTCCTGCAAACCATCCAGAATCTTTGCAGCAGGTGACGGTGGCAAAAAGAAGAGGGTACGAGTCCTCAGTCTGTTTTCAAACCAAAACCATAGCCTCATCCTACAGCCAAAGCCTGCAAAAGTCCAAAGATAAACATAGTTAAGAGCAAATATTATTCAGTTTCATTTTTCAAGTTATGTTGCCCTGGTGCATCATTGCAAAAGCATAAGGAAAGTCGAACAAATACCGTTGTCTATCGTCCCTAGGATACATCGGTGAGGTTCTATTCAAACGCTTTGGCGCCATAACCTACTATCAAAGCAAGATTCGATAAATGATTCAAAATGCAAATGTTACAAAGGATTTTCATCTGACAGTATTCACTACTCATGTGACATTTCCTGGAAGCGTAAATCACGCGACATTACAAAGAGACCATAAATTAATAAGAAATTATCATGGAGAACATGAACAAACCACTTTGACTTCTGCATAAATGAAAATGATGTTTAGTTTGCTCAAACCCTTCAATAAGCTCCAAATGTAACTTCGGCTATTTTCGTTGGGCTTCTCCGATGTACCTTGAAACCAGGCATAATGAAGAATGTTATTTCTATAATTTAATACAATAAAGATGTACAGGATTCTTGTGCAGAACCAAGTCCACAAAAGAAGGACGGTTCAGAACTATGGTACAGTGACAACGAAAGGTTCATAAAGAGAGAAAGAAAGGCATGAGATGACACTTACGTAAGACTCGTCACAAGAACTTGTTGAGAGCAGCCATTTCGTCACCAGAATTTTTCCTCATCGCATTGTAAGCTAGCTGAACGTATTTGGTGTGTCAGCACAATCCTCGATCCACCAAGATTTGATTTGAGTTAGTGAAGCTACGAGATGATTACCGAAGATAATTCCTGCCCTTCACTTTGACTCAACAGAATAGATTCTGGGTGCTATTTTCATGTTGAAATCACCATGTGCCTTGTAACACCCCCTTCTATACCCCCAAATAAATGCATATACAAATTTATCATATTAAAAATTTTAGAATAAGGTATAAAGAAAGAATGTCACAATTTCACCAATGAAACACTTTAACATTTGCTCCATAAAATATGTAACATTTTCATGGTTTAGAAATCACATTTCAACATTTAAATTTAAGCGGAAGATAAAATCATTTAATCATTTCCAAAATATTAATTCACATACAGATAAGATATCCAGATTGATACATCATGTCAGGTAATTACAAAACCACATCAGCTGATACATCGCAATGTATCACAAAAGAATAACTATACTATTCTAACTACCCGGTGTTACATATCAGAGCAGCCGACTCAAAAGAATGAAGATAACTTCACAAAAAAACTCCAGCATCCTAATCTGCAATGCCTCGTAGAGCATTATAAAACAGCAGAAGGGTGAGAAATATAACCATAATAATCAAAGCATAAGATTATATATATAGGTAATCATATAATTCAACTCCATATTTCTCACCACAATTCACCCTCTTAGTCATATATATTTACCACACATATATAAACAACATGAATATTCACAAAGCATTCCCACATCATTCATACACTCGCATTTCCACAATCTTATCATTCACACATAAGCATCTCTTCATGCATATGTCATATATCAATGTGACTCAACAACTCAATGCAACTCATGCAATGCGGTACCGACTCTCGTTATCATTTTTTGATTTTTACATTAAACCGGGTCCACTCTTCTAGATCGATAACCCGTTATCATTTTTTGGTTTTTACATTAAACCGGGTCCACTCTTCTAGACCGATAACAACAAAGGCCCGTCCTCTAAGCCTTCAAACCCACTCTTTTAGGTTTGGGACAAGTCACTAGTCTCCACGAAACTAGCAAGCATTGCCTCTTGACTAAATGATGCATATGCAATCGAAAATCAAATGCACTTAAGACCGACATCTTAATCTCATGCATTCCAATAATTCATCTCTTCAAGAATTACAACATGATTGCACACATAACATATTTATAACAATTCAAGGTATTCACATTAATACCATTAACGTAATTCACAAGTCATGCACACATATCCACAATGTTCTCATGCATACTTATCACACAATTGCATACAACATTAGGCATTCACAATTTATCAGACAATGCACACATAACCTCTATTATGTTCTCATGCATTTCCAATTAATACAAACAATATACACATCTCAAAACCTAGGATTCACGCCCGAAGGCTACCCACAGCATATCACAATAGTACATAAACTATGCGATTAATCAAGCAATAAACCATAGTTGAACCACACAATCAACCTATGGATAAATCTCAAATAAAACATCAACCTGTCATACTCGCTACTCCTTCTCTAAGCGAACTCCTAGCAAGTATTCGCTACTTGTTCGCCTAGCAAACGTGCTAGCGAATCTAAACAGAAGTTACTGACTTCATTCGCTACCTGCTCGCTACAGCGAGCTTCCCAGGGAATCGTTCGTTATCTCTTCGCTACACTTTCGCTACCAGCGAACACACCAAAATTCATTCTGTCCAAGTCTGGGACCATTCGCTACATGTTCGCTGAGCGAGCTCCTAGCGAGCATTCGCGACCTGCTCGCCTAGCGAGCTGCTAGCGAGTGTCTGCGTATTTTGTTTTTCACTTACTGTTATCCAACTCAACCAACTCCAAAAACTCCAATCTCACCAATCCAATTCCAATACTCTTAGTCTAACATTTCTAGACTATTCTACATCATCTATTTCAGATTTTAACTGATTAAATTGAGTTCTACCGATTATTCCAACTTTTGCCCTAAATGGAAAAGGATGGAAACTATACCAAAACCTCAACCCAACATATATAACATCATGCAATGATCAAATAGAAACATTTCTCACCCTTACCTCAATTAATCGGAGCTTTGATGTTGGTTCTTGATGATTTTCCACTTTCCTCTTCTTCTCCTCTCTTTCTCTTCTTCTTTTTTTCCAAATGTTTCTCTCTAACTTTCTTTTCTTTTCCTTCTCTATTATATTTTTCCTTTATTTTCCTTCCTTCCAATTTCCTTCTCAATTCTCTATTAATTCCAATTAATAAAAATTAATTTCCAACATTAATAAAAATCACACTAAATCAATTAATTACTATAATTAATTATTTAATGAAATTCGGGTTGTTACACGCCTTCCTTTCTTTTCGTCCTAGTTCTTCGAAAGGGCACGCTCTGAGTTCCAAATAACAGCTGACAAGATGAAGTAAAAGAAGGGTCAAGAACATATGAACATGAATTTGATGGCAGCTGTAGAGAAGAATAAATCAATCACCTGCCGAGACATATGCAAGTCCTTTCCAATCAGAAAAAATGTAAGCATAAACTTCATCAAAGGATTTTGGGAAAGGCAAGGTACACAAAAAAAAATACAAGTTTGAAATATCATTTCAATGTGATCATGAAACAAATAAAAGTATCATAGGGAGTTTCAATGGAATAAGAACACAATACAAGGAATATTCCACACTGCAAATCCTACAAAACTCTGAAGTCTTTCATGCTTGGACCCCAGATACGAGACTTGTGAGCAGCCATTGATCTCTCCTTCATGTCGAGTTCTATTCTTCCTCATTTTCAGTTCATCTTTCCCAAGATCTTCATGAATGCAAGGTTTACGGCTCGAGTCTTTTTTATTCACTTCAAGTGTCATCATTCTCATGCCAAAAGTTAAAGATAAAATGGGACTTAAGAGTAAGTAATAGTAAAGGAACATCTTTTTACAACAAGATAGATACAGGAGACGGGAGTATACAAGCAATACAAATTGACAGAGTTCAACAATAAAAACTCACACAATAGCAAAAGTATGAACAAACAAGTTGTCTATCAAATTCATAATGAGTGCCCATACATAAGCCCTTAAATATTCTGAAGCATTAAGCATCTTTCACAGTATAGAGATTGAGTTTTCATATAGACGATGCAAGGGACTTACAGGAAACTCATTTTCACATGCTTTGCAGAGGTTCCAAATTCTAAACCATAGTGTATTATTCATACATGAGGAAGTGATGAAGTTCAAAAGTAACATCACGTTCAAAACTTGAGATAAAATTTGTGAAAAGTCACGGCTTAGCAATTGCTTCATAAGGTGGTTACATCACTCCAAAATTTACATTATCACACATGCTACAAGTATAGCATCGGCAAAAAAAATGGCACCTGGTTTTAGTTCGAAGAAAATCCTGTGGCAGCATCCATATCCTAGTTTGAGATCTTGATCAATTCCAAAGCAATACAGTCGCCACTAGAATCATCTCATTATAACACTTCTATTTGGCCTGCAACTTTGGATGGTTGAAGAAAGAGGCTTATTACCTGCACGAAAGTAAGAGGGAATGATGGATCAGATTTGAAAATGGTCAATGATTTGTTTTGATTCAAAAGAAGGATTACCACATCAGCACAAATCCAAGCAGTAAAAATCATAAACTTGACAGTCAAAATTCAGAGTAAAAAACCAGATATATTTTTGAAGCTCGCTACAGACAAATTCAACGAGTCACTATCAATGGTCCCCACCAAAATCTCAACAAAACATTCTTCCTAACGGTTTGAGGATTTCACAGCTCATGCTCACATGGATTAGAGCATATTCCCCTAAAAATCCTTAAGTTCACACGCACCAAAAACCCTAAAATCCTCTTATAAATAGAACCAATCATTGGCTCAAATGGAAGAGGAGAAAAACCCTAATGGAACCCTGCCGAAATCTACACCCATACCCATACCCAAAGATTACTCAGAGCTGAGCCATTCATAGCACGAAGAAAGCAGAAATATAGCAGATAGAGAAGAAGTGAAGCAGAAGATGGATAGAATGCTTACCATAAGCTTGTTTCAACACTGACGAAAGATACGTCACCAGAGTCATTTGGCTAGGTACTTGTTTCATTGATGTTGTTGTTAGCCTCGTTAAACTCTCTATGATGGTTTTGTTAAGTTGAATACCATTAGCATATGATGTGCATGCATCATTCTGGGTTCAACTTTCGCTCTAGGATTTAGGTTTGATTTCAATTGGTGAAAGGCTTAGAGTTTATTGTATGTATCTGAGACATTATTGTCCTGAATTTAGAGTAGATACGAGCATTGATTGAGTGACTAGGAGTGATTTAGGATGAAGAAGTAGGAAGAGGGAAGACGCGAAGATGTTAGGGATTTAGGGAGAGAAACGAAGGGGACGCTGGGTTTGAAGAGAGAAAGGAATATCTGAGTTTTTTAAAACGTTTTTAAAAAAAGGTCAATAAATGGTCATTATCATGAGCTGCTATCATTATTATAGTGTTCGTTCCCTATGCAGTAGGCGTTTCCCAACCCATAGACTGACACATGGTAGTATCTTTTATTTAAGTCTTGACTATTAACGCGTCTGGAGAGAATAGAGACAACATATTCTTAATCTTTTTCTAAGCTAGGGTTTTATGGATAGGATAAGGGTGCCACCGGCCGGATTCAGTTAGGGATATCCCATGGGCCTCATGGGCCCTTGTGGTTCTATTGAATTATTATTTACACCCATTCTATTTCCTACACCCCCAGCCTGTTTCAAGTAATATGGTTTCATTAAGTGTTTGATTAATAATTATAGTGATAATTATTATAATAGATTAAGGTTATCATTAATTTTAGGTTATAGTACAAGAAGATGATAATCAAATAAAATAATTTCTGGATTAATTATTTTTATGTAGTGACTATTCTAATTCATTAATATGAGTTTTTTCTAATTAAATACTAATTGAATCTTTTCTCAATCTAGGATAACTTTTCTCTTTTTTTTCTAATTAAATAATGGAAGTAGTGAGTTCTTGGGGTCTAGCACCCCTTGAATTCTTAAGCGACCACTCTCGAGGTGCACGCCTTGAGTTGTGGTCGTTTCGTCTTTCATCTTTAAAACTACTTAATTTTGTTTAAATCTTTCAAAGTAGGTAAACCCTAATTCAAACAATAGGCCTACCCTATTTTAACCCACCTACGTCAAATCCAAATTATTTCTTGTATCAAGTTCTTGGAGTCGCGCATTCCTTGAACTCGAGAATGACCACTATTGAGGCGTACGCCTTGAGTAGCGCATCGTTCAAACTTTCGTTCCTAAAACATTTCTTGTAATTATTTGGACAAGTATATTCACTGTCCAACAAACATATTTCATAATTAATGGAATGAAAAAGGTGTCGTTGGGATCTAGCATTCCAACGATATCCCGACTAATTGGTTACGAGGCCGACGTCTCATCTATTGAATAGTCGTCATTCCTCCTAAACATACAACTCGTCTAACCTCGTTCCTCTTCTTCAATTCAAACCCTAATACGCGTCTAAACGATTCAATTCAAATTATTTTTCTTATCTAAATTGCGAAAGAATTGAGTTCTTGGAGTCTAGCATTCCTTGAATTCTTGAGTAACCACTCTTGGGGCGTACGCTTTAGGTTGGGGGGTTGCTCGACCTTTCGTCTATAAAACACGTGCCCTAATTATTTGGACACATATCGTCATTGTCCATTCAAATACAATTTCATAATTATTCGAATGAAAAAGGTATCGTTGGGATCTAGCATTCCAATGATATCCCGATTAATTGATTGCGAGGCTGACGTCTCGTTTATCGAGTAGTCGTCATTCTCCCTTAAAATATTTTATCCAACTCTCTTTTCTCGCCCCCCCCCCCCCCCCCCCCCCCGTGCGATTGAATCTTTCTTAAACACTAAATTCCTCGCCCTCGTGCAATTTCCAATCCAAACACCTTTTCCTAAAGAACATTGTTTAGTCCCTTCTTCCGCGCATAACAAATTAGTGCTTCATCCTCCCCTAGCGAGCAGACAAGCCAACGTTTAGCAGTTAGAATGCGACCTAAACACTCGTTCAATTCCAAACCCTTTTACCGTAGTTAGCCGAACTACGGCTGCTCTGATTTCTCATTTATCAAGGAGAATACGTAGGCACAAGATTGCGATGATCTTGGCAAGCACAATCCCCTATTTTTTCCCGTAGCCCACGAACTACGAATGCTCTGATTTTCCACTTCTTACAAGTGAAGATACGTAGGCACAAGGGCCCCAATCCTTGGCGAGCACCCTATCTTAAAACCACCCATTCCCCGATAGGAGAAACCTTAGGAGAAAACAAGCGTAGCTAACTTTACTCTCGAATCGAATCAAGAGGTTCCCGTTGAGTACAACGGACGTAGAGGGTGCTAATACCTTCCCTCTGCGTAACCGACTCCCGAAACTAGAATATTGGTTGCGACGACCATGTTCTTATCTCTCTTAAAGGTTTTATCGATATTTTCCTATTCCATCCTTGGAATGAATAAAGTTCGGTGGCGACTCTGTTCGAACGTATTTTCCGCGTCCATCGCGAGGATCGTATTTTTCGAGGTACGACACCACCGCGCCTCTTCACTCAATGTTTTTCCTCTTCAATCACAACTTTCCAATCTTTAAAAACCCAATCGCAAGCCACTTCTTCTCAAACATCAACCCATCTCCATTTTCACAACCCCATCCGAAAACCTCAAATTCACCTTACCCTCAACCAACAACAAATCGCAACAAACCCATTCGGAATCGAAACATAGAATGAGATGAAGAAGATGAGAGAATGAAAACGGATCCCAACCTAATTTCGAGTGGGCGGAATCGAACCTCAGATTGAAATGGAGCTTGAGAAATGGAATTGATACTTGGTGCACGAACGAAGTAAGGTTGAACTGATCTCATCCGCCTTTTGATCAATGTTGTTGCCGTTTCATAGTTAGTATTTTGTTTTGGTTTTGAGAAAGGAGAGGACCTTACTGTCAGTCTCTTTGAGTGGTGTTTTGTTTTCTTTTTCTGACTTTTGGCATGTGTTAATCTGTTTGGGATTAATTGGTTCTTGAGGTTGGTTGTTGACCATGGACATTGCATCGTTGAAACTTTTTGGGTGTTTTCAGTTTTCCTTTTTTATTTATTTAAAAAAAACATTACCCTGAATGTGGTTTTGAGCCGAGCCATATGTTGCCCGTAGGCTTATTTTCTTCACCCTTCATGTTGCCTCGTGCGGATGAGGGGTTTGTGGCCCAAGTGATTCCTCTTTTCAATTTCAACCCCTTATCAATCTCAACACCCCCCTCTTTTATCTTGTTAAAATTTCAACATTAAAGTCCTTTTGAAAAATCTCATTTATTTTATGAGCATACCTCCTTTTAATTATTATGATAATGTTTCCAAGAGTTTTTATTTTTTTGGCAAATAATGTTGGTTATACCTTCATTTACTCTTTCACTTTCGATTTAATCCATGTTCACGGTCGATGACGAGACCTCCAAGTTATAGTTTGTCAAATTATTGACAAATAATAACAAACCCGAGACCGATTTTTTCGAAACTTTCATTTTCGTTTTTATCCACTTTTTTTTCTTATTCTTTAGTCAATGATGACTTTAATAATTATTATCGTTCGAATTATTGATAGATGATAATTTAGTCGAGACTATTTCATATTTCGCTTCAAATCATTTTTTAAAATATATTCTCGATCAAACTCCAAAAGAAGGAGATTCTTGGAATCTAGCATTCCTTGGATCTTCGAGTGAATAATTCTCGAGGCACGCTCTTGAGTTGTTATTCACTCAATCTTTTGATTTTCTCAAACACTTTCTCAACATCTTTTTCGATTAAACTTCGAAAGAAAGAGATTCTTGGAATCTAGCATTCCTTGAATTTTCGAGTGAATAGTTCTCGAGGCACGCCCTTTGAGTTGTTATTCGCTCAACCTTTCTACTTTTTCAAACTCAATCATTTTCCAATGTGCTCCTAAGTCGAATGCTCGTACGCATTCGCAATCCACATTTCGTACACGCATTCACAACTCCTCGTGGTTTTGATATTGGAAGCACCCTTAGGGACCAATATCATTTCTCACAATCTAACCCTTGACACGTCGTCAAGTCGGTTCTATCTTCGGTCAAATCCTCGACACGTCGTCGAGCTACTTCAAAACAACTTCCTTTTTGCCTCGCATTCCATTTCCGATTCCATCTTTTCACAAACATTTTTTAAAAACTTACGAAAGAGAGATATTCTTAGAATCTAGCATTCTTTGAATATTCGAATGAGTAACTCTCGAGGCGCGCTCTTGAGTTGTTATTAGTTCATTCTTTCGATTTCAAAACATTCAATCCTTTATCTCCAACTCTTTTCAACCCAATTTCCGAAAGAATTGAGTTCTGGGGATCTTGCATTCCTTGAATTCTTGAGTGACAAGCTCTTGAGGCATGCCCTTGGGTTGCTTGTCAGTCACTCTTTCGTTTCTCAATCCATTTCAAACTTCATATTTTCGTGGTCGTCTCAACGAACTACGGACGCTCTGATTCTTTATTCATTCTTGAATATAAGATACGTAGGCACAAGATTGCGATGATCTTGGCGAGCACACTTCTATCCTCCTCCATTATTTCGTCCATCCCCCATCCTTTTCCCGTAGTCGAACTACGACGCTCTGATTTCTCATTCTCGTCCGAATGAGCATACGTAGGCACAAGGGCCCCAATCCTTGGCGAGCACTCTATCCTCTAACCACCCATCTCCCCTTTGCGTCTTTTAACCTTTTAGCCTACCAATTCTACCTTTATCATAGAGAAGAAAAACAAGTAAACCTAGACAACACTCTCCACAAAATACCCTAAGAGGTTCCCGTTGAGTACAACGGACGTGAGGGGTGATAATACCTTCCCCTCGCGTAACTGACTCCCGAACCCGGAACTTGGTTGCGAAAGCCCTGTTCCTATCCTTTCGCTTTAAGAGGTTTTCTCAATATTTTCCTCTCCCGTTTATTCGGGAAAAATAAAGTTCGGTGGCGACTCTGTCGAACCGCATTTCCGCGCCTTTTGCGCGAGGGTCGTTTCTCCGAAATGTCTCCGTGATTTTTCGAGGTGCGACAGCTGGCGACTCTGCTGGGGACGGTTTTCTCCATGAAAAGAGAGAGTCGAGCCTATCTTTTGGTTTGTGAGGAGTGTTTGTTTTTTGTTTTCTTCTTGTTTATGTATTTGTTCTCTTGTGGATTTTATTTGTGGTTGTTATCTTGGTTGCCTGTTGGTTCTTGGGATGACGTCATGAGTAAGGCTCTATGCCCGAGCTTTGGTAAAATCAGAGATAACACTTAGTTTAGAATTGGTAGTCGAGTAGTGTTAGTCACCAAGGATTCGCTCCTTGTGTGCCCAGCATGAAAGTTCCTCCAGAGGAGACCTATTCGTAGATCTTGTTGTAACACAGCTAGCCTGTTGCACGACTTGATTAATGAAGGGTCCGTGATTCTGGGAACCTTTTGTTAGCACCAGTTCCGATATTGGTGGTCGTGTAATGTTAGTCTCCAAGGACTCGCTCCTTGTGCGCCTAGCATGAGGACCCCGCTCAGGAGAGACCCTATCGTCATTATCGTCGTAATACAGCCAGCCTGTTGCGTGACGCTAATACGACTAGTGTCTGTGATCCTGGGAACCAAACGTAGAAACCATCCCGTAAGTGGGTTTATGGGTAGAATGTTTAGATCTTCTCGTATAGGTTGTACCTGTCAGTTTTTTTTTTGATCGGAAATTGTGGTTGTGTATCTGTTACAGTTATTAGCTCCAAAATTGTTTGATTATGATCCTGTGATCCTGGATCTTGTATCTTGCATTGCATCTTGCATATCATTTGCATTGCATTTCATATGTTGTGCATTTTGCATTTCCAGTCCTTCAATAGAATCTTAGGTCTTCGTTCCTTCCTCTCCAGTAAATCAAGTTGATTCCTCGACACCAGTACACGACTAGAGCCAATACAAGACGAATGATGGAGCATATTCAGCAAGAGCAAGCTTCCTTTAGGGAAGAGTTGGATTCTATGAAAGGAAAGATCGACCAGATCCTCGAAGCCATCCTCGCGGCCAGAAGAGAGGAAGAACTGCGTGAAGCCGCTGCTGTCGTCATCAACAATGGTCAAAGACAAGGGTCTACTGCCATCCCTTTGGTTCCAATTCCAAATCCTCATGGGATGTCGTTGAACTTCAATAACGCAGCCGAAGGAAACACTTCTCAGCAAATCCCAGCGCCCGGAGTTACCATTGGAGCTATCCCGCAGGTCCAGCCTACTGTCGTGCAAATCCCAGCTCCCCATACCGAAGATACCCTAATGGATCATTATGACGATGTTCAGAACTATCATGTTGCTATCCCCATTTCCAGTCCTGTTGCTGCTTAGGATTCAGAAGCCATGAAAATGTGTCGAGATCTAGCCGAGAAACTCCGAGCCATGGAGGGGCACAGTTCAAATTCTTTAAGTGCTTTGGAGTTATGCCTGGTGCCTGATGTTGTCATTCCTCCTAAGTTCAAGGTGCCCGAATTTTCGAAGTAGAAAGGTCTTAGTTGCCCAAATATTCATCTGAAGATGTACTGTCGCAAGATGGCTGCCTATGCCAGAGATGAAAAGCTCATGATTCATTGCTTCCAAGACAGTTTGTCTGGGGCATCACTCGAATGGTATATGCAGCTGGAACGTAACAGTGTGCGCACTTGGGCCGAGCTAGCCGATGCATTTGTCAAGCAGTATACGTACAACACCAATCTTGCTCCGAATCGTACTCAACTTCAGAGTATGACTCAGAAGGATGGCGAATCCTTCAAGGAGTACGCGCAACGATGGAGAGAGCTAGCCGCAAGGGTGCATCCACCTCTGGTTGACCGTGAACTGATCGACATCTTTATGGGTACATTGCAAGGCCAATACTACGAAAAGCTGATCGGTAGTGTCTCTGTTGGATTCTCTGACCTAGTGATCGTCAGTGAGAGAATTGAAGAAGGGTTGAAGAGTGGAAAGATCCCAGGAGGTTCTAACAACCAGGCTAATGCCAAGAAGCCTTTCAACGGATACAAGAAGAAAGAGGGCGAAACAAATGCCATCTCTTTGCAGAAAGGGCAAGCTTCTCAACAAGCTCCCG